>JACGCM010001588.1:1200000-1581059 GCA_014058105.1 Kingdonia uniflora | reverse complement strand
AATATGGCATAGCTGTATAGTGCATCTCTACCAGATCGAATTGATTGACTCAATAAGCGACCCTCGGAGAGCGTGTATATTTGGATAGCAATGTAGTAGGTCTCAGTAACTGGTTGAATTGAGCGTATTAATAAGCGACTGTAATGAGATGTATTGAATATGGCATAGTTGTATAGTGTATCTCTGCCAGATCGAATTGATTGACTCAATAAGCAAACCTCAGAGAGCGTATATATTTGGATAGCTATATAGTAGGTCTCAGTTACTGGTCGAATTGAGCGTATCAATAAGTGACTGTAATGAGATGTATTAAATATGGCATAGCTGTATAGTGCATCTCTACCAGATCGAATTGATTGACTCAATAAGCGACCCTCGGAGAGCGAGTTTATTTGAATAGCTATGTAGTAGGTCTCAGTTACTGGTCGAATTGAGCATATCAATAAGCAACTGTAATGAGATGTATTGAATATGGCATAGTTGTATAGTGCATCTCTTCCAGATCGAATTGATTGACTCAATAAGTGACCCTCAGAGAACGTGTATATTTGGATAGCTATGTAGTAGGTCTCAGTTACTGGTCGAATTGAGCGTATCAATAAGTGACTGTAATGAGATGTATTAAATATGGCATAGCTGTATAGTGCATCTCTACCAGATCGAATTGATTGACTCAATAAGCGACCCTCGGAGAGCGAGTTTATTTGAATAGCTATGTTGTAGGTCTCAGTCACAGGTCGAATTGAGCGTATCAATAAGCGACCGTACTGAGACATCTAGAATATTGAATAGTTGTACGGTGCATCTCTGCCCGATTGAATTGATTGACTCAATAAGTGACCCTCAGAGAGTGATTTTATTTGAACAGTTATGTTGCAGTTATTCTCTAGGATAGACGGAGATAGTAAAAATGCTTGAATTGAGTAGACTTGCAAAATGAGGATGAAAAAGTACTTTATTGCATAATATCATATATTATAGCATGTTTATCTTTGATACAGCTTCAATTGGTGGGTATTTCATGGATTCGGTATAGGTACACCTTCATATGTGCTGAGCATAGGGTTCTAAACCACTTGCGCCAGTTACGATAAAAGGATCTTCCCAATTGTCTGCTAACTTTCCAGCATTAGGTGTTTTACGATGTGGTGGGATTTCCCTGAGAATGAGGTCTTTAACTTTGAATTCTCTGTGTCAGACACATTTGTTATATGACCGGGATAAAGCAAGATGATATCTTCTCAGATTAACAATGGCTCTATCACGTGTTTCTTTGATCAAATTCAGATTGCATGCGATCTAAAATTTGTTTTCTTCATCTGTCATCTCATGGTCATGTATCGGGTGATGATACTGAGTGGGAATGATGGTTTCAGTCCCGTAGACCAGTAAGATCGAGTATAGCCTATTGCGGTTCTAGGAGTTATTCGGTAGGCCCAAAGTAGGTGTGGTAACTCGTTCACCCAGTTCCCCATTTTGTCTTCTAAACGCTTCTTGATGCCATCCACAATAGTTCAATTAGTAATCTCAGCCTGTCCGTTTCCTTATGGGTAATAGGGATTGGATGGGGAATGAATGATGTTGTGCTCAATGAGGAATGCGACGATTTTGGAGCCAACGAACTGTGGTCTATTATTAATTTGGATCAGATGTGGTCTGCCGAATTGGATAATAATGTTCTCCTAGATAAATCTGATGACTTCGTCTTCTTAGGTTCGGCACAACGGAACAGCTTCTACACATTTAGTGAAGTAATTTGTAGTGACCAATAAATGTATTCATTTTCCTGGTGCTGTAGGAAACACTTCTACGAGATCGAAATCCCATCATCTAAATGGCCAAGTGACTTGGCTCGAGTGTAGTTCAAGTGCAGGAGCTCGTATTTAAGGTCTGTGCCGCTGACAAGCGTCACACTTACGGGCATATTCGATTGTATGTGCTTTCATCTTAGGCCAAAGCATTCCTTGAGTTAAAGCTCTGTTTGCAACAGATCGTCCTGCTGCATGGGATCCATACGTGCCTTCGTGTAGATCGTGTAAGAATTATTGTACTTCTTTGTCAGACAGACAAAGGAGGTAGGGACCAGTGACCAAAACCATGTATATGATATTGTCCTGAACAATATATCTTCAAGCATTGTCAATTAATCTCCACCGCTCTGTAGGATCCTCAGGAAGTGACCCGTCAAATTTATTTTAAGGTCTGATGTATGTAAAGAAAGGTTTTCTCCAATCATCTTCGATCTCTTTATTGCCCCTAGTATTAATGGTGTTGGACACGATGGTATTGATATTGGGGTTAGAAATGACGTCAATTTTTAAGTTACGAGATTCTGATCCGAGGACACCAACAAGGTAAGCGAGTGCATCTGAATGTCTATTATCTCCCCTTGGAAAATGCTCCATAGAAATTGTCTAGAATTTGTTCATTCGTTTGACCACTGCAGCAACATAGTCGACCATTATCCCATTGGTTTGATAAACGCATGTGTAATGGTTGACGATTAGTAGTGAATCTTTGAAGACAGAGAGTTCATCTATTCCTAGTGTGATAACCATGTCCAAGCCATGAATTAAAGCATCATATTCTACTTCATTATTGGTTGCTTCAAAAATGAAGTGAGCAGATTTTTAGAGTCGATCATTACAGGCAGTAATAAGAACAACTCCAATTCCTGATCCAGAAGAACCGACGGAGCCGTCAGTCAAAAGTTGCCAACCTTTCTTTGTTACCCAATCTGACTTATCTTCGGATTGATCTGCGAGTGGCTCATCTTTTTGATCAATAAATTTTTCTTCCCAATCAGGATCCTCTACTGGAAAGTCTGCTAGAAAATATGCTACAACTTTACCTTTTTCAGAATGGCGTGGTTCGAAATGTATATCGAGGTCCCCAAGTGTTACTGACCATTGCTGAATACGTCGAGATTTTTTGCGCTTGGATAAGATTTTGCGGAGTGGATAGTTCGTCAAAACACGAATACTAAGAACTTGGAAATACTGATTAAATTTCTGGGATGTATAAACGAGAGCGAGAATAAGCTTCTAGATTTTGGTGTACCTTGTTTCAGAGGGAGTCAGAGTTTTGCTGATAAAATAGACTGGTTTCTCATACTTTTCTTCGAGTCGGAGAAGAACGGAGTTGAGAGATGTATCCGTGATAGCCAGGTATACTGTGAGTTCTTCTTCATCTGCTGGTGTGCTTTTAACTGGTGGATTGCCCAAATAATGTTTGAGTTAGAAGAAACTGCTTAGCATTTGTCTGCCTAATAGATCTCTGGATCTTTTTTATATTTTCCCTGTGATGTACCCTATCTTAACAGATTAAATAGAGGTCAACATCTGTCGGATGATTTGGATACAAATCTGTTGAGAACTACAATATTCCCGGCTAGTTTCAGAATGTCCTTCTTTGTCTTTGGTGAAGGCATAGCCAAGAGAGCTCGTATGTTTGACGAATCAGCTTCAATGCCTCTTCTGCTTATTAGATGACTCAAAAACTTTCTGGATTATACCCCGAACTGTTATCAGGATTTAAACGCATCTTGTAAGATCGCAAAATCTCGAAAGTTGTTCGCAAATCTGTAAGGTGGTCCTCTTTCTTGAGACTTTTGCATAGCATATCGCCAATATAGACCTCCATTACTTTGCCGAGATGGTCCTTAAACATTTGTGTCATCAATCACTGATAGGTGGCGCCGGCATTTTTCAGGCCGAAAGGCATGACTTTATAGCAATATACATTGTTCAGTGATAAACGCAGTCTTGTTTTGATCTTCAGGAAGCAGTGGTATCTGATTATATCCTGATACAATGTCCATCATTGAGAGGAGTACGTGCCCTGCCGTAGAATCGAGCAGATGATTGATGATCGAAAATGGAAAGCTATCTTTCAGGGTGTGTCGGTTGAGATCCGTGAAATTGACACAGACTCTGATTTTGTCATTCTTCTTTGGGACTACGATGATGTTCGAGATCCAGTCCGGGTAGATAGCTTTGCGAATGAAACCGACCTCAATCAATTTTTTGATTTCTTTATTCACTTTGTCTCGCAGTTTTGGTTCAAGAGTTCGTTGCTTTTGTTTGACCGGCTCTGCTTTATCTTTCAACCCTAGCTTGTGGCATGCTATAGCTGGATCGATCCCTGGAATTTTATGAAACATCCACGCAAAGACGTCACTATTCTCTGTGAGGAATTGTATGAGATTCGAGAGTTCCTCCGTGCTTAAGAGAGTTCCAATATGAGTTCCTCTGTGCGTGCCACTAATCTCGAAGTACTCTATTGGTTCGACGTCAGGCAACTGAGATTCTACTGTAATTGTTATGCAAGAGTTGTTACAGCTGGCTTAGTTTCAGTGGAAATAGTATTATCGCAAGCTTGAGGTAATTTCTGGCATCCTTTGATTTCGTAGATCCCTCATTTCCAATCGAATCGTAATGCTTGATGATATGTGGAGGGAATAGCTTTCATGTTATGCAACCATGGTCGCCCCATGATGCTCAAGTAACGGGATTTGGCCTTGATGACGTAAAAGACTATGTCAAGTGTGACTGGTCTGGCTGTGATGGGAAGTGTGATTTTCCTCAGGCACTCTTCCATAGAGCCGTTGAATCTAGAGACGTTGATGTCACTTGGTTCAACCTTGTCTGCTAAGCCCATTTGGTCAATTGTGCTCCGGAAAATTAGTTCGATGCTGCTGCTGGTATCTACCATCATCGTATATAGAACTATCTTCCTCATCTTTAACATGATGACGAGAGCATCGTGGTGCGGAAATTTGATGTGACGAACGCCACAGTCTTCAAAAGAAATTTAGCTCGCCGATTGCTGGATTCTAGCAACAGACGAGCTTCTTTGTCTACCATTGTCAGATCATGGCATTGTCCGATGAGCCTCCGCCTGGATCTGCTGGAGTTGTCGATTGTTTGAGTCTCAATGAAATATAAGTTTTTTCATCATTTGTTTCGTCAACTTGGGCGATCTTGGCGTCAGTTTTGTAGCTGCCATCCTTATAACTTTCGATGTCAACAATATACTCCAGCATTCGACCTTGTGCAAATATATTCTGGAGAAAAAATATCAGTGCGAAACACCGCTCTGTGTCATAATGTTGAATCTGGTGGTGAATACAGTATGGCTTTCCTGGTATGGGCGGAAGAGTATTGGCAGTTCAGAAGCATTCATTTTTTTGTATCAGCGGGTATAAGTCTGCAAGAGCAGTTGTTAACTGTGGTATGCACGGAATTGGCTTCCTTCGTCATTGGCATCCTTGATTGTCATTGAACTTGAATCGCTTCTTATCACCCCCATAGTCTTTATTACTGTTATGAGCTCGATCTTCGGGATAGCCTTTGGTCGGTAGGGTGATGCGTTGAGGTCTTGGCTTCTCAGTTGTCAGTCGCTCGAGGTTGAGAAAGTTATTGACCTTCTCAATCATATCCTCCAACGTCAGTGGCTTGTTGAGAAACAGGTGCTCCTTGACTCGTCCATCTACGAGCAGTGCATTGGTGAAAGCGGAGATTATGATCTTCTTGTCGAGGTTGTCAATCTTCCGAGCTAGTCTAAAATATTTTCCGGTAAACGTCTCTAATTTTTTGTCTGGTGCCTACTTGAGGATGAACAAAGAGTAAAGGCTCTCCTCCTTGTCTTTATTGTGCGAATAGTTTTTGACAAACAATTTGCAAATTTGTTCGAAAGTGATGATAGACCCTTCGCTGAGTATGTAAAACCATCGTAGAGGTTTGCCCTTTAAACTGGTCTAGAAGAAACGACAGAGGATGTGATTGGACGTCGAATGTAGCCCCAAATAATCCTGAAATTCTTGGACGTGCTCCACAGGATCTCCTCCCTTGAATTTTTGAATCTTCGGGGTATGAAAACTGGTGGGTACTTCCTCGTCCAGCAACTCTTGTGCGAGCGAGTTTTTCTGTAATTTGGAATAGTTGTTTCTTCCAATGAGCATTTGGGCGTCTAACAGCTCTTGGATGCGTTTGTCCACCTATTCCGGAGTGAGGTGTTGTCGAGACGTGACAGCTCGTTTTGTTGTTCGTCCTCCTGATGGATTGTGCTCTCCTGTTGCTTCGCCCATGCGATCATAGACCGAAATTCGAGGGTTTTCTCTGTTTTGTTCCTCTTGTTGTTGCAGGTCGATTATTTCTCTGGTAGGTAATTGTGGATTGACGTGACCTGAAGGTGAGACTAGCTCTCGCTGAATTTGGGGAAGTGCTAGATTTCGGCCTCGATATCCCAGGCGATCATGGACTGATATCCTCGAGGTTGCAGGCAGAGCATTCTGCTGTCTCGGATTTGCTGTTATTTGGGCATGAAGTGCTCTGATTGTGTCCTACATGCTGGCGAGCTGTTTCTCTAATTATATTCGTCGTTCGGCCTCTGCTTGCGCAATTATTCACAAATTTGTCACTCCTTCAGCAACGTCAGGCAGGATGTGGTGTGATTTTTCTTGATTTTCCATCTTTTAAAAATGAATGCGGAAAAACTGGATCGAAGAACGCTGAGTGTATGCTTCGGCTCCCACAGACGGTGCCAAATGTAATAGCTTATTTTTGTATTGGACGAAGATAGTGCCTTACACCCTTGAAATATAAAATTGTGGTTGAGAATCGAAGCTAATTGATACGAGTTTTAGCGTGAAAAACCCTTGAATGGGTAAAAAATCACGACCTCTCCCGAGGATTTATGAAAGAATGGTGTTTATGTAGATGCTAGCTATTACAAAGAAAGAGGTAAGATATCTGAGCTTTGGTAGGGATCACTTTCTCTAGGAGTTCTGTCAGTGATAATCGCAGTCCCGGATCCTAATCTTCAGGTCCCTTTTTATCGGTCTTATAATATGACCGTTGGATACATTGATGATGTATATTTTAGTCGTTCGTGTTTAATGAGTCTTTATGAGGTCCTTTATAACATCTTGAAATCTGATAATTGTTGATCTTGTAACGGATCTCTTGATGACCTTAGTTGTAACTTCGGACTGTTGATGAGGATACGATCACTAACGATGCTCATATGTATGCGAGTTGTTGATGGACATCTGAGTATTTTCTGCAGTACGATGTTACTGGATGCTTTAAAATCTTCGAACTGTAGATAAGGAAGTTAGTATTACGATCTTCTTGCCCTCAGTCCTTGATTGGTTATTAGTATGATTACTCGAGCTATGTGAGTTCGAATATCGGACTCAGTATGAGGATTATAAATAAGCCATCACAGTAAGAATACCCAACGACAGCGATCTGATGATTTTGAAATGAATCGGTGGATAGCGGCAATCTTACCAGTAAGTTTTTGAATATCTTTCATCGTCTTTGGAGATGGCATGTTGAGGAGAGCTCGAATTTGATCTGGATTGGCCTCAATCCCTTTTTTGCTGATGAGATGGCTGAGGAATCGACCTGAATGTACTCCGAATTGATACTTATCAGGGTTGAGTCGTATCCGGTAAGATCGAAAAATGTTAAATATTGTGTTGAGATATGTAATGTGGTTGACTGCATGTATGCTTATGCACATGAAATCATCAATGTAGACTTCCACGACTTTCCCAATATATGTTTTGAACATGGTAGTTATCAACAGTTGATAAGTTGCGCCTGTATTTTTTAGTCTAAATGGTATGACATTGTAGTAATAAAGTCATCTTTCAATGATGAAAGTGGTCTTTTCTTGATCTTCTTCCAAGATTAGAATTTGATTGTATCCAGAAGCAACATCCATCACAGATAGGAGTTTGTGACCTGATGTGGAATCAAGGATTTGATGGATGTTGGGAAGAGGGAAACTATCATTTGGAGTATGTTTGTTTAGATCTGTAAAATCTACACAAACTCAGACTTTTTCATTCTCCTTTGGGAGAGCGATGATGTTGAATACCCAATCTGGATATTTGGCTTCTCGAATGAATCCCACTTTGATCAATTTCTCAATCTCCATGTTATCTTCATCTCAAAGGCGAAGTGAAAGTAATTGTTGTTTCTGCTTGACCGCTGTGGCGTTGATGTTGATGGCCAATTTGTGACATGCTTTGGCCGGATCGACCCCCGACATCTCTTCGAAGGTCCATGCTAAAACGCCTTGATTCAGTCATAAGAATTTAATGAGAGCATCTTTATTGTGTTAGACCTGTTTAGTACCGATAAAAGTACCTTTTCTAGGTCCATCAATACTGACGTATTCTATAGGCTTTTCTGCTGAAGGCTGATCATCAAGGTGATCAGCTTTCTATAATTGTTATGCAACGTATATGTCTAAAGTATCTAGAAAGGCAGAAATGGTATTTTCGCAAGCTCGAGAAAGCTTTTGACTTTCCTTGATTTTATAAATTCCATCATTGTACTTGTAGCAGAATGCTTGATGATTAGTTAAAGTAATTACTTCCATGTTGTGAATCCAACAACGGCCCATAATCCCGAGATAACGAGATTTGGCGTTGATGGCGTAGAAGACAACGTCGATGGTGGTTGGTCCTGCAGTAATAGGTAAGATGATCTTGCCTACTCTCTTTTCTTTAGAACCATTGAATCCACTAATATCGGTATCGCTTAGAATAACTTAATCGGCCAATCCCATTTGGTCGATTATGCTCTAAAAGAGAATCTCAATACCCCTTCAAGTATCGATCATCATTGTGTGCATGATAAACTTCTTCATCTTGAGCATTATGACTAATGCATCATGATGTAGAAATTTTATATGACTAATATCGTAATCTTCAAAGGAGATCACAAGCCGGCGATTGCTCGACTCAGGTAGAGGCTTGGCTTCTTTATCTTGAAGTGTGAGATCGCAGCATTCTGACAGTCTTCTGCGCTTGAATTGACAAGAGTTGGTAATCTAATGGATTTTGATCATGTTGTTGTGGTACATATGGTAAAGATGTTTCTCCTCAGCTTGATCTTCGACCTGGACTACTTCGAGCTGCTTCTTATAATTGCCATCCTTGTATGATTCAAGGTCGATAATATATTCGAACATTTGTCCCTCCTTGAAAATGAATTCCAGTAACCTCTGTAAAGTATAGTAGTTGTCAGTAGAACGATGGTTTACCTTGCGATGCATACATTACGGGTAGCTCTCGATTGGTTCCAATGGTTGAGAGGGACGGTATAGCTTATCTTTGGAGAGGATTGAAAAAATTATGGAGATTTAAACATTCATCTTTGGGAGGGCCAGTTTGGGTAGTGAATGGCCTTTCTGAGGGTTGTTAGTGTTTCCCTTGGAGTGTTTTTGATTACCCTGATCCTCCTTTGGTTCAATGTTTCGATCTGTGGATGGACCTTTCGTGGTTAGGACAAATTTAGTAGATTTATGCCTTTCGAACATCATCCTTTCCAGGTTGACATAACCATTGACCTTGGTGAGCATATCCTCCAGGTTCGCAGGTTTGTTGAGGAAGATGTGTTCTTTGGCCTTGCGGTCGAGCTGGAACACGTTTGTAAAAATAGTAATAGCTATTTTCTGATTGAGATTGTCTACTTTACGTGCGAGCTCCAAAAACTTATTTGCAAAAGCCTTGAGCTTCTCTCCGTGTGACTGTTTAAGACTAATAAGTGAATATAAATTCTCCTCTTTGTCCCCATTGTGAGCATGCGTCTTGATGAATTGTTTCTGCAGCTGATCGAATGTGAGTATGGAATCTTCAGATAAAAAGTAGAACCGTCGGAGCTGTTCTTCCTGTAGACTTGATACGAACAAACGCCAGAGGATGTGGCTGAGATTGGAATACAACCCCAACGAAACACGGTATTGTTGAATGTTCTCCTTTGGATCGGTGCCCTTGTATTTACGAATTTTCAGAGTATGGAAACCTTTCGATTTTTCCATATCGAATAGTTCTTTAGTAATCAGACTCTCTTGTAACTTGGTAAGGTTGTTTGTAGTGCCCAGAACTTGTGCTTCGATTAACTCCTTGATGCGTTGATCCATATGTTCTTGTGTAACATATTGACTTCTCGGTTGAGTGGCTTGACGAGGAGGTTGAGGATTGTGAGTATCGGTACCCTCACTCAAATGATCACGTACTGGAATTCAAAGTTTAGGTCGTTGTTCTTCCTTCCTGACGTTTGGAAAAGTGGTGACCTCTGTTGATTTCTGACTGAACTTCACCACTCAAATGAATGGAAGGTTGATATTCGTATAAAATATTTCTAGAAATAGCTTTCCTGGTGGCTCCTCGAGGTCCCAATCTATCCCGCACAGAAACCCAGGAGGTTTCTGGCAATTGATCGCAATCCCTTGTTGGAGGAGCCTGTTAAGTATCTTACAGAGCTTGTAATGTAGTCTACATGGTTGTCATCTAGTCTTCATATCGTTTAAACGTTGTTAAACAAGCTTGTCGCTCAGCTTTGAACTCCTTCTCATGGAGCTCTCGGTCAATAGTGAACTGACGTTCGAGCTCATTACGCTTCTCTATTTCGGTATGGTGATTCGCCGGTAGTTTTGTAAGTTGCTCCGACTCTACCGAAAGATCGAGTTGGATTCTGGTTGTTGGTCGTCTGGAAATGACCATGATTGAAATTGGTAGTAGAGTGCCTGTATGCCTTAGAATATCGCAGAAATGTCTTCATTCTCACAGACGACGCCAAATAAAATGGCATAATTCCGTAAGCTCAAGATGGCTTGGAATTAGCTCTTACACCAATGTTCATGTGACAAAAACTAATGTGAAATAAGAAATGATACAGGTGATTTAGTGTGAAAAACCTCTGAATAGGTAAAAACCACAACCTCGAATTGAGGGTTTTAGAAACAGTGATTTTTATTGCTTGAGGTTGATATCTTATTACAAGTGATCTCTCGAACTAGAAATTCTTGATCTTGTAAATAAGAAGTTTTGTGTTTGAGAATCTAGAAAATATAGTTTTCTTGGTGATTTTTCGTATATTTTTCTGGGTCCCGGTCTCTTTTGAAACTTTTTCTTTATATAGGCCTTGTCCGCAGTTCTCAATCATGTTGAAGCACGTTCACCGAACAACGTAGTAAGTGGTGCTTGACTGAGTAACTGTTGAGTTCGTGAGAGACAGGTGTCTTTGACTTGTTCATGCTTTTCTGTTGTGTTCGTCCCACGTTCTTCATCAGTTCGTGGTGTAGGTGTCAATGTTGACTGTTTATGCTACATGTAGAATGCGTGAGTCTGATATGGAGGTAAATCAAACTGGAAATAGTTCAAATTGGGTTAGATCGAGAGATAGGTCCCTACAAGTAGTACTTATGGCGACTACACTCACCTGCTATATGTGGATTTGCATGGAGGATGTTAAATAACATTCTTCCATTAGATCGTGTGATCAACAACAAAGGGGTGAACCTAGCTTCAGTTTACTCTGTGCTATGAAAACAGTGAAATAGTAGAGCACATATTTTGGCATTGTCCAGCAGCTAATTTACTTTGACAATGGGATACTAATTTTTTTTCTTTTCCTATGATAGCAGATAATGATAACTGGAAGTTAATTCCAGAAATAAATAAAAGAAGCAACCCATTCATTAAAGACTTGTGGATATCCATGCTTTTCTCAATCACCAACATCATCTGGACAGTGAGAAAGAAATACAGATTTAAAGGCAGGCAAACAACATTTGAAGCAATAAAAAGAAGCATACTTCAGACAGTAGCAGATTCAGCAAACCAGTCAAGGAACACAATGTACAATACTATCCAAGATCTAAAAATAATTAAGGAACTGCATGCACAATGTAAAGTAAGAAAAGGGCCACGAATTCAAAGCTACTATTAGACTTTACCTGAGCACGGGGAGATTAAAATATGTTGTGATGGCTCAGCATTAGGTAACCCTAGGATTTCAAGCATTGGCAACATCTACTGGGACAGCAAGGGTGAAGTACTAAGCACTTTCAGCAAAGTAGTAGGCATCAACACCAACTACTTAACAGAAGTACTTTCTATTATACATGGCATATCTAATTCAGTCAGAAAAGGGTGGAGGAAGATTTGGGTGGTCTCAGAGTACTCAACAGCAGCCATTGATCCTTCAAGAACAACAAACTACCTTGGTCAGTATAAACACAGTGGAGCATCCTGAAACCGAAGATCCAGAGCATCAGATACACAACAATCTGGAGGGAGAGTAATTTTTTAGGTGATACTCTGGCAAAGAAAGCAACACATTCAGACTACCCTTTTGAAGAATGGACAAATGGCAGACCAGATTTCCTCCATAGGATAGAAGATCCTTTTACTGAATATTTTAGGTTCCAGAATTAAAATGCAATCTGGTTTTCCCTTACCACTTTTGCATAGCTTTAGCATTTTATTTTTTTCAGTTTGGGCTTCCTGTGCTAAACATAGGATTAATAATTTAGGGGTGCCAAAGTAGTTGGGATGTCTAAGTTTGTAAGTGATGTTGTCTAGGTCCCATCCTTTGTAAAGATTTCTTTTTCAATAAATTTAAACCTTTAGCAAAAAAAATAAAAAAAATAAGGACTACACTCACCGTATACATGGCTACAATCCTGGGATTTACTAAGCTCTTAATTATCCCCACAATAATATGTTTTGAAGATCTTTTATGATGAATGTGTCTTTAATTTCTTTCCTCCCATACAAAGTAAATTGGTACCTTATACACCACATTTTATTATGGAATGTTACTAGCTTTACTATTACCCTACATTTATGGAATCAAAAACTACTGTAAGTTGGTACTTTAGGCCCCCTGAAGTTGCAACTTAAGGTACCAAAAGCTACTGTAACATGGTACTTTAGGTTCCCCTCAAGTTGCCACTAGTTGGTACTTTAGGTCCCCCTCAAGTTTCCATTTAAAGTGCCAATTAAGGACCATAAGTTGGTACTTTAGGCCCCCCTCAAGTTGTAACTTAAGGTTACCAATAACTACCGTAAGTTGGTACTTTAGGCTCCCTTCAAGTTACCACTAGTTGGTACTTTAGCTCCCCTCAAGTTAAGGTACCAATAGGCACCGTAAGTTGGTATTTTAGATCCCCTCAAGTTGGAACTTAAGGTACTAATAACTACCGTAAGTTGATACTTCCATTAACTAGTATCATAATGAATAATTGTATCTCAGAGCATCTCCTAAAGTACCTCACTCGGTTGGGTGAAAAAAACCAAAATCCAACTGAGTGAGGCCCAATTTCATCCAACAGTACCTCAGCTGGTTTTTTGAACAGGCGCCATGTTGGGCGCCCGTTAAAAAAAATTCATCAGGCTCCTAACTGTTAGGCGCCCGATTTGATTTTTTTAAGTACAATTGGGCGTCTAAATTTTAGATGCCTGATTTGAATTTTTTTGAAAAAATAATCATAATAGGGTACCCAAACCTTAGGTGCCCGATTAGAAAACAAATAGACGCCCAACACTTCAACGTCTGATCAGGATGTAAAAAAATAAGGTTGCACCTTGGAAAGCATGGTTCAGCCTTGTTTTATGAAGAGAAAAACCAAGTGAGCGAGGTACTGTTGGAGGACGAAAATCTTACGTGGCACCTCAAAAACTAACTGAGAGAGGTACTTGAGGAGATGTTCTCAAGCAATGTCTTCTACCATTCACATCATTTTTAGAGTTGATTTGTAATTAATTGGTGCATCCAATATGAGATGAAAGGAAAATACACAAATCCCTAAAATCTAAGTAAGAGCTCCAAATCACAAATCACTATATGAAGTTGTAGGTTTCCAAGTACAGGATTCAAGTATTCGGTTTAGAGTATAAGGACTACAAGTAAACACGATATTGTGATGATTAATGAACTAAAAAGAGAGTCATATTAGTCATTGTGTAAGTTGGGTGCAAAATCGCAAGTTTTGACTTGCGATAAATTTAGTTATCGTAGGTAGAAATTTGCATTGAATTTTTTTTCATGTTTTACGCAACCCACATAATGAAATCTTGAAATTTCCAAACTATGCATTGATCAAATTCTTTAATTGGGTAATTATTCATTTGGGTAATTATTCATTTCAGTATAAGTTTCAAAGCCAAAATCATGATTATTCATTTTTCTCTAGTGACATCTTTAAAGAACGTCGGAGAATCGTGAGGTGAGTTTCTAAGGCAAGGATATGCGGAGAGACACTGGAGAAAGATACATGTGTATGTGGTGGGGGGGTGCAAGAGAGATAGATTAGGGATGGCTCTCCTCATTTGTTTTTTGTTTTTTTGTTTTTTCTTTTATTAAGGTCCTCGAGACTCATATTAGAGCATATACAGCCGTAAGGTCGGTTGAAACCAACTAAAATGCCTCAACAATAACCCACCTTGATTTTTACACAGCATTGCCAAACCGACCCAGGGTTGTCTTAGCCCAACACAGATCAGAATTGTGTGGCAGAAATAGACGGCCAGGATGTAGTTACGTGCTTAAATCTTAACAAGCAATATCTGCCACGTAGTTCAGAACTGCATGGTACCAGAGCCAATCATAAGCATCCACGTCGCCATAATTCATATTTTTAATGTCGCGCAGTTCAGAACTGCACGGCTTGGTCTGTAAGAAAAGAACGCATATTTTCTCCCCAACACTTAGTTTTATTTTTTGTCATTCCCCCTTCAAAAATTCTTCCCTCTAAAACCCAACACCCAACCCAACCTCATAAGTTTGGGTTTTATCGACCAAATTTGTTCTGTAAACTTCGATCAAAATGTCAGGAGAATCGTCATCGCACAACAATATCCCAAAAGCAAACATAATATGTATATCAAAGTTACGCGAATGGGTAAAGACACATTTACGAGTGCCTTACCGTTATTTCCTATTACCATTAACGATCCCGTCCCAAATCTTGATGATTTGCACCGAATGAACATTCTTTCGGAGAATTAGGTGCATATTAGCCTTGGATCAGAGGACAAACCGGTAAGATTTTGTTGAAATTCTCGTATTAAAATGTGGTTTTACAAATGTTTAATGAAATGCCTGAATAAAATTTTAATGTATTTTTTTTGTGTTTGAATGTAAAATCGAGATAATATAATATGTCGGGGATTGCTAGACAAGGTAATGAAGTGGTACAAGCTTATCTCCAACTATCCATTGATAAAAAAATTGATCAGCGAAATGGGTTTCGAGGATTTTTTATCGATTAAGGTAGAGAATGGTGATGACCGATTGGCTCATGCTCTTGCGGAGCGGTGGTGGTCGTCCACCCATACATTTCATTTCCCCTGTGGGGAGCTTAGTTTTATGACGTTAGACTTTGTGATGCTAACGGCTCTCTCTTGTGGAATGGGAATTGATCTCCCTTAGGACGATAAGTATTTGAATGCCGATGAAGCTTCTAAGTTATTTCCTGGGATTACGAGCAACGATATAAAGTACGGGAAGATCACGCTAGTATTTTTGAAGTCGTGTATGAAGGATTTGAATCCAGGATAAAACAATTACACTTACAACTTGGATTTGGATATTGTGTATGCGAGGGCTTTTGTTGCATATATGATGAGAAACCTATTTTTTACAAATGGCAGCCCCTCACTTGCGGCGGGTTATCTTGCCGCTGTAGAAGACGAGCATATTATAGGCAGGACAAAGTATAACTAGGGATCTCTTATCATGGTTGCATTGTATCGGGGATTGGACCTAGTATCAGTAAAGAAGAATGGGTATGATATGAACTCGTTGTTTGGATTTTGGTCACTTTTGGAATTTTGGTTCTATGAGTACTGCAGAGTGGGGATGTATATTGTGAAGGATCCTAACTCCCAACATATTTATCCCTGTATGGGTGCGTAGGCAAAAACTGAGAGGAATAAATCAGAAGTTAAAATCAACCATTCATTTGAATTGATCAGGAACATGATTGAGTGAAAGGATAGAGAAAACATTGTTTGGTAATCGTGGTTGAGGTCCCGAAATAGAATCCATGGGGAGGTAAAATACGCAAAAAAAATTAGTGCAAAAAGGGTTTCATTCATATCGGTTTCGTACAAAATTGGGTATCTTTGGTATTTATAAGAAAGATGTATGCATCAGATCACAGGGGTAGACGGTGTTCAATATGACCCCCCCCCCCCCCCCCCCCCCCCGCCGATATTATGGAGTTCCCACGCTTTGATCCTATTGTATGGTGCAGTTAAAAGAAATCGAGTACTACGACGCAAACTACTATATCATTGAGGATGTGGATTATGTGACGTATTGGGGATATGTTCACCTAAATCCTAGGATTGGTTGCACTTTAGTGAATAGGACTGAAAAAATAAAAATGTTTGGGTATGATCTAGTTAGACCCGATGTACGTGTACCACAAACTTTGAATTTAAGTGAATCGTGTCAGGTGAAGAACTATGGAGTGGACACGATGTCAGATTCTTAAGATATTAAATGGCTCATGGATATGTCAGGAGCCGGTGGAGAGTGTAGACGGATACCGATCCCAGCCATCGAGGTCCAGCAGTATGTCCAGTCAGGTATACTGTGAATGAACTATGGCAGCAAAAAATTGAAATACAGCATGCAGAATATGAAGATTCGAAGCACTATGTTGACAAGGTAGATTAGATAGATGAACGACTAAAATGGTCGTAGGAGATTATCCGAGTCATGGGAGAGAGGCTATTTGAGATGTCCATCAGGTATGAGACAGATTCGGAGGTACAGTGTACCTTAGACGATAGTCTCGCACGAGGGCGTAGAGCGAGGGGGTCGTCCTTCTTAGGTTTATGTTTATTTAGTACATTTTCCCTACAAATTTAAACAATATTTTATAATATTTGTGTTAAGGTTATATCGGACCATGTTAAGTTTAATTCAGATCATGTTAAGTTTATGTAGGATGATGTTTAACTTTATGTTATTTGTGTTAAGTACCTAGTGTTGTGTATATTCGATGGATAAAAGGTGTTTGATTAAATGCCATAAGAGATTTCAAGAAAAAAACTAAGTGTTGACTATATATGCCACACCTAAGAAGGTGCTTGATTAAATGCCACAAGTGATTTCAAGTAAGAAAAACTAAGTGTTGAGTACATATTGTACACCTAAGAAGGTGTTTGACTAAATACCTCAAAGACAAATCTCCCAAAAAAAACTAAGTGTTGAGAAAGGGGGGAATACTTTGTTCTTAAAGACTGAGCCGCGCAGTTTGGAATTGTATGGCATATATGAGGTCCACGTAGCACGATCTGGTATCTCTATATACTGCGCAGTTCAGAACTGCATGGCATATGAACATACTAGATTGTGCCACATGCCTCTCATATATGTCGAACAGTTCAGAATAGCACGGCTTAGTCTGCAAGAACAAAGGTTTCCCCACTCTCCCAACACTTAGTTTTTTATGGGGATTGCATCTCAACGGCTATATTTCATAGAAGACTTGTTAAGAAAACCTCTTAAAGACTATATTCCCTAGAAGACTTGTTAAACAAACCACTAAACGGCAAGTTTTCTAACTATAAATTGAGTGAATCTCCATCTATATTTCTTATAAACTCTCTTCATTTTCTAATCTTTTGTTATTAATCAAGTTCATCATGTCCGACCTATCACTCTTTTCGCTATCATCATCTTCCTCACTTTCGTCCGGATCGGAAAAACTTTTTCGGCAATTTTTTTCGATGATGTACGAGTATAACAAGGTTCTTATGGAAATGGAAAAGGCGGAAGAGCAAGAGGCAACATTGTCACGTAAGCGTCGGGGGAGGGGGGGAGTAAGATGGAAAGGAGGGACATGCGGAAAGACCGTGATCATGCATTGGGGTATTTTAGTCTTATGAGAAATTATTTTGGTACAACTCCGGCCTACAAAAGCATCCCATTTAACCTCTGATTCCATAAGAGCGAAGGTGTGTATCAACGTATTTTTGATAAAGTTATTTCTTTGAACGACTATTTTGTTCCAAAAAGAAAATGTCGCTAGAACAACAGGTTTATCAATTCACCAAAAGATAATGTGCGCACTTCGCATGCTATGTTATGGTACTAATGGAGAGACCTAAGACGAATACATTTGAATTGGGGAGTCTATCGCTAATTTAAGTTTAAAGAAATTTTGTAAAACAATTGTCAAAGAATTTAAAACTCAATACCTTAGATCCTTCGATGAGAACGACACAAATGGGTTATTGGAAGTGAATGGAGCGCGAGGCATCTCGGGGATGTTAGATAGTTTAGAATACATACATTAGAAATGGAAGAATTATCCAACTGGATGGACAACTTACCGGGTATAAGAAGTATCCAACGGTAATTTTAGAAGTGGTTACTTCGCAAGATCTTTGGATATGGTACGCCTTTGGGGTGCCGAGTTCCAACAACGACGTGAACATCTTGCATCAAGGGTAACTTTCCACCAACTCGTCTAATAGAGTCGCATCGCCATGCAATTACAAGATAGGGACGGAGCCGTACACTATGAGGTATTATTTAGGCGACGGAGTTTATCCAAAATGGCAAACAATCGCTTAAACAATAAGAAATCAAATGAACAATACCGAAAGACATTTTGCATATATCCAGGAAGCTTGCTGGAAAGAGGTGGAACACGCTTTCGGGGTTCTACAAGTATGGTTTGAAATATTGGCTCACGGTGCATGGTTTTGGAAGCCTAGTAATCTAGAGAATGTTATGTACACGTGCATAATTACGCACAACATGATCATTGAAAAGTAACGTCATACTTTTATCTAGCAAGTAGATATCGATCCAAATTTTAGAAGTTTGGTGGAGTGGGTGAATATTGTCTTAAATCCAATTCATGCTCTTAATTTTATGGCGGAGTACATTGTGAAGATTAATGAAATAAGATATGAAACGACTCATTTCAACTTATGAGATTAACTCGTGGGTCACTTATGGGTGTTAAAAGGAGCGGAGTAATGTCATTTCTCTACTTGAAGTTTGTTATTGATGTGTTTTCTTTTCGAAATTATAATTTTAATGTTGAAGTTGTAATGTTTGATTGAAGTTGATAATTTTGCAAGTTATGTTTGCCAAATTAGAGTATTAAAGAGTACATCAAGATCAAATTTATAGAAAACAAATACATTTCAAACTATCAAAAAAAAAGTGCATCAAGATTAAATTCAAAGTGCAATTTAAAAGTTAACGCCTACTAATAAAGCCAACGGTTGCATCAATCTTAATCACTCGAGTCATCTTCATCAATTGGACATTGTTCCTTCAACTTTACAGAATAAATTTTTAGTTGCTTCTTCATCCAACATTTTTGTTCCGATAGTAGGTTAGTTGTGTCGGTTGTCATCACTTTCAACAAAGTTTATTCTTCGTCCGCTTTTTGTCTAGCTATCACCGTTTTACGTCTTATTCATGTCTCTGCCTCTTTACCAACTTTCGCTCTTCTCGTTCTCTAGCTCTAGCTTCCTTTCCCTCTTTTTTTCTTTTTGTGCCTCTTACTCCATGCAAAAATCATGTTGGCCATCATTTCAACATCTTCTACCCCCAATAACCAATTCCCGACTTTGCGGCTTCTTTCGCTTTGAATTTTTTTTCTGTCCGAACGTACTTCCCCACAAGCATATAGTGATGGATAATCGTCGGTAGAATCTTCTAGAATTGTGGAAGTAGGGGTAGTAAAAGTAGGTGTGGGGGTTCAGTATTGGTAAAGTTTCCCAGACTATCGCTATAATTCAACTTCCTCGATACATTACGACATGGATGCTCGATTGGATTAATTTAAGACCATTTTGGGCAACATTCTAAAATTTTATAAGCCACCTGAAATTGAAATACTTTTCCATACACTTTTTCATACGCCTTGTGCGCTATTTGGGACTACCATTCAATTTTGAAAATATTATGAGTACATTACCTTAACTAGACTATGAAAATGAAGGTAAAATTAAAATACTTACAATGTCGCCCATTCCAAGACCGATAAATTGTCAGTGTTCAAGGTCCTGAAGAATGCCTCTAAAGATTGTATATTCCTTATTAAGCTAATTTTTATACGCGTAATTAACGTTATTATATGATTGCCACATCGATTGGTCAGCATAGAAGAAATTGAATTGGTCTCACATTTTCAACCAAAATTTTGAGAGGCTTTTTGTTGGTTCATTGCCTTAAAATTTTGATAAACTTGAAACCAAGTGCATGTAAGGTTTATAAAATCATCCGCCGTCCAATGACTCACATTTTTGTATTTATCTTTATCAATTGGAACCCCATCATCAACCTCCTCCTCAACATGATCTTCAACCACATTAGGTATTGGTGTCAGTGTTGTCGTCTTCCATTTAGCTTTCGTCATCCCTTTTGTACGCGCATTACTTGGTGCGACAATCAAAGTGAGAACCGAAGCGGGTGGTGCATTAAGGCTTAAGTTGTTTAAACCCCATGAAGCTTGCATCGGCAGGATAGACAAACTTCTTCCGCCAAATTCTATTTATGGGGAAAAATATAGATTTCCTGATTGAACGTTGAATTGGGGGTTAGGTTGGTAGTTAGAGTAAGAATTAGTTCTTTAGGAATCAAATTGTGAGGGACTAGGAGAGTCGAGTGACGAGAAAATTTGCCGAATATAGCGATCGCGATATTGGGAACGATTCGGCATTTGTGACGAACCAAATACAGTGAAGTAGGAAGGATAGAAGTTAGGTTGTATGCTTGAATGGGAGGGCTGATAGGGGCATTGAGAAATAGATTAGGAGCTTGCTTGAGAGCCTGAAGACATGGCTTTGCTTTAGTTTGATATGGTTGTTTTCTTGAAGAGAAATGGGGTATGAGAATGGTTTTATGAAGGGATACCTTCGAAGGACAGTATTAAACTCCATTTACACTATCTCAATCGCAACCTCAGGCGTTTAGCCCATACTATCAACCCTATACGGTCACTCAGCCTCAAGCTTTTCAACCTCCAAATTACTTTTAGAACTACCTATTCCATGGTGAATCTACTCGGCACAAACAGAGTAGCGTAAATACTACGAGACCTGTTAAAGCGGCGGCGCCCGAGAAAGAGAAATAAAAAAGAAGAAAGAAAATAGTACCCGTAAAACAAAGACAAAATATGTAAGTGCCAGATGATGTTGAGTTTTTAGACGAGGCAAATAATGTTAGACTTCATTGGAAGGATGAGGACTTCACGTGTCACGCAAGGGCATGTATAACGTCTTCTGTCCAGACCACGGGCCACACAAAGGGTTTTACATTCTATCAAAAGGTCAACATTACCTTTAACAAATACTCTGAATGCCCCACACGATGATCATACGGGTCGACCAAATCTCAGTGGTATCCCCTTAATGCACAATGTGTGACACACAAGGGGATAGTTGTTTAAGTATAATTTTAGCATGAGAACGGGAAAACTAATGAAGATCGGGTACGTTCTAATTTGCTTTAACTCAATTTTGTTTATTTTTCTTGGATATACACGTTATTTATTTGTATTTGGTATTTTTGTGAATTGTAGGAAAATGATGTACATAATATCTATCACGGTATGAATGGCGGCAATTACTTCAAACATCGTGAAGCGTATAAGATTTTGGCACGAGAACCGCGATGGGCCAACCTAAAGGATGATGGGTTGAACCATGCGGGGAATATACCAAGAAATGTAACCATGAGAACATCGAACAATTCATTTTCAGGGAACTCGGTCAGATCAAACAACCTATCAGAGGACACTGACGACCCACCTACACCTCAATCCGTTCCCCAAAATTTTGAATTAGATAGTTCGTTGTATGAGGGTAGAACAAAGCCTATCGGCCAAAAACTCTTTAGAAAAAACTTTACAATACAAAAGGCTTTGGATGAGGTTATTTCATATGGTAGTTGTATCCAAACAATACTTACGAAGATGAGGTTGGAAAAGAGACAAGCGAAAGAAGAAAAGGCAAGAAGAAGAGCATAAGCAAATCAAAAGTGGCAAGCCAAAATGGATTTGGAGCAAGTAAGGGAAGATCGTAAAATTATAGATAAAGACCTGAGTCATCTTTTTAGATATGTATTGCAATACTATCTGCAAAGGCAAGCTGAGGTCATTGAACGTCTGGCCAAGAGTGATGGACCAGGTACCGGTTCAGGTTATTAAATATAATTTAACTTTGTTGAAGAGAGAAGTTTTGTTTCCAAGAATGTAGTTTACTTTCCAATAATGTATTCGTTTGGATAATGTACTTTTCTATTGAAGAATATAATCTTTTTTTTTAAATGTGTATTTTCGAGAATATTGCCTTAAAATAAATACAAGATTAATGCAGTATCAAAAATTTGTTCAATAAGCTTGAACGAAAAAAAAACATTAAATTATATCAAGAATACTCAGATAATACTTGATTGCAACACTAAGAACGAATATTTCCCTTCACGACCCGCAAATGCTCGATTAGATTATCATTTAGATCAATGTACAGTTCTCAACTTCGAATGCGGCCATTTTAGTTATAAAAGTTTTCATTGTTCTGAGTTCGCGTACAATATTGAACCGTTCATCTTCGATAGTTTTGGGATTATCCGGATTGTAGCCTAAGTATGATAGGAGTAAACATTATTCCTCCTCGATGATCATATTGTACATTATCACGCACGCCTTCATGGCATTGTTCAAAACCTTGGATTTCCACAATTTAACCAGATTTTTTACAATATTGAACTGTGATTATAAAATCCAAAACGTCATTTCTAAGTATTTTCGACAACTTTCTTGTTGTTGAGCAAAGAGTTTTTGTTTCACTGTAACTGGATTGGATATGGTTTGAACAAGTGTTCCCCATTTGGGGTATATGTCATCCGCTAGGTAATAACCCATATCATAAGTTTTTCTGACAATTGTATAATTGCAAGGTGGAGCGATACCATTGGCCAGTTCAGTGAAAATATGTGATTGTTACAGAACATTAATATCATTGTTAGACCCTAGAAACCCAAAAAATGCATGCCAAAACCAAAGGTCGTGTAAAACTACGGCTTCAGGAAACATAGTTGCCTTGGGATAATGACCAGTAAATTGACCGTACCAAGCTATGAGTTTTCATATCCAAAATATGCAATCAAGGCTTCCTAACATGCCAAGAAATCCCTGTGACTCTCCTATCGTTTTTAACCTTTTAACCCCGGCCGCGTTTGGTGCTCGAAGATATTCTTCGCCAAAAATTTATATAATCGTAACATAAAACATTTCTATACTTAACAAGGTTGTGCTTTCTCCTATTCTCAAATACTAGTCAAAAAGATCTGCCGCGACACCGTAGCTTAGGAAATGTAGTACGGCGATTACCTTTTGGTACGGTGATAACCTCATAGTTTTTGCGTTGTTGGGTTTTTGAACAAAGTAGTCATCATGTACAACTACTGCATCGAATATATGCATAAACATTTGTCTACTAATATGAAAACGTCGCCGAAATTCGTCTGGTTCATATGTGCACCCTGGGTTGAAGTAGTCCCGCATAATGTTGTAATGCCCTAATTTGTGATCTCACTTTTTTCTCTCATCCTTACGGCCCATGAGACTCCCACAGTGACTCGAAGTTGCATCATGTGCTTCTAGGTTTATTATATTTTGGTGCATAACGGCCATTGCCGTCGCACAATCAAACATAAGATCGTCAGAGGAGGACGATACACGTGAAGGATCATCAATTGATGAAAAGGAGAACGAGGAAGACATTTGAGGCTGTGGAGTTAAGATAATGGTGTTGAAGGTGAAGGAGGAACAAATAGAGAGAAGAAAGAAGTGTAAAAGGATAAATGGAAGAAGAACTAATGGTTGTGGAAGATCAGTACTGGCGGCAATATTTTGATTATCGCGCGGTAATCCAAACACCGCCGCCAACACTAATCTTCCACAACTAGAGGTGACAAACGGGTCAGGTTTGGGTTACACGGGTCGGGGCAGAACAGGTTCGCGGGTTAGATAGGCAAACCATAACCCGACCTGTTTAACTAAACGGGTTAGATAATCAAACCCAAACCCGACCCTGATTTAAACGGGTCAACCCGACCCAACCTGTTTAACTAAATGGGTCAGGTTTGGGTCACAACAGTTTACAACATTACAGCAGTTTAACAGTTTTACAGTTTTACAGAATTATAGAATTACAGCAATTTAACAGTTTAACATCATTAATTTTACAGAAATACAGCATTATAGCATTACAAAATTAATTTTACAGAATTAGCAGTTTAACAGTTTAACATCATTAATGTTAGGAGAGCATTACAAGCAGCATTACAACAGTTTAACAATTTAACAGTTTAACATCATTACAGAATCACCTAATATCATTAATTTTACAGAATCACCTAACATCATTTTATAGAATCAGTTTAACAGCAGCATTACTAAACCAACATCACAGCAACATTACTAAACCAACATCACAATTCACAGCAGCAGCAGCATTACAGAATCATTATTTTTCTAAACCAACATCACAGCAGCTTACATCATTACAGCAGCAGCAGAAGCATTACTAAACCAACATCACAGCAGCAGCAGCAGAATCACCTAACATCACAGCATTACAAAATTACATAATCAACATCACAATTCACAGCAGCAACAACATTACATAATCAGTTATGTTCCATTATTTTCACAGCAGCAGCAGCATTATAAAGACAACATTTATCAACATTTATCACAGCAGCATTCCCCACAGCAGCAGCATTACACAACATTTATGTTTCATTATTTTTCTAACATCTTTAGTTTCAAAACACAACAAACATGTCAATAAAGAGTTCCAAAGCAAATAAAGAGTTTCAAAGGAATTACCCAAACATCACAGGGATTGTGGAGCTCCACTACCACTTACAATGCTCTCCTCTTGACCTATGCAAGTAAAATAAAGAGCATAAGTGCATAATCTTGTAAAATACCACACACACACACAAAAATTTGATAAAGACAACTTAATTAACTTATAAGCATAAATTACTTACGGTCAATGTTTAGCAAAACCATATCCTCGACTAAATCTTCAACTGTTGAATCCTCCAAAAAAGATGAATCGCCTAAGATATTAAAAAATACTTGTAAATTATTTATATACAAATGATTCAAATTAATTATCCAAAAAACAATTTTAAATATATTACCTTTTGAATATAACAAATCTCGAGTACAAATCAAAACCTCGGCATTATCCGGCTTTAGGGTACTACGGAAATGATCAAGCACTCTACCACCAATGGAAAATGCCGACTCCGAGGCAACCGTAGATATGGGAATTGAAAGAATATCATGAGCCATCAAGGAGAGCTCCGGATATCGGACTTGGTTCTCCTTCCAAAAGCTAAGAATGTCTAGATCAAAAATTCTCTTTAACTTGGGCTCCTCCAAATACAATTGCAATTGAGATTTGCTAGGAAAAGTATCCATCTCCTCATCATCAAAAGCATCAAAGGCCTAATAATCAATAAGAGAGTAAGACTTAAGAACTATAATTAAGCTAAATAAATATGAAAACAAATTTTTAATAATTAATATACCTTCAAGGCATACATTCCCCTCCTAGAACTTGAATTGCCAATGCAAGAACTTGCTCCTCCCGAACGACCCGAACTAGAAACTCCCACATTTGTATATGCTGAGTAATAGGTCTCGAAAAGAGCAAACAATTTATCCCAAACTTGTGTCATCTCAAAAAATCAACTCCATAGATTTGCCGATAGTAATACTCAATAAATTAGAGTTTATAGCGAGGATCCAAGACCACGGCAAAAATAAATATGAGGTTGTGCTTTGACCAATATTTCTCAAATTTTACCTTTATTTGTGAAGCCATTTTCTTTAGATAAGTATCTGATCCCTCAATTGCTTTAGATAAAGTATGTTGCACCATAAAGACTTGTGGAAAGTATAAGTTGGAGGTAGTATACTTTGTCCCAGAAAACACACAAGTTACTTCATAGAAAATACTCAGAAACTCGCAAAAAATTTCTACCTTAACCCATTCTTCATCCAAGGGGCAATTCTTGTAGTTTGAATCAAGCATTCGGAGATGGCTAAATGTTCGGCGATAGTGTAATGCACTATCAAGCAGAAGAAATGTTGAATTCCACCTAGTTGGAACGTCTTGTCTCAACCCTTTACTAGCAGGAATAGCTAGATTTCTCACACATTCCTTAAATGATTGTTTCCTCCCTTGAGAACCCCTAAAGTACCTCACAATCTCCCTTATCTTCTCCGCAGCTTCATCCATCACCTTCAAACCATCTTGCACTATCAAGTCTATAATGTGAGCACAACATCTAACATGAAAAAAATCTTCATCAGAAAAAAGAGCACTCCTCAAATTCAATTAGGTCATAAGTAGCCCAACGAAGGAATCATTTGAGGATGCATTATCCAAGGTAATTGAAAATAACTTCTTTTCAATCCCCCACTCAGACAAAAGAGTATAAATCTTCTCGCAAATCGAAGCCCCGTTGTGTGGATAAGGCATATAAGAGTAATTGAGCACTTTCTTCTCCAACTTCCACTCTTTATTAACAAAGTGGGTTGTCAAAGAGATATAACCATCTCTTATGACCGAGCTCCACAAGTCTGAGGTTAAACTTATTTTTCCAGGAACTTCAAGCAACATCTTCTGAATCAGCCCCTTCTCTCTTTTATACATTTTAAGAATGTCAGCTTTCGAAGTATTCCGTGAAACTAGGTTGATCTCACGATTTGCATATGCTACATAGTTAAACGCATTTCTTACTCCCTCATATTCAACAAAACTAAAAGGGAGGAAGTGCCTAACGATGGCAACATTTACCAGCTCACGAAAAATTTCAGGATCAAACTTAGATGACATCAACGACATATTAGACTCAGATTGGGACAATACCATTTGTCCCACATCACCACTAGTTCTTGCGGTGCAAGCTTTTATATGTCGTTTCATGTTACCCGTCCCACTTATCAAATATGTGTGTGGGCAATAATTGCATTTACATTTTTTATACTATCATCCCCTACAGGTAGTTCAGTAAAGAAATTCCAAACATGAGACTTATTTTATCTTTTTCGCTTACCCTGACTAGGAGGTTTCGAAGCAACACTACTTCCCCCACCATCATCACCACCAAAGCCAAGCACTTCATTAAGCGAATCACTCTCAACATCCTCAGCAATGTTTACTACATTCTCCATCGATAAAAGTATAATATTAAGAATCAAAGATTGATACATTAGAG
Source organism: Kingdonia uniflora (assembly GCA_014058105.1). Lineage (NCBI taxonomy): Eukaryota > Viridiplantae > Streptophyta > Magnoliopsida > Ranunculales > Circaeasteraceae > Kingdonia > Kingdonia uniflora. The sequence continues at coordinate 1,553,964 of JACGCM010001588.1, read as the reverse complement.
TATAATATTGCCAAAACATGGACAAGATAGCAAAAACCATTATAAAACATGAAATTCAGACCAATCCAGACAATATAGAACAGTAAGAAGCTCAGTCAGAGACTCAGAGGAAGAAAAAAATGTCATATACTATGTTACTTTACTCTGGATTGAAATTGGGTATACTAATGTCATATTAAAGCTTCATTAAGCTCAGTCAGAAACTAGAGGAAGAAAAAAATGTCATATACTATGTAAAATCCATACTATACGAATACAGATGCAGTTAAAGGGATACCCAATTTCTGATGCAGTTAAAGGGATACCCAATTTTAGATGCAGTTAAATGAAAGGAGATGAGAAGCATATTCTAGCTTAATCAAGGCAATCTCCTACATACTATGAAAGAGATCCTAATTCATTGTCCTATAAATCAGCCAGCATAACAGCTGTGTAAGAGATCTTCACTAGAAACACCTTCAAATCTGGTTCAAATGGTCCAACACTCCAAATACATAACTAAAGTTTATCGTCTAGGAATCAAATTGATTGAAAAGAAAGGTAAACAAAGTTTTTTTATTAGACCACCACTGGATCAGATCAGGTCATTCTCAATAACAACCATACAATATCGCAGCTATTCTGCGCCATAGTGTACTTTATGGATCTCCTAGTAAGGTCATTTCATCTCTCATTCATGTCACACGCATCCATTCAAGCAAATCTTGCAGTATCTGCATATCTAGATTCTCTACTACAATTTATATATAGCTCTCATATAGCCCAAAAACATACCCCCGTTTCGAGTGAACTCTACTAGTCCTACACTAGGAGCATCGCCGATTTCCTTACTGAGGCAAATCTCACAATTTCACATGCTTAGTGCAATTGACCTATCAATCTATAACCACTAAAAATTATATTTTTGAGAACACCCAATGCACCAAGTTGAGCTTAAGCAATTCATCATTTATAAACAGAGAAAATTAAACAAGGCCCAAACTTGTAAAATCATGAAAAGTACGTACCATTGTAAGAATTCTTGTTATAAGAGCAAGAAATCTTAGTCCGAGCCTTGGAGACCTTGATATCCCTTGAATCAAGACATCTTCTGTCCTCCTGAGAGAATTTCAAAAACACCCCACATTGTTTCTTCCCTGTTTTCTATGATTTACTACTAACCCAGGAACAGTTAGAGAAGCTTGAAGCACAGATAGAAGATGCTTCCATTACTGCACTCTCCAAAGTTCAAACTTGAGTTATCAAAACAGAGCCTTCTTGACTAAACAATCTTCAAAACCAATTAAACAAACATTCTTCAAAACCAAACAAATGTCAAATGAAAAACTATACCTGATAAGTGATAAGAACAAAGCTGAGGAAAGAGAGCTCCTCTAAATAGCTGATAACTGTAACTGATAGCTGAGGAATCTCAACAAAGAGAGGAATCTCAACAAAACTGTAACTGATAGCTCCTCTAAACCGTACAGTGATAACACTAATCTTAACAAAGAGAGAAATTTCAACAAAGAGAGGATACTGAATACTGATATCTCAACAAAGAGAGGATACTGATAACTGATATCTCAACAAAGAGAGGATACTGATAACTGTAACTGATAGCTATTAAAATTTGGTGATAAAGTGATTCTCTAAACCGTGCAGTGATCGATGATCCTCTAAACCGTACTGAGATGAGAGGTTGAAGAGTTAAAGAGTTGGTTGCCTGAGATGAGAGGCTGAAGAGTTGAAGAGTTGAAGTCGGCTGAGAGGCTGAAGAGAGGCTAGGTTTATTTAAAAAATAAAAACTAAAGAGAGGCCAGGTTTTGTGTGATTATCATTTGACTGAAAAGAGTACCCTAGACCTGATATTTACAATTAGCCCAAATTTCTTATACGGGTCACGGGTCAACCCGAACTGTTTAGGGTAAACCCTAACCCGACCTCTTTATTAAATGGGTTAGGCAGGTCGTGGGTCATTTGACCCGCGACCCAATAAAGCAAAACCCAAACCCCCTTAAAAGCGGGTTGGGTCGGGTCGGGTTGGCGGGTTGCGGGTCACTTTGCCAGCTCTACCCACAACCACTAGTTCTTCTTGTGGGTCATTTACAACGGCTATTTTCGGCATCCCAATAATTATTTTTTGCTATATATATATATATATATATATATATATATTGGCTAGAGTTACTCTAACAACAGTTCCTCTACTTCAACGCAATAATGCTAAGTTTTTCAGCTCTAATACAAGATTCTTCAGTGGTATTTGGCTGAAATGAAGATTGCGCCCTTACCGTGTGCTGGCAGTATTTCATTGATAATCTACATCTTCGACAACTCAACTTCCATCAGTTATGGGATCGAGTTCATGTCCGATTCAGGGGGCACACATAACTTAAATTCCCTTCTAGAGATTTATAGATCAGGTAGAATGTTCTTAAGGTTAAATGTGATAAGTTTCATGAGATGCGAAAGAGTATTGATAGACGGGTCAAAGGTGTTCCACTAGTTTATATTTTGCGCGAAACTAGAGACCAATGGTATGAGAAATACAACCAGCCATTCCTGTTCGAGACTCCATATGATATATTTTTTTTACTGAAACTACGTCCGGCCTGATGAGTTTTCTGCAAATTACCAACTTTCCAACTATGGACGGGATCCGCTCCCCCTTACTGAATGGTCCGAGTTTAGTTCTTACATCAGTCGTGAACGATGAATTAAGTTTAATTGTATCTTTTTTGAGTTTCATTTTGTGCGTAGAACTATTATTTTCAGAATTGAAATTGCATTTCCATTTAAATTCAAGACTAAAAAATTTGTCAATATTAATTTATATAAAGAAATGGGACATCAGGTCGTACAAGTACTTATATATATAATCAAAAGTCTACAATAGAAATAGTTCAACACTGATGCACAAAATATCAAAAGTCTACTGAGATGGCCCAATATCATCTCCAGTAGCCCGCCCCCTGCAGATACTACTGGCTCTCAAGGTTTGCATACCATGTCCACTGGTCCCCTGCCTCGTCCTCGCCCTACCTCCAGGTGTAGCGACACCACCTGTATCGTCTGTATTCTCAGCTGAAAGTTCTGAACGGGACAAAGAAAATTTATTTAGATTCAGAAAAAATAAATATGACCTTAAGAAGTAAACATAAATAAATAAATAAATTACTTACATGTTAATATAGTTGGTCGTCTATAATGTTTGTGTTCATCATCAGAGTAACGTTTATATCAGTCAACTGCTGGATTGTTTGGACGTCCCTCACAGACTCTGCAAGGATGAATCGCCGCATACCATGAGTCAGGTACAATAACTCCTCTGAGTCGTAAGAGGCGGACAGGGGTGGTGGCTCCCTCAAGCAGTAGATGGGGACCACCTCACGCCTCCCTGTCCACTCCATGTACCACCCCGGGTCTGGCCCCATCTCCAAGTCGGGCAGAGTGAAGTCCTGGGACAAGCTATAAACCTTTCCTGATGTAACCACCACGAGTGTAATGCCAACCCTGAGTGTACTGGGTCCGAACAGATCTATATTCCCCATCCTCTACGAATTTGTTAACAAGTGGCCTACCTCTGAAGTTTGGCTAGCCCAGTATGAGGCGTAAGTCTTTCGTTCCTCGTCCATCACAAACTGGGTACAGTCAACAAAGTTGCCTGTATTAACGCCTGTAAATCAGCTGGACTACGATGTGGCGATATGTTGTACGGAGGATCCATCGGAATACCCGCATAGCCAGTCAACTGCCTCCAACATTTATCCCCCAAGTAATTAATACTCATAATTTTTATTTAGGACTTGAAGTGGCATCCTCTTACGGGGCAGGTACGACACGGTACGTACGTCATCTAACTCTAATGTCGCAGATGTACCCCAAGGTTGCCAGTTGATTAACTCAATAGTCTGGTGGTCAATGAGGTATCTGTCTATAGTAAACAAGTACCTAGCCTGGTCATTTGTTTTCTTCATGTTCCCCTTCTCCCATACTTTGAGGTGAAGATACGATATCATCTTTACCGCATCATTTACAATAGGGTGACCAACCCCACAATACTCGTAGAACTAATACTGTATTTCGGAACAACATAAAAAATAATTAGAAATTCTATTTAAGACATTTATTGGAAGATATTTGATTTGTAGTTTGTAAGGAAAAAGTGTTAGTGTACCTCAAGAAGTTGTAAAAATCCAGTGATGGCACCCCCGGTCGTGACTATGGTATTTAAGGCATGGTACAGAGAAGCAAGAATAGCAGAACCCCAATCATATTCAGAAGCTTTGTCCAAATCGGCCATGGCCTCGAGATATCCAAGCGGGATGGTGTCGTTGGCCGTTTGGAACCATAAATGTCCCATCATAAAAAGGATAAAAGCACAAACCATCGTAATGTAATCCGCCTGATCTGTGATGATCAAGTTTGTCCTCAGATATGCAATGTTGACGTTCCTACTCTTTGTATTGTTGGATTCGATGCGGGGGAACAATTGCCTCGCTTCGGATAAAATACTCCATCGGTCGTCATACGGCAACTGTGTAGGATATTTGTCGATTGGCAATGATGTCAATATTGTGAAATCCATTGGAGTGATCCATATCTCCACACACGGGAACAGAAAAGTATGAGTTGTCGGCTACCAACACTCTGTTAGTGCCTAAATTAGCCGATTATCAGAATTACCCAAGCGTATATCCATAAACTTCCCAAATATCTTCACCACAGGATCCCTTATTGTCGGAATTGTGGAAATCTCATTCCAAACTTTTATCACCGTAGTGAATGTGTCGTGCAGACGCATCGAATCTCAATTCTGTTCATTGGAGCATTTTCTTAAACATTTGATTAACATAAATAACAATGTCACAATGTAGCAAAAACTTACCGTGAGATCTTTGTCAGTGTAATAGATATGACTGACGCCCTCTGGGAACAAGGTAATAAACCTGGTATGTAGAACATCGTCTTGGGTTGAGTGTGGTAGGCCTTCATTTTGTTCTACCTCTTCAAATACAATCCCCCCCCCACCCTTTTTTTTTTGTTCATTCCGGACCTCGACCGCGTTGCGGCTTGTTCTGTATTTCTTGTTCTTCTAAATCCAGAGAATGTATTGGGGTCTGGGTCTCCCTCTGGCATATCCATTTGATTTTGCAAATTTTGATAATTTTTTTCAAGGTTTTGGGTTCGAATTGAGAGAGAGAAGGAGAGAACAGTGTGGGAGGGAGTCGAGTTGGGTTTTTTTCTTTTAACAAAACTAGCGGCGGTAATTGTTTTACCGCGCAGAAATCATAACACCGAGCGGTGTTTTGATTGCTTTTAAAAAAAATAAAAATAAAAACTACGTCATTTGCTGTTGGGAGAGGTGGAGTTTGGGATGGGTTTTTGGGTTACAGAAAGCCCACAAGTCAGAACCCAAACCCGCCTGCTGGAGATGTTCTTATAGTTAATTCGCCAATTGGCATTTTGTGATTTATTGGTTGTGTTGTACCAAGAATTTTGTGGTCCAAAATTATGGGTCCCACCAGCCATAACAATATGGCTTTCTTGGTTAGTGCATCATGGGCGATAGCGCAACAAATATTAGAATATAAATTGAGTAGGCAGGGTCCAATGATTAAGTCAAAATGTGCATCTACATAAGGGAGACATATTTTTGTGTTAACACAGCTTTTGTATTTCGGTGATAAAAGGCATGGCAGTTTCTTCCCGAGCACTTCGAGAATAAAGAATTCGTTGTATAGTAGAACTTATTATGGGCCTTTACAAGGTGAGATGCGTACTGTATTCCATCTTAAAACATATGTTGATGAAAAGATTAACCTAGATTTTGAGATGTTGCTTCATATGCCCAATGTGGAACGAAACATCTCAACAAAGTGCCAACGAATAAAACATATAGCTATAAGTATCAACGCCCTTTGCATTATGGCATAGCCTAGGTTTAACTATTGTGTTAAAGTTATTTGTTTAGAATCTAATAGCATCGGAGGTTCCATCTCAAGCTTGATTTGCCCAAATGTGGGACTATATATCTCCAGGCCAGCCATGGCTATAGACGCAAGAGGCGGCTGTCTAGAGCCTCTGATTTTTAACGTAAATTTGGGGCCTCCAAATGGTAAAGTAATAGATAAAAAAGGACTCCAAGAAAAGAAAAACAAAAAACAAAAAAAAAACAGTTGCCTTATTGGTTTACAATAATAGACTCTCACCAGAAGGTCAGAGGTTAAAATTCTCACCTTGTTCAATTTTTTACAACTAAATATGCTCTACCATTTTTGGGGGCCTCATTTTCTGACCTCGCCTAGGGCCCCCTAAACCTCAGGGCCAACCCTGTATATCTCATCATGGCCCCTCACAATGACGTAATTTTGAGCTCAACAGAGACGAATATTTAGGTGACACAGAGTATCACGTGGGTTGCTGGGCACAACATGTAAAAGAAAAGCTATTTTGATTCCATAATAGAACTGGAACCAATTGACAATAAGAGGAGTAGCCCCAATATCTTATATTTTGAGCCGTAAGGCCCCGAGTGTTAAACTATATTTCTCAACAATATCATTATCTTAAATGAAGTATAGTAGGATTCAACCGTTCACAGAGTTGGTTCTTAGCACGCTCAAAAAGAAAAAGAACATTTGGGACTAAAAGTCTAAATCATCGAAAGCGCATTAGCACATTATGGTATGCTGTTACGTTTTTAGCATACTATTGCAAAAAAAAACCCTTCCAACAGAGGTATGTGGTTCAGCATACCCACCCCCATACCCTCCAAAGTATGTGAAACCTGAACCTGGCGAGGAGTATGCTCATACCGCATAGACGTTGAACCATTAAGCGCCCACCAACTTTTAAGTACACGTGGTATTTGTCTCTCTCTCATCACAACATTTAATTCGCTTTTTTTTAAGACGTCTAACCAAATGATTTGGCATTTTCTGTTGTGCGCTGAACCGTTTAGCGCCCAAGAGAAAAATCGTAATTCTCTGTTGGACGAAAACAATATGTGATTCTGAAATACCGGTATGGTAAACCGGAATCACATACAATTTTGTTTGAGGACTTCCTCCATAGTATCATGATCCTTGACTTCACTTTGAAGTTGGCTTCACAACTTGTAGCTCAAGTTCAATGTACCACGGTTTCAAATTTCAAACTTATGTAGCAATGTATGAACGGTCCCAAGCAAAAAGTTTTGCTATATCAAGTGGCTTTGTGGTGGCAAAAAGTTTTGCTATATCAAGTGGCTTTGTGGTAGCCTGTGGGCCTTCGTTACACGGAACTATCCGTTTCCACGCATTGTTTGCCATTTTTTTTATTTTCACAAGGAGATCGGTGTTTTTTTTTTTTCGGAAATATCTTTGGCGTTCACCCATAGTCAATGAAAATCATCAAGCAATCTTCGGGGAATGTCGATCACAGGAATTCAAGGGACTTAATGTGGACATTTGCAGGGTCATATATCCAAATTTTCAAGTTGGGCGTGGACATATCTAACAAGCATGGTCCTATTAGGCCGATAAAACAAGAACTGAAGAGAGATCTCGAGCGGTTAGCCATCTGCTTCATGTTTTTCTTATCTTCAAAGAACACTAAACTTAACCACTATGAAATCGGTAGTAAAAGGATTTGATTCTAGCCATTAAGATGTTAGTTGGCCCAAGAGTTACACCAGTCACCCGGGATGTCTAAAACTGGGGAGAGAGCAAGAACATATCCAGCCAAGATGGTCCTGAAGTTTGGCCGGTGGCCGGTGGCCAAGTACAAAGAATTTTAAAACAAGTTAGCTGAAGTTTCTCACTCTAGCTAGATAAACCAAGTTCTCCAAAGGAAATATCTTTAAGCATCTTCAGGCCTTATATAACTCCAATATTTGCAATATCTACTCACAGTCGAGGGTTTCAAACTGTTATTTATGGTACATGGGGATCAGAATAAGTTTCCAATCCCACCTTCAGTCTCTATATCGTTCTGTTGATGCACTACGTATAATTGTTGGAATTGTTTTAACTTCAAAATATGATTTTAAAATATTTTATCCCACATTGGAAATAAAAAGTAATTTATATTAGTTTTTATATCTCTATTGCTTAGTTGGATTTAAAGTCTACTCTAGGAGTGTGTGCACTCTAGCGAGATGCTTCGCATTGAGTGCGACTCGCGCGCGCGCGCGTGAATGGGCGTTTTATTAGGCGCACTTGGCACGCTTGCCTGGGGCGTGGGCTTAGTGGGCTTGAATAGACAACCTCTTGGACTTCTATGTTTGTTTGAGTCTCTGTAAAGTTTTTTAGACTCTTATTTATTGAGTTCTCTCGGGTGAGTCTTTTTTTTCTTTCTCAATTTCTCTTTTAGTTTTTTGGGCAATGAGGAAAGGTGAAACAAACTTGATCACTTTGTGCAGTGCAAACACATAGTGATAGAACGGGTCTAGCTTGGTTGAATCTCGGAGATAGTGCTGTTGAGTTCTCTTGCACCTTTGGAGAGTCTTCGACTATCTTCAAGAAGCGTTTGCGCGTCTCCTTGCTTGGTTCGGTAATTGTTTTATTTTGGTGAAGATTAGTTCCTTAATCTTGAATTTTTCTAACAATAATTTGGTTGTTCACATAGTTAACTTTTACGTTATCGAAATATATACGTGCAACACAGACATTAGTGTGATTACTGGTGTCTGGAGATACCCTACTTAAAAGAAAGAACTTATACAGTTCAAAGAGTTCATGTTAGGTTCCCATTTAGTAAATAATTTGCTCATTAGCTCTTTCTTAATGATTCCACTCCTTACAGACCAATGACCTTTAAAAAACATGGAATTTTGAAGAAAATAAATAAATAAATTGTTGAAGAGGCAGATGACAGCGCTAATTAAGGTTTGACAGCTAAAGCAACATATTGAAACTCTATATCTGATGTCATAAGAGAATATCTCCAGCTTTGCAATTCAAATGAAGATAACTTTAAGAAATAAGATCGATATATCATATATGCAAGTACTACAGCACCAATGCAATCTAACATTGTTGTTAATAGTGTGGCATATGATATCAAAATGCTTCTAATGGTGGGTTTCCGTTACACACGTTGGGATCTATCCATTTCTGGACGATTGCAGATATTTCTATCTTTATTGGGAACGATCTGACTTCATTGTATTTTTATTTTATGTTTGCAAGATTTAAAAATTTGGGGAAAAGATATCTTCAGCACTCACTCTTAGTAAATGAAAATCACCAATCACACTTACGTTTATCAGGCATGCTCACCGAGGGACTATGCGGGACATTACTGAGGTCAGTCGGCCCGAATGAGTTCGTCTTGTTAAAAGCGAATGTCCACATATCTAACTAACCAACATGGTCCCAAAGTCTGGCCAGCTAATTTTTCTAAGGATATCTAGTTATTGCCCAAGTTTGGTGTTGGATCTGAAATCCAGATATCTCATTAAATTTATTAGGCCAAGTTCTCTAACAATAAGTGAAGTTGAGAGATTTATGCCAGTGAAATATCAATGTCAAACAATTTATCTTACCATAATCGAGCCAAACGATGTTAGTTTAACAAATATCTCGAATATTTACGATACCACTGCCAAACATGGAGAAGAGGTTAGCTGGTACTCATCTTTTTTCAGTAAGTTCGGCTGCATGAGTTGAGCTTCTTCTTGGGCTTCAGTTTAAATTACTCTCTTTTCGTTGTGCAGACTTGAGCCTATTCTCGTGAGGAGAACATGGTAGTAGCAAACTCGTGGTTCGTAGATTCAAGGAAGGTATAATGCTAATATACAATGAGACAATCATAATCACACAAAGAAAGAAAATAAATTCATAAAGCCAAAGGCAAGATGGCGCTGTGGACGGTTGAAAGTAGTTTTGGTAAGAACTCACCTGAAAGAACCTAGGATGACTTAAAAAAGAGGAAACACGGACCGTGATTATAGCTAATGAATTGTATGCGTAAAGTGATTATATTAACTTAATCATGTGCTTTCTAGGCCAAAAGAGACAACTTTGCTCACTCTGAATCCTGCCGGTCATGCTAATAAAACTAAATACGTTTATGCGATTTTAAGCAAAGAATAGGAGACGTGTCAATCTCTTATGTTGTTTAATAATCACTAAGAACTTGATTGTGACTCTAAACTTGATATTGCTTAGTCAAGAAAAAGCATCTTGTGTCGACCGGTCTAAGCGTATATGCTTAAATAAAAAGTAGTAATCAAAAATTGTAGACCTCTCATGGGTACCACAGGTTAAGTAATCAAAATTTGGTTTTCACCCCCACCAAAATATGCCAAGATACGAATTAGGCAGGATTCATACCGATAGGAGAATATTTTGAGAAATTAGTTTGTGTTTCATTAGCATGACCTCTTTCGTTACAACGGCTTGGGTGCCTGATTGAACAAGCATCCGTCCATCCAACCGCTTTACTGGTTGCATACCAAGCACGGGACGCATGCCCAGCATGTCCTAGACCTAGTCATGTGAAACCCTGAAGTATTGAGTCATTAATTCGATAATGGAGATGTCATAACCGTTTAATGCAACTTAAAAAAAATTGGAGATGAACTTATACAGTATCTTTTAACTTCATTTGCTTAGGAAATACATTGTCAGAGTACCCTTGTGAAGATTTACGCATACCCACCATGAAGATTTTCACTAGGCATGTTTAACACATGGTTTGTTGATCACTGTATTGTACACAATTTCCTAATTTATATGGTACAGAAATGAATTATCAATGCCAATGTCGTAGACAAATATCTAATATATCCCAAAACGGATAAACAAAAAAATCAACAATTTGCAACAAATGCATGTTGTCTTCATTCAGACTTTATTGATGTTGAAATTTAGAGTAGACCCTCTCATAGGTATTTAAAAATAGGTATTTAAAAGTACAAAATTTTCAGCATTTTTCTTCAACTTGTGTTGTTGGAAACTCAAGTCTTTAGTCAAAAAAAAAAAAAAATTAGTTTCAACTTTCTTACAACAAAGTCTAATTTGTTAGGGAGACCAACTTAACCATGGCCTAACCATTGTGACTTTGCTTTCCCTAATTGAGACCGTCCCGACCGGACTAGATGGGTGAGTTAGATTTCGAAAGTACGAGTGTTGGTGATCTACTAGGTACTACAAGCAAGCATTATTGTAGTGCATGCATGAGACAAGTTAAATAACATAAACATATATATATATATACGACAATGATTGGAACAAAAAACAAAAAAAACTTTAAAGTCAATTGTCTAAATAAGCTTTCGAATGATATTAATTATGTATATTTATATTCTAAGACTCGTAATTTATATGTACTTATAAAGAAATTAGATATGACGTGAATACTACGAACGTGGAAGTGAGATTCGTAAGAAAATCACGTTGTATTTGAGAGTTAGGGAAACTAGAGTTTTAACTAAACAAATCAATTTACTTTAATCAAAATCAACTGAGAAATAAATAACATTAATCTCCCCTTTTATAGAATACAAAGGGGGTTAGAATTAAGAACCATAATTCTAATTGAAATAATATTCTACTTAAATTGGGAAACTGCTAATAACTCACATTGAACCTCTCCAACAGAGCTTTAAGCTAAGCATAAAACATAAAACATCAAATAAATATAGGCCACACCTGTAGACGACTTTATGAGTGATGTTTCACATCAAATCCTCTGTCTGAGAAGATTTCGTCCACGAAAACAAGGGGTGGTGCTCCTGAGGACTCACGCATGTATGTAGTACGCATCCTAGTTTCTTCTTCATCTTCATCATGCAGAACACGTTGAACTGTTGCTATCACGCTATCACGCTCTCACGCATGCCATCCACGACTAAGTCGACCTTTCTAGCAAATGCAGAACAATCACGTTTTTGGTACCCTGGTTTGACACATCCATAACAGTTACCTAAAACAAAGGTACGTGGTGCAGTGGCTGCTGGAATAGCTGGGGCTGCTGGTCTTGCTGCTGGAACCAAAGGGCGATACTGCACATGTAACTCGTTCGCCTGCTTGGCCAACTGTATAATTTTAGCAAGATAAAAGACAGGTTGAAGTGATGTTGCCTCTAGGAGTTTCTTCGTTACACCAGACTTGTACCTACTAACCCGCTGTTGTTCAGTCTTATGGAGGCGTGCACGTGCCTCAAGGAGATAATACTAGTCAGTGTAATCATCAAGGGGAGAGATACCCATTTTGAGGGACTGAAGTTTCTCAAATACTACCTCATCGTAGTTCATAGGGATAAACCTCTCCTTAAGCTCTCTCCACATTTTCCACCATTATGAAATAGGACGATAACCCGTTGTACACCTCGCTTGTTGAACACTGTTCCACCAAGTGAGAGCAAAACCAGTAAGGCAGGATTTAATGATCATTACTTGCTTTGGGTCCCCATATTTCTTGTAGTTGAAAATACGTTCAACCTTATCCAACTACTCGATAAAGGCGTCTGCATCAGATTTTCCAGTGAACTCTGGTACTTTTGAGATGAACAACATGCGTCTGTTCAGAAATAGCTTTGGCCAATGCTTCAATATCATTCTTCTTACCCCTTCGACGCAACTGTGGTTGCAGTTCTTCTTTAGAGTTTGAACTGTACTCATCGTCTTGCTAAGTCGTAGCATACGGATGCCTTGGCAGGCGAAGAGGTAAACCAAGTGGACGTTGTCGGTAACAGTCATGCAATGGGGTGTCAACCAGGGGGTGATAACCACGACCCCGGTCTGGCCCGCTAAATTGCCGCTCTCTTTCTTCAGTTGGAATGTAACGAGAACCTGCAATTTTACGTCTCCCAATCGACTGAGCACTTAACATATCATCATCATGTGGTTCTCATCCATCAACGTAGAGTGCTCGGTATTAGAAGCCATATTTGGGGTTTAACCCCGACGTTTGCCGTTTACCGGAGTTGATATTATGTTTGTCACGGTATGGGTCTTTAGGGGGAAGGGCAATTTCATGTGTGCCCAATGGGGCTGTCGAGGCAAGAGGTCGGTGACGGTTATTTCTAGCTGGTGGAGGGGCTGTTGGTATTCCCGTTGCTAGGGGTAAACCGGTGTCGCGTTGCGAGGTGTAGTGATGGTACTGATCTACCGACATAGGAAGAGACGTGTCATGGATGTCCAACGGGGCAGCCCTCGGTGGCTGATTCAGTCGGTCACTGACTAGAGGTGGCCGATATATTGCGATGCCCGGTGGTGCTCTCTGTGCTAGCTCGGGGTTCGGTAGTCCTCTCTCTTGAGGGAAGGTCGTATCCTCGTCACCCGCTATTTTCCTTGATGCTTGAAGTGCTTCATGATTGGTCGGTGTCAGTGTTATTGATCATTGGTGGCCATGGAGATCGCCCACAGTTGTTTCATCGAAGGGAGGCCACCACAAAGGATCAATGTTGGCAAAGTTTAAACTTTGTAAGGAGTAATGCAACCCAACCCATTGACCTCACAAGCTCTGGGTTGGGTTCCCATTAGTTGCAGGTAGGCCAGTTCTGGTGTTACTGTTGGTATTATGGGCCTGGCCCGTTTGGGTCTGATTTGGGTTTGGGAGAGTTGAACCATAAGGTGGGCTTTGTGCTTGGAAGGCTTGGGCTTACTATAACTCAACCCAAGCTAGGAAATTTGCCTTGTTTAGTGCAACCAGGGCTGCCGTTGTGGTGGTAGATGTCGGGGCTGAAGCCGACAAGGCGTGGTTCCGTCGAGGCGTCTCCACCCACATTGTGGTCGGTTGTTAACGCCGAGCTCTTAACACCGGTTTGAATATTGATTCCCTCGCTTTTCGTGAACCTCGATTTTGATGTTCAAGTTCGTGAAAAGGTTACTTAGGTTATCGCTCCTCGCGGTGACGCTTCCCTCTAGAGAGAGATCTTCGGTTACTCCCAACGAAGGGGGGGGGGGAATGCTCTTCTACCCAATGCTTCGATAAGCTTATCAAACTTATCCTCTATCCTTGCTACATCTTGAGCTAGAGTATGTTTATTCGCCGCGGTTCTTTCACGATACATTTTTGCTCTTGAAACTGACTACACTTAAATCTCACGCAGCTCTGGTACCAATTGAAGTGAATACTATGAACGCGGAAGCGAGATTCGTAAGAAAATCACGTTGTATTTGAAAGTTAGGGAAACTAGGGTTTCAACTAAACAAATTAACTTACTTTAATCAAAATCAACTGATGAACAAATAACCTAGACCTCCATTTTTATAGAGCACAAGGGGGTTAGAATTAGGAACCCTAATTCTAATTGAAATAATGTTGAGAAACTGTTAATAACTCACATTGGACCTCTCCAACAGAACTTTAAGCTAAAATATAAAACATAAAGCATCAAATAAACATAGGTCACACGGAGGGTAGACAACCTTATAAGCAGTGGCGGAGCCAGGATTATTGGTCAAGGGGGGCAGGAATTTTCCAAAAAAAAAATTGAACAGAAAACAGTTACAAAATGCAGAACACAGTTACAAAATGTATGCATTAATTCACTTGACTTAATGCAAAATGGACAGAAAATACAAAGAAAGTAGAACCCCAAATGTATGCATTAATTCACTTGACTTACTGTTTTACATTCATCATTTTCTCCCTTTGTATTGGTATCAACTTGAGATCCTACATTAAGCAACTGTCTAAGGACTTCTTTTTTTGAAGAAAGTTTGCTAAAAAATCTCTCCATTGTTCCTGCGAATGCGATCCTACATTAACAAAAGTATTGCTAAAAACTAATCCTACATTGAAACCCCCAATGCCTACCGCATATATATGATTTACTAACAAAAAATCCCCAATGCCTACCGCTAAAAAATCAGTTAACATCTCCCCATAGCAAACAATCCGATCTACCAAATGAAAATCCTGAATTCCAATGGCTATAAACAACTTTTCACGTTCTCTAATAAATGTCCAAGTTGTCCAATTGCAACCATTTATACAAGTGCAAGAACAAAGGGTTTTTTTTAAATCACTAAAACTAAAAACTTAATCATTCACCAATGTACAAACAAAAAAAAATCAGATTTGAAACCTTGATAGAATACCAAACAAAAAACATAAATGAGAGAGAGATCGTACCCAATGAGAGAGAGGCCGTACCCAATGAATCAGATAGATCGTAATGGAGTCAAGAAACAATTGTGGAGATTTGTTAGAGCTGGAGAAGTGATAAATCTGAACCCCAAACAAACACTAATACAAAGTTGGAGAGAGAACTCAAGTAGAATTTGAAAACCTAAATCGCAGGAGAGGAGATGAAGAGCTGTAGTTTATTTATTTATTTTTTATTTCTAACCTGCCTAATTACCAAACTAACCTCATTTTTCTAAAAAAACTGAGTGGGGCAGCCGCCACTGGTCCTCGTGTGGCTCCGGCCCAGCTTATGAGTGATGTTTCACCATCAAGATCACTACACTACCCAGACCTAATTACTCTAATAAATAATAACTCTTTTATTATACTAATTAGAAAGTGTAAGTCTCAACTTCATACCAAAGGAAAAGTTAATGTAATACTTATTCGAAGATCTTCTTTTAAATTCTCAATTTCCACTCGGCTTTAAGACGGAAAATAATGCCCTGACCATAGGCATCAGGAAAATGGCGATAAATTATGATCTGGGGACAACCACCCAATATAACAAAATGATCCAATGAAGTATACAACAATGTAGCTCCTATAGGCATTATCGCTACTAAGTAAAAATATTATCTTAATTAAATGGAAGTAGGGACATGTTTTTTTGTTTTTTTTTTTTTTTTGTTTTCATAATAAAATTAATTAATTCATCATAGAAATTATTATAAATAAGAGTAGGCTTCTCTGTAAATTCTAAATTTAACTAGTTTAGTTTTTTTTTTTCTCTTCTTCCTCAAGTCTCGGCTAGTTTCTTTTAAGACAAACAGATTTCGCTACTCTCAACCATTATCATCCGTCCGATCAAAACTCTCTCTCTCTCTCTCTCTCTAAAACCTTCTCCAATCTCTCCCTAGAATCTCATCGGAGAACGGCATTACGCCGGTTGGATTCCGACCCTATAACTTCTCACTTCTCCTTTCAATCTCAAACCCATATTGTTTGAATCTGATTCTGTAAGTTTTTCTGTGGTTTTTCGTGATTTTGATTCAGTAGGTTTTGTTTGAAGATTATTAGTGATTTCAAGCTGATTTGGGGATTGGGTTTGTTTGATGAAAGATTAGTAATTTGTGGATTGTGGGGGTGTTGATTTTTTTGTGACCTAGGTTGAATTTGAAAATGCTTGTTGGGATTTGTTGAAAGTGAAGCTTAATAAGGCGAGCTTCTTTGGTCAATGGGCTGCTTTTACTCAGCAGCTAGACAACAGTCTCCTGGACACGAGAACCCGGTGATTCTTGCTTCTCAAACTGCCTGTAAGTTGCGCGATTTAGTTTATTATTGCAGTTTAGAGTAAATGGGTTGATGTCAATTATTCGATTTAGAATCGGATATAGTTATATAGGCGGATCTGTTATATATATATATATATATATATTTATTTTTTTTGGCTCAGTGAGAGGATTTTAATGTCAAGGAAAAAGGGTTATAAGAAATATAGGAAAAAAAAAAAAAAAAAAAAAAACTTATGGAAGAAGGAGGGGGAAGCGCAAATTGTAATTAGTACAGCCCTCCTATAAATAACTAACAAAATCTATAGTACTCAGAGCCGGGATCCTGGAGTCGTAGTTGAAAGATGGGTCTCCTTAGGTGCCATTCCATAAATCCAGAGGGAGTCTACTACTACCCCTTTTGGCAGCCTTATCAGTACTAAGTTTCACCTTCCTACAAAATTTGAGTGATTCTGAAATTCTTTCCTCCGTTGCATCCATGTCACTCTGTTCTAGTAGATAATATTGTTATCTTTCTTTTTGGTTCTAGCTTTGGCAAATTATTTAATGGATCACGTGGCTGTTACGATGCCCACGTAGACGATCATTTCTCCAACTCTTAGGACTACTATATTTATTTTAGTTATCTCTATTTATTTTATTTTATTTTATTTTAATTGCATTATAATTAGGAGAAGTCTCATAATTAGAGTCCAACTAGGGTTTCTATTTTTGCTAGGTCTCTTCTCTTATAAAGGAGAGCCTAAGCTCAGTTTATTTGGGTAGAGTTGGTTTGAGAGAGAAAGGATTAGCCTGAGGGAGAGAGCGTGAGAGATGTAGAGTTTGGGGTAAAACTCATAAACCCTAGGTCTTTTGGCTTTTATTTTATGTGATTAAGAGTGATTTAGTAAAATCGAGTTTTAGTTTTAAATTAATTGTGATTGTTAGTATTAGAAAACTAATAACACGGAAGCAAAATTAACCTTGATTAATACTAAGATCTCTCAATTGCATAAAATAAAGGTCAAAGACCTAAGGTTTATGAGATTTAACCCAAACTCTACAATCTCTCTGTAAGGCTAAGCCTTTTCTCTCACTAAAACCAACATGCCAAAGAAACTAAGCTTAGACTCTCTTTTACAGGAGCAGAGACTTAACACAAATAGAAATCCTAGCTAGACTCTAATTAAAGTAAATATGGTGAATTATAATGCAATTAAAGTAAATAACATAAACTAAATAAGATGGTGCGCACATGATGCACGAAACGTGCTATACATGGTCGTGGGTACGACCACGTGACTTATCAACTCTCCCTCTCTGAGAAGAGTTCGACCACGAACTCTGGTGAGAAAATTAACACGACGTACGAAACGTGCCATGCGTGGTCGTGGGTACGACCACGTGATTTATCAATTCTCCTCGTCTAAGAAGAGTTCGACCACGAACTTTGATGAGAAAATCAGCAAGTCATTACAAAATGTATGCCAAAAGAAGCGGGAAGACGGCTGTAAATTCTCCCACGGTATTTTCAGTACCCTTTTAACTCTGGTTGCATAACAAAACAAGACCTTGAACTCGAAAAACTCTCCCCGTCTAAGAAGAGTCCGAGAATAGAACGATTGCCAATCCGTCCACGGTACTTGCCGTACCCAATAACTCTGCATATGGAACAAAATACTTTGCCAAAAACCCTGTTGGTAATATTATGAAGATTCCCCAAAAATTTATTTACCTCCATATTTGCACCAACCTCCTTCTCTTGCCAAAACGGATTTGTGGTTGGAATAGTGACAGTACTTGTTGCTATTGGTGTTGTATTTATTCTTGTGAAACCCGAACTCGAGTTTGGGCTCGCGACTCCACTTTGGTTTGCTTAAGTTCGGGCCTAAATCGAGTGAAGAATGCTCGGGCCTTTTTTGAGTTGAACTGGGCCTAGGTTCGCAGCCCCAATTGGTCTTGCTTGAGCCTGGGTGTGGTTCCTCTATTTTGGGACTGGGTCAAAAATAGTAAACGCATGTGGGCCGCGTAGTTTACTTAAAGGCATGCCACGATAGCCTATGCCTCTGCCACGTACCTTCGATGGCATGCCAATTGGTGTGCCGAAACATGTGTCACCAAATTGTTGTGTGCCTCACACATGGGTAGTTACCTGCACGTGTGGCGTAACTCCTCCCCTATGAATTCAAGCTCGTCCTGCGGCCACCCCATCGGCGAATAATCGTTTCCCGGCGCCCCCAAGCCTTGAAAACCTACCCCGACAGTTGCTCGGAGTTTGTCCAATCACCTCCGATTCAAGACCTGCAATTCTCGACAGTTTCGCCTTCCTCGTAACTTTGTACGACCACTCCTCTCCACGATTATCACTTCTGGAGCTTTCCACATTGGAATCAATGACTCTACTGATCTGATGCCGAGTTTTGGGTGTCGCTACTTCTCCGATGACTGTCGCTGCAATATGCGGTAACCCTAGGTTTGGGTTGCCATTTTTTGGCTCGACTCCGAACTTGACATACACCGTGGTGACACTCGCATTGTTTTCAACCACTCTGATGGTCTCAAATTGTTCAAAAACTAACATCTCTTCGCAATCGCTAATAACTTCTTTATCAATCTTATAATTTTGTTCATCGCTGCCGAACAACTCAGCGAAACCCCACTCAATTTGTTCGACTCGGGGTATTGGTTTTGGATTGAGGTTGGTCTTCTTCCGTTGGGCTTCTTAACGATTGGAATCATTGATTATGTGAACCCTTCACATCAAAGTTACAACCTCCTCGTTGTTCTTTGATCGAGAACTCTTTGACATGTCTCCGTCTTTCCCACCTCAATAATAGGCAACAATTGAAAATGTAACCAATGTTGGCACCAAATAAAATGAATGCTTTGGAGCAGGTTAACCTCTCTCTCCGTCGTCTCTTCGAGGTGTTTCATCTCTAAGCCATCTCCAACGAATTTCTTCAAATCATTTGTCACAACTCCCGCTTCCAACCCTGCTACCTCAAGAATCGCATGAACATAGAAGGCAAACCTATGATTGCTCATTGTTCGCCGTAAAAGAAAATTCCCACAGAAATTACTGTAGCACCCCTGGAAAATCATTGTAGCAGCCACCGAAAATCACTGTAGCAGATGTGGAAATCACTATAGAATACCCCAAATCACTGTAGCAATGACAAAAACACTGTAGCAGAAATCCCCCCACAATATCTTGCTAGCTTTGGTACCAATTGTCAGCGGGAAATTCTTTTCCTTCTGCTACAGTGATTTCAACATTGCTACAGTGATTTTTGGGTGTAGTTGCAGTAATTTTTGTCGCTGCTACAGTAATTTATGCGATAATTTTTCTTTTACGACGATCAATGAGCAATTATAGATTTGCCTTCTAAGTCTGTGTTATTCTTAAGGTAGCAATGTTGAAGGTGAGAGTTGTGATGGAGAATTCGAAGAAATTTGTTGGAGATAGCTTGGAGATGGCACGGAGAAATAGGTTTATCGTGCGATTGAGAGATCTACCCCAAACTCTACAATCTCTCTGTAAGGCTAAGCATTTTCTCTTACTAAAACCAACATGCCAAAGAAACTAAGC
Organism: Kingdonia uniflora; assembly: GCA_014058105.1. Classification (NCBI taxonomy): domain Eukaryota; kingdom Viridiplantae; phylum Streptophyta; class Magnoliopsida; order Ranunculales; family Circaeasteraceae; genus Kingdonia; species Kingdonia uniflora. Next base: position 1,534,057 of record JACGCM010001588.1, on the reverse strand, counting down.
TTAAACTCTCTTTTACAGGAGAAAAGAGAGACCTAGCACAAATAAAAATCCTAGTTAGACTCTAATTAGGAGATTTTTCATAGTTATATTACAATTAAAGTAAATAGCATAAACTAAATAATAGGGTGCGCACATAATGTACGAAACGTGCTATGCGTGGTCGTGGGTAGGACCACGTTACCTATCAACTCTCCCTCTCTAAGAAGAGTTCGTGATCGAACTCTGGTGAGAAAATCAGTAAGTTATTAAATAGCATAAACTAAATAAGAGGGCGCGCACATGATGTACGAAACGTGTTATGCGTGGTCGTGGGTACAATCACGTGACTTATCAGTTAGAAATGGCTTCCGCTATATCAGAGCGACGTTTGTTCTTTGGGAACTTTTTTTATACCAACTGCTACAGTGGTTTCTGCATCTGCTACAGTGATTTTTACAACAACCTGAAGAAGATCGACTAAAAGATGGATGCGATCCTTGCCCTATTGAGGGCCCTTACTAGTTCCGATGGAGATAGAAGATTTGCCAATGCCATTGAAGAAAAGCCTGCGAGGAGCGATGAGTTGTTGAATATCGGTGGTGATAAATTGAGAGAGGTTGGCAAAAATCCGATCAACGAAGTTGTAAAAACAGTGCCTAAAGTCGTTGGGGTGGGTTTTCATTGCTTGGATTCGGCGAAGTGTTGGCCGCAGGGAACACAAGTTTAAGAAAGTATGGGTAACCCAATAAGAGCAGAATTTTGCAATCCCTCGCCATTAATTGTTTGGGATAAGCCCCCAATCTTTGATAAGTCTCCAGGAGAGGTAATTACTTGAAGTTTGTTGATCCGTTTTGGGATGAGTTTGAAGATCGTCCAAGTCAGAGTTTTAATAAGTATTTGGGACCTCCCCATGAAGTCAAACACGGTATTTTTGGCGAAACAATTGTTTCTTTCTTTGCAGGCAAACATAATAGGTACGGCAAGTACCGTGGGAGAATTTGTACATGACCTATGCTCAGGGTTACTCCTTCCACCTTCAAAATTCGCGGACAATTTTTTTAAAAACGGGGAGAGTTGACGGATCACGTGGTCGTTACGATGCCCGCGTAGGCGACTGTCTCTCCACCACTCAGGACCACTATCTCTATTTTAGTTATTTTTATTTATTTTATTTTAATTGCATTATAATTAGGAGAAGTCTTCTAATTAGAGTCTAGCTAGGGTTTTTATTTTTGCTAGGTTTCTTCTTTTATAAAAGAGAGCCTAAGCTCAGTTTATTTGGGTAGAGTTGGTTTGAGGGAGAAAGGCTTAACCTGGGAGAGAGTGATGTAGAGTTTGGGGTAAAACTCATAAACCTTAGGTTTTTGGCTTTTATTTTATGCGATTAAGAATGATTTAGTAAAAATGAGTTTTAGTTTTTAGATTAATTGTGATTGTTAGAAAGAGCTTCCGCTTTCTATCATTATTAGTTGCTAAAAGTTTGCTACAGTTGTAATATTGTATTGCATGTCATGAGTTTCGCAAAAGTTTCTTAGTTATCCATGGACTAAGTATTGCAATTAACCTTATTTCCTTGACAAACGATGCATCAAACTAGCAAAAACAACAAACAAACAAACGATACATCATGCATCTATCTAAAACATTACAAGTATAAAAAATGAATCCCTACAAAGGTAATACTAAATAAACAGGTTTAAGATGGTACTTGTTAAAACCCATCATAGGTTGACTCCTTCATCAAGCAAAACCTATTTTCTGATGAAGAGGGGTTGATAAACTATTGTTTGTAGGACCTAGATTCTAGAAAGGCTGAAACCCAACACTTTTTCGCTCACATAAGAAGGTTTCAAATTTCTCCAGAACGCAATAGTTCTTTCAAATATATTTTAATCTCCTCAGCTTCTAGTGCTTTTTCATACTTGGTTTCCTGACCTTCTCCATTTGGTTTTCGAGTGTTTTTCCCAGTTAGATATGGCCCTTATCTGCTTCTCATGTTTTTCTCTAGTAGGTATAGGTACGGTTTTCTGATACATAGTGTAGGAGGCTTGGATGATCTTATAATTGCTGATGTTGGAGTATTAGAAAGGAACACGAGTGTTGTTTGGCAAGTAGAAAAAGTGGAGCCTCGAGCTGTTGATTCTAATATTGGAAGGATCATGTACAAAAGTACAAGTGTTAGATGTTATTGTTGTGTGTCGAGAATCCTCTTTGAATATATTGCTAGAGTGTTGTTATAACTAAGTGAGGAGTCCTTAAGTGTTTGACCCTGAAAGAGCCTTGAACTGTTGAATTTGACCCTGAAAGACTCGTGCACAAGTGTTAGCACAAATCTTAGCTGTGCTGGGGACCCTCTTCGAATTTTTATGGGGTGTAATTATGACAATGGGAAAGAGCCTTGAACTGTTGAATTTATCCCTGAAAGGCTCTTGTATAAGTGTTAATGTTGCTGGTGGTATGTAGAAACCTCTTTCCATTGATATTGTGTTTGTACTTCGATTCTGCCTACGTTAAGGCCTCTTCTTAACTCTGTTTATAATTGTACCTTTCTTCAGCAATATATAGACTATTAATAAAGACAGTGTGACATTTTTAATTGCTGATAATTGCTCTTGTTTACATTGCCGTTAGCTTAGTATTGCAAATTTTACTCTTGTAACGTTTAGTTATCGAAAACTTGAGAAAAAAGAGATTATACTGTTATATATGAATACGCTGCATCAACTCTCGAGAAAAGACTATGATGCTATCTGTACCTTTTTTTTGTTGTGTACGGTAAACAATTGTTAAGTTCCTTACTAAACATTCCACCTATGTTTATTATATTTTCTTACAGTTAGTGTTAGTGAAGTTGAAGCACTGTATGAGATGTACAAGAGCATTAGCAGTTCTGTGATTGATGATGGGCTAATAAACAAGGTACTCTATATTACCACATATAACCCACATAAGTTTCTTCTTAATTACATTATATTTTGTGGCTAATCTGAGGATCTTTTATTACTTTATCTAGTATGTGTGATTTATTGGAACAGCTTAAAATAGAGCATTCCCAGATAATAAAATTACACAGTTAGAAGGAAAAGGACAATCCATGCAAATTGAAAAAGAATGAAAGTTGTTGTTCTTCATGGTTAATTGCTTAACCATTACGTGAATCATTGACTTATGTTAACTTTTGTTGATTATAGTTCTAATATGTGGAGGATTAATATAAGGTAGATACCTCACCCTCCCTTTCGATCCAATCGAAGCATTGCTATCATCATTACCATATTTCCCTTATTTCAGATATTGGTTTGTCGGACTTTAATTTTGTTTCAGTATTCTGCTCTATGTAGAATTTAGAATCATATCCTTAGTCAAGGCACGCTTTTCAATTTTCTTCTCATGGCCTCAATCATAATTTTGAACCTGCTCCAAAGCATTCATTTTATCTGGTGCCAACATTGGTTACATTTTCAATTGTTGTCTATTATTGAGACTATTTCAGTCAACTCTTATCTTATCTCATTTCGGAGTTTATGCAATTTAGGGTTTATAAAATCGGTAGAGTAAGGATGTAAGCTTACAGCCAAACCTGTTGATGAACTTAAATGAAAGTTGATTTTGTAGAAGGAAATCTCTCTTTGTTTGTTCTTTATTGAAGAACGAGATTGTTGAACCCTAAATCGGTAGAGTGTTCGGATTTTGGATTCGATACTTACGTTCTCGAACCTTAAAATCAACATTGTTCTCGGATTTCAAGTCCAAGTCCACATCAACTAGGTTGCATTAGGACTACTTTTAGCTTCCCTTGATTGCATTCTCTTATGTTTTGTCTTTCCTAGTTGTGCCATTCGTCCATACTTACCTGTTGCTCTATGAACATTGTGATTGTCAAGATGATCGACAGTTTAGGAAACTCCACAGTTTAGCAAACTGGATATTGTTGCTATGAAAATTACTGGGTTTGTTATCATTGATGCATGTTAAGCGCATATTGACACTTAAAGCTGCACCCATTTATTTATTCCAAAAGTAAATACCCATTATAGCCGTCAGGAAGCGTTCCTAAATTTGGGTGTTGGGTACTATTTAACTGGAGCGCATAGATAATTATTTCTGAAGTATTATGTACTGATGTCACCTCTACTCTTAGTATTTCTAAGTACAAAATCGCAGTAAAGCCTTTTAAGTTCGCTGTTTGCAAGAATGTGAAGTGTTGTATGAGAAAATATGACAGTGGTTATCTGATTCTTTGGCATACAGGAAGAGTTTCAGCTTGCTTTATTTAAAAATAGAAAGAAGGAGAACTTATTCGCAAATCGGGTAATTATCTTGTATCCTTCTCTATTCTTTGGTTCATTATTGAAAACCCCTTAAAAATATGTAATCACTATCATTGTTATAGTACCTGAAACTGCTGGGAAGGTTCTAGGAGACTCGATCTATTCTATATCAATATTCAGATATTGAAGTATCAAACAAAATAATGCTCTGCATCGTGTATTCTTGTTCTTACCTTAGGCTTGGGCTTCTATTAAGATGGCCCTAGAGAAAGAGGCCTACGGATGGCATTCATATATAAGGTAGATGGATCCCTATGGGCACTATAATACATTCTAGAAGAGTTAAAACTTAAAAGCAATTTATTCTTTGCTTGTAGCGCTTCTCCATCCGACTGACCAAATACCGCTTTTAGTCAAGTCTACCATTGGCTCAGAAAAATGAAAATATATAAATAATCATATTGCATTTATTGTTCAAGTTTTGATTAGAGTTATTTATACCTGCCAGATCTTTGACCTGTTTGATGTAAAAGGGAAGGGGGTGATTGATTTTGGTGACTTTGTTCGGTCCCTAAACGTCTTTCATCCAAATGCACTACAAGAAGATAAGATTAATTGTAAGTATTCCTGAAATTTTGATTACCTTAAGCACTTTTGATAGAGAAATAAGTGGTAGCTGAAGATGGTACTTGAATTCACTTCATTTTGTGTTTTATAATCTATTTATTTTTTTGATTTTTGATTAAATGGTTTTGCAGTTTCATTTAGGCTTTATGATATGGATGGAACAGGATTCATTGAGCGTCAAGAGGTAAAATTCAACCTTTTCCCCTACGGGGTTTTTTTAAGTTTTGTTTTGTCTAGTCTTCATTTATAATCTGAACAGCAATGGTGTTAGAACATCCAGACTTGCCTCTGTTTGGAAGATCTACCTATATATTGCTCTGTATTTATTTATTTTTTTAAAACCAGAATTTATTACTTCTGATATATACTGTGATAAATTATTATGCAATCATACCTGTTTCCTAGAAGTTCTGGCACGTAGTAATGCTTCATTTTTCTGTTATCCATGCATTTTGGAACTCATCGATTTCCTTGCCCCGTTTGAAATCATTGTTTGACGCGTTTTTGGCAGGTCAAGCAAATGTTAATAGCCCTTCTGTATGAATCAGAAATGAGGCTAGCTGATGAAACCATTGAGAGTATACTTGATAAGGTAACTTATGATTGTCAGAAATCTTATTTTAGTTAAGGGAAAATGGGTATTGTAATCACATGTACTTGTTGGCTGTTGGTGATTATGTCATTCAAATGTCTAAAAAGTTTTTCTTGTTTAATAATACGCATAGACATTTTTGGAAGCTGATGTAAATCAAGACGGGAAGATTGATAAAGAGGAATGGCAAAACTTTGTCTCCCACAACCCATCATTGATGAAGATTATGACCCTTCCCTACCTGAGGTAAAACAACATATTTTGACCTAAGTACCTAGCTGAATTCTTTTCGTCACATTTATCTTGTAATGTACATTATTATTAGATATTTTGAACTTTATTTCAGATGGTTAAGAAAATATGGATGGATATATAAAGATAAGTATATAGATATTAGAGAAAAATATCTAGATTTGATACATCGGGGAACTTCCCAATCTTATTTTGTATATTTTTCTTTGAAAATGCAGGGATATCACAACAACATTTCCTAGCTTTGTGTTCCATTCCGAAGTCGATGAGATTGCCACTTGAGCTTTTTTGGGTTTTTGCTGGGCTGAGATGGTTACTGGATTCATATTTGGTTCATGGCTCTGAAAAAGAGGGCACCCATATTCTATTGACCATGGAGCCTTATATGCATTTATGTCTTGTCAGTATAGTGTAACAAAGTAGGTAAGATTTTAGAGCCCAAAATTTGGAGAGTTCAAACACAAGTACATCACATAACTTAGTGTGCTATTGAAGAATCGAAGATGAAGCAATGGTAAAACTACTATGCTAATTCATTTTAGATGAAAAATAGTTAGTTTATCTTATTGTTCTTTGTGTATATTTTCCATCTCCAACATTTCAGAAATTTAAGATGAAGTGAGTTGCTCTTAAAATTCAATGCTGAAGAAGTTTAGTATTTTCCATCTCTTAATGTTCATTCCAAGATAACCAAACTCACGTTAAAGTTATAACCATCTCCACGAATTTCTACATGCGACATGCTTAGACCAGCCGAAGCCATAGGTCCTATTGCTGGGAATTTTACCTAGTCTTTGATCATCAACGAAATCTCTGTATTTCTTCCAATCTTGAAGAACGGCCGTTAAATCTATCACCTTTGCTTGAATACTACGACAACAATTTGCATGAACAGTGGTTACCACCATCATATCTCGACTATCTTGACAAAACCCGCTAAAATAGCGTGTGTCCAAGAACCTCGTCCTGATTCCAAATTCTGTGAATAAACCTGTATGCAACATTTTATCTAAGACATCTTGATCTTTCATTCCGGTGTAGTTGGAGTTGTCTTTCATTGTGTACCATGTGTTGAATAGGGCAATTGTTTTATTGTTGGATTGAACGAAGTAAAACCCGGTGTTGATTGGGGTGCTTTTGGGATTGTTGGAATCGCAACTGATTTGGATATCCTTAGCCTCGTCTGGAATTAATCTGGTGAATGGGTTCCTTAGCCACATTATATCTGCATCCTGCAGCTAAAATACTCTAAATTTCCACTAGATACAATTTGACAAAACATATAGGTTTCGCTTTAATAATTGAAACCTAATAAGTTGTGGCCAAGTACTATTACAGAGAAGAACCTGTGCCCTGCATGCCGAATTTACAAACCCTCCTAAAATAGGGTCATGACAATAATTAAAAAGAGATAAAATTCTCGTACCGTGAAGATGAAGCTGTATCCACGCTTGAGAACGTCATAGAGGAACTGTGTTCTCCTCCACATCATCTTGATAAACTCATTAGACATGTACAACTTCTCTCCAGCGGAATTTACACCATCCATCACAAGCCTATAGCAATGAAGGTGCAAAAATTTGCAACGATCAAACGCAGTTTCGTCCACGGCAACAATAAGAAGATGATCAAGCAAGAAACGGGTATTTTCTCCAAGCCAAAAACTATCAAGGAATAGATTGAGCATGGTCTTATCCCCCTCGACATACGCTTTGTTCATCATTACTATTATTAAGGTCTTGTTTTCCATTGAAGCTCCATCCAATGCTACTTCAAGCTCATCTCTAAGGTATATATTGGTTACCGTAGTAGTCTAAATCCACAACAGGCATATAAACTCAATACGAGAAAAACTCAGTTTGCGTCATTGGTCGCATAAAACATTTCAATTTCTGATTGACATCTAGTCTAGATCAGATGCTCTGGAGTGTCAGCCGTATGTGCAGAGCCCCGTCTCATAAATTTCAGACGAGTCAGAAAATCTGCACACGCAGTCTGTCACATATGCAACATCTGAATTAGACTGGACTAGACCGACGTCCATGAGAATCGTACGTGCTCAAAATTTACATATAAAGTACATGATCATACCTTGCTCGATGAAGCCCATTTGTACTTCTGAAATGGTAGAAACCCTTTAGAGACGGATAGACTCCAAATAAATAGTATTCCTGCTATCAACATTGAGAATATAGCCAAATTATTAACCCGGTTCGTCGAATTAAACATGGGTTTCTTAAACTATAATCCCAGGACAAATACTCTGGGTTCAGCTAAGGCGAAGAAGGTCTAGTGCTGAGGCCAAAAGTAGTAGCAGACTAGCAGGTTTATAAATATGAAGTAGATATCATGAAATTCTTGAAGTTTGTCTTAAAACAATGCCGAAAAACTTCACTTTTCTCAAGTCAGTTATGCTGTAAAACAATTGTGACTTGGATGTAATCTACGGTAAATTACGTAACTGTAAAGGTTGGTGTACACAGTTTTTTTGTGACATGAAGTGGTCTAAACATTTCCTTCTTGTGAAGAAAGCCTAATTCATGTGCTTTGAAGGGTATGATCCACTCTTTTGATACTAGTATATATACGGCCTTCCAACACAAGCCATGAACTGATTTAGAGAGCCTTTACTGAGAAAAACCTAAGAATTTTTCATATTTCTAATGCAATATGCAACACATGAACATTCGTAAGTGAAGCATTTTACCGCAAGGACGCCCCTAGAAGGATATGATGTCTTTTGGCAAAAATTGTAGCAAACCCTCAGTTAATCAAAATCACCACTCTCTTAGGCTCAAGTCCCCACGCTACCCTCATCCCGTTAACTTACAAGTTTTCAAGCTAAGAATTTAAGTACAAAATTCTCTGAGACCCCAAATCAAACTTACCCCCTAACCTCTCCAGATTAGAAAAAACTGCTCGATTGAGTTGGGTGTAAATTTGAAATTTTGTGGATCAGAGGGATATAAACATAGACAACTGAAACGCATGCTTAGAATTTCATCATGAAAATGGTATTGATGTTATTTGAATTATATACTTCAGTTACATGATTCTAAGTATTACATTACAGCTAAATCAAACTTGCGCTAAAGTTAAACCCAATCCACGAATTTATACACGCCACATGCTTAGACCAACGAACGCCAAAGTACCTATTGCTAGGTAATTTACCTAGTCTTTGATCCTCAAGGTAACCTCTGTATTTCTTCCAATTTCGAAGAGTAACCGCTAAATCTTTCACCTTTGCTTGAATACTACGACAACAATTTGCATGAACAGTAGTTACTACCCTCATATCTCGACTATCTTCACAAAACCCGCTAAAATAGCGAGTGTTCAAGAACCTTGTCCTGATTCCGAGTTCTGTGAATAAACCCGTATGCAACATTTTCACCAGGACGTCTTGGTCTTTCATACCGGTGTAGTTGGAGTTGTCTTTCATTGTGTACCATGTGTTGAATAGGGCGATTGTCTTATTGTTTGATCGAACATAGTAAAAACCAGTGTTGATCGGATTTATTTTAGACCATTGCTTTCCGTTGAATTTGTCGCAACTGATTTGAACATCTTCAGCTTCATCTAGATTTAATCTGGTGAATGGGTTCCTTAGCCACATTACATCTGTATCCTGGAAAAAAATGGGTAAAATTAGTAAAAGTTAAAACAACGAAAATCGTTAGATAGTATTATTCTCAAGACTTCTTGGTATTTATATTCAGGGAGAAATGCTAATATCTTGGAATCGGAAACTTGATGGTCGTCCCATTACCAAACAACGTGTTAGAATTCAAGTTTCGACAAATATTCTCTCAAATCTAGTATCTATTTGTCTTTCACACTATTGTTTCTGCAAATTCATTCATTTCCTGGCCAAGATAGCATTTACTAGGACGTCTCATTCCACAAAAGAGCTAAAAAATATTTCCTCAACTGAAGTACATATGCCTTTAAATATTTGTATGCTTATATCCCATTTCACTTCTCTTGGTTGTACTCACTCTGTCTCCATTTTTCGCTCGACTGAGGAAAAAGGATCAAAGCGTATTTGTCATATCTATTATTCGTATATTATTACAAAATACACTTCTCAATCAAACAACAATAGTATATTTAATTATTCAATTTTGGATTTGAAGCTAGTCTACTAATACACTCTTAAGTTCCAATAATTTAAATTTAACAAAACTTGTCGGCTTCACTGCAATAATAGTTGATGGAGTTGAATTTAACAACCCTTTCAAAAAAAAGAAGGTCATGAGACCATTATGGGAAATTTGTTTTCCATGATATGCTACTATTTTTGACGGTGCGACTCTGGACAAACTAACAATAGAGAGATGATGATCATACCGTGAAGATGAAGCTGTAACCGCGCTTAAGAACATCAGTGAGGAATAGTGTTCTCCTCCACATCATATTGATGAACTCATTAGACATGTACAACTTCTCCCCAGCAGAATCTACACCTTCCATCACAAGCCTATAGCAATGAAGATGCAATAAATTGCAACGGTCAAACGCAATTTGATCCATGGCAACAATAAGGACATGATCAAGCAAAGACCGGGTATTTTCTCCAAGCCAGAAACTATCACGGAATAGATCAAGCATGGTCTTATCCCCCTCCTCCACGTACGCTTTATTCACCATTGCGATTATTAAGGTCTTGTTCTTCATTGAAGCTCCCTCCAATGCTATTTCAAGCTCATTTCTTTCGTCTCTAGCCGTTATCATAATAGTCTAAATTCACAATAAGCACATAATCTCAATAAGAAAGAGATGTTTTTTTTTCTTTTCCCAATTTCATAAGAAATTTCAAGAGACAACTGTGTCATTAGCCACACAAAATATTTAATTTTCTGATTGATATCAAATCTCAGTCAGATGTTCTGAAGTGCCAGTCGTGTGTGCAGAGGCCGCCTGACATAGTTTTAACGAGTAAGAAACTCTGCACACACGGTCTATCACGTTTGCAGAACATTTCACTTAGACTGGACTAGACCAAACATCGTCCATGAGAATTCGGCCTCAAAATTTACATGTAAAGTGCACAAACTTACCTTGCTGGACGGGGCACATTGGTTTATCTGAAACGGAGAAAACCCTTTAGAGATTGACAGGCTCCAAACCAATACATACAGTGCTCCTGTAATCAACGTAAAAATTATAGCCAAATTACTAACCTGGCTCTTTGAGTGAAACATGGGATTTTTAAGCTAGAATCAGATAAGGAAGAGGTCTATATATGTTGTTAGTCTTCTAATGGTGAGACTGAGAGAACTAGAAGTGTTTGAGGCCAGAGATTTTTAGTATCAGAGAATAATAATAAAGTAGATATGTCATGAAATCCTTGAAGACTGTCTTAAAGTAATGCATGAAAAGTCCTCTTTCTCTTTTTTCTTCCCTCCCCCCACGTCTCTCCTCATTTTTAAAGTCAATTATACACTAGAAAATTGCGTACCCGTAAAGGATGGCGTGCACAGTTTTTTTTTGTGACATTGGGTCTCAACATTTCCTTCTTGTAAAAAGGACTTGAATCATATGCTTTGAGAGGTATGATCCACTGTTTTGGTAATAGTTTATGGTATTCTAGCAGAACTCATGAACTTATTTATGAAATTAGACCGAGGACAACCCAAATGTTTCTAAAATTTGTAACAACACTAGGCCGAATGTAGGATGTTGTTAAGTATAACATTACAAGTTAACGAAACTCGCGTTAAAGTTAAACCCTCTCCACGAATTTCTACATGCCACATGCCACATGCCTATACCAACCGCCGCCGTAGGTCATATTGCTGGGGATTTTACCTAGTCTTTGATCATCAATGTAACCTCTGTAATTCTTCCAATCTCGAAAAACGGCCATTAAATCTATCACTTTGGCTTGAATACCACGACAACAATTCGCATGAACAGTGGCTACTGCGATCATATCTCGGCTATCTTGACAAAACCCACTGAAATAACGAGTGTCCAAGAACATTGTCTTGATCCCAAGCTCTGTGAATACACCAGTATGAAACATTTTTTCTAAGGCGTCTTGTTCTTTGTTAATGTAAAGTATATGGAGATTGAGTGTATGTCTACTTGATTATGGAGAGACTACACTTGCTGTTATTTATAGTGAGAAAGTACAACCCATGATCTACCACTAACCCCTATCTAGATATGATTACATGAGTTACATATCTAGGACTAGACATAATTACATGAGTTACATCTAGACACGATTACATGAGTTAATGATGGAGAAGTGGATGATGTCTTTACACTCTCCCTCAAACTCGGTGGGGGTCTTGCACTCTGAGTTTGGTTCGTAGAAAACGAAAACGTTCCGACGTAAGCGCTTTGGTGAACACATCAGCAATTTGATCTTTTGTAGAGAGGAACCTCACATCCAAATCTTTACGTGCGACCTTTTCCCGAACAAAATGGAAATCTATTTCAACGTGTTTTGTTCCTGCATGAAATACAGGATTAGCCGTCAAATATGTAGCGCCAATATTATCACACCAAAGAAGTGGTGCATGTGGGATGAAGACGTCAAGTTCTTTTAGTAATGATTGAATCCAGACCACCTCGGAAGTAGCATTCGCTAAGGAACGATATTCTGATTCTGTGCTTGAACGAGACATTGTATTTTGTTTCCGCGACTGCCAAGAAATGAGATTATCACCGAGATAAATTGCGTAACCACCGGTAGACCTTCGATCGTCTGGACAACCAGCCCAATCTGAATCTGAATATGCATGAATACACTTGGATTTGGAGGAAGTAAAACGAAGGCCATGATTAATTGTACCTTTTAAGTAGCGTAGTATCCTTTTGACAGCAGGCCAATGAAGATTGGTAGGATTTTGCATAAATTGGCATGCTCGATTAACGGAGAATGAGATATATGGACGTGTGAGTGTAACATATTATAGAGTACCCACAATTTGTCGATATAATGTAGCATCCGACAAAAGATCACCATCAAAACGTGATAACTTGCAGTAGGGGTAATTGGAGTGCTGATTGGCTTACAATCGATCATAGATGCCTTTTCTAAAATATCAGTTATATAACGATGTTGGGAGAGGAGAAACCCAGATGGTTGACGAATTACTTCAACTCCAAGAAAGAAATGGAGAGAACCAAAATTGGATATAGCAAATTCTGTACTAAGCCGTCGAAGAACCGTGGAGGCGAAATCAAAATTGTTACCTGTAACCAAAATGTCATCAACATATATGAGAATATAGCAAGTAATACCTCGACGATTGAATATGAACAACGACCAATCCGTGCGTGAACCAGTAAAGCCTAGTTGCTGAAGAAACGAACTTAACCTCTCAAACCAAGGGCGGGGTGCTTGTTTGAGTCCATACAAGGATTTATGGAGCTTGCAAACAAATTGGGGTTGAGATTTATCTGTGAACCCAGGGGGTTGAATCATAAATACTTCCTCTTCTAGTCTTCCATGGAGAAATGCATTTTGGATATCTAATTGATGAATTTTCCAACCATATGAGAGTGCTAATGAAAGAACAATGCGAACTGTGGTAGCTTTGACAACTGGGCTAAAAGTTTCCGTGAAATCAATGCCTTCTAATTGATTAAACCCGCGAGCGACGAGCCTTGCTTTGTATCTGTCAATTGAACCGTCGAATTTACGCTTCAATTTGTAGACCCACTTACATGTAACAAGGTTCATATTGGGTTTGCGAAGTACAAGAGACCAAGTATTATTTTTGAAAAGAGCTGTAATTTCCTAGCACATAGCTTCCCGCCATCGAGGATGTGCATTAGCTTCTTTAAACAAACCAGGTTCTTGGGGACAATTACTCGTGGATGCCGAAAATGTTTACGCAAGTGGATAACGACTCGAAATCATTGCTTTGGGCTTCCGAATACCATCTTTTAAACGTGTGACCATCGGATGCGAATTAGTGGAGTTACTGACATTAGGTCGACGTCGCACATAAATAATGTAATGCGGAGATGTAAAGTAGATGGGGGAGAAAAGAGGCCTGGAACTTCATGATCAGTGGGAGAAGAATGTGGAGGAGACATATTTGGAGAATCATGATGGGTAGTTGAAGGTGGAGTAGTGGGTATAATATTTGGTGGTTGGGCTGGTACTTGTAAAAGAAGTGGAGGTGATGTGCAATCAAGTAACATATCAGGTGGTTGTGCAGATGTAAAATGTTGTGTATGGACTGATATTGGGGGTGTACGTGGAGCGGAGAGTAAAGGGCGAAAATGAAAATCATTTTCATCAAAAATAACATCACGAGAGATAATTAGTTTTTTTGTTTCTAAGTCGAGACATTGATAACCCTTGTGATAGGAACTATACACTACAAAAATATGCTTCGCGGACCTATATGAAAATTTATGATTGTTGTACGGTCGAAGCAAAGGATAACACGTGGAGCCAAAAACTTTTAAGAAGTTATAATCTGGAGAAACATGAAATAGTCGTTGGAGCGGAATTTTGTTATCAATTGCTTGAGATGGTAGACGATTAATTAAATAAACTGTAGTTTGAAAAGCATAGTTCCAGTATTTACGAGGCATATTAGCATGGGCCAAAAGGGTTAGTGTGGTGTCGACAATATGACGATGACGCCGTTCCACCGAACCTTGTTGTTCATGTGTATGTGGGCATGAAACACGATGATCAATTCCACACGAGGCTAAGTAAGATGATAGACTTCGGTATTCTCCTCCCCAATCAGTTTGAAGACGTTTAATACGGGTTCCAATAAGATTTTCAATTAATGGTTTGAATTTAGTGAACACGGGAAGAACATCGGATTTAACAACCAAAGGAAACAACCAAATATATTTACTGAAATCATCAAGGAAAATGACATAATATCTGTGACCACCAGTAGACAAAAGTGGGGAAGGACCCCATACATCAGAGTAAAGTAAATCAAGGGGTGCATTGCTTGAAACATGAGAAGTAGTGAATGGCAGTTTATGGGCCTTGCCCATTTGACAAGCTGGACATATCACAGATGACTCTAGACTCGAACTAGGTAGCTGAAACTTGGAAATAACTCGATAAACGGTGTGCATAGCCAGATGACCAAGCCTATTGTGCCAAAGAGATGCAGAGCCTCATTCACCGACAAACGCAGTTTTCTTGGAAGTATTGAACGAAAGAAAAGAGCTAGTTGGAAAATGATAAAGTCCATCATCACATTGGCCTCGAAGTAGAGTCGTTTGTGTTGCTCGGTCCTTCACAAAAAAAAAATTTCAGGATAAAATTCAACAAAAATGTTATTATCTCTCGTGAGTTTGGAAATTGATAAAAGATTACGATGAATTGATGGAACATGCAAAATATTGGTTAAAGATAAAGGTTTTGCAGAAGTATTAATTTGAGAGGAGCCAATATTAGATATTCTCAAACCTGATCCATCACCGATAGTCACACGATTTGATCCTTGATATTCATGAGGCAAGGCAAGGTTCTGAAGGTCACTTGTTATATGGTGAGTAGCACCAGTATCCGGAAGCCACGAATTTGGATTGGTATTCCTTAAAATATAGTAAGAAGCGAACTGAGAATCATCTTCAGGTTGATAACTGTGATTGAAGCGTTGACGACATTTTAATGCCGAGTGTCCCAGAATTTTGCAAACTTGGCATACTGAGAGCAGTTTTCCTTGTTGATGATTGTTGGTATTTCGAGAAGAATCCCAAGAATTGGAATATCCCCGACCATCTCGAGAATAATTGCGCCCCCGACCACGACCACGACCACGAGTCTTGTTGGAGAATCGGTTGGAAGAGGTGTTATTAGTTGAGCTGAAATTTGCTGATGCTGTAATCTCAGGAACAAGTGATTGATCGTCATTTAGCCGGATTTCATGACTTAAGAGCATGCCATGAAGATCTGTGAAAGAAATTGTGGTAGAGCGAGTGATGATGGACGTGATGAACGCGGTGTATGCAGGGCCAAGACCTCTATGAACATGAAGAATGAGGTCTTCTTCATCAACTACTTTTTCAATAGAGGCAAGTTGATCAACAATACCTTTAATCTTGAGAAGGTATTCGGATATGGAAAGAGATTCTTTCCGTTGTTGTTGTTGAAGTTGTTGCTTGAGTTGCATTACTCGAATGCCAGATTGATTGCAATAGGTACGCTCGAGATTCGTCCATACCTCATAAGCAGAGGTGAGCCCAACAACATGGGCATGAAATAGCTCGGTTAGAGAAGATAGGATCCAACTAAGAAGCAGTTGATCCTTGCGATATCAGCTGGTATATGCCGGATTTTGTGTACCGGGAACACCATCTTTGTCCGATAAAAATTGAGTTGGATACGAAGATGCATCGGTGACATGGTCCTAAAGATTGAATCCTTTCAGTAGTGGGATGAACTGTGACTTCCAAAGGAGATAGTTTGTCTCAGATAACTTAATTGGAAAGAAGGGATGCACGTTTGGAGAAGAAAAATTTGAGAACTCGAGAGAGGAGGAAGAAGAAGAGGCTTGATTAGCCGTAGTTGAACCTCTTAGCTCTAACACCATGTTAATGTAAAGTATATGCAGATTGAGTGTGTATCTCCTTGATTCTGGAGAGACTACATTTGCTGTTATTTATAGTGAGAAAGTACAACCCATGATCTACCACTAACCCCTATCTAGACATGATTACATGAGTTACATCTAGACATGATTAGATGAGTTAATGATGGAGAAGTGGATGATGTCTTTACATTCTTTAACCATATAAGTGTAGTTAGTGTTGTCTTTCATGGTGTACCATGTGTTGAATAGGGCGATTGTCCTGTTGTTTGATCTAATGAAGTAAAACCCGGTGTCAATGGGGTTTATGTTAGACCGTTGTTTGCCGTTGAATCTGTTGCAACTAATTTGAACATCTTCAGCTTCATCTGGACTTAATATGGCGAATGGGTTCCTTAGCCACATTACATCCCTATCCTGTCATTTTACAAAAGAAAAAAATAATCGTTTAGTGTGTTTCTCTTGGCATTTTTAATTCACGTTATTGCCATGGTTATGCTATATTTGATTAAGAAATCTTTATTATATAAGTACAATGATCTTAGATGTTACTCCCAGATTAATATTTTCGTTTACTATTTCTCCCATGACGTGATACTGTTTTTGATCTTACCGTGAATATGAAGCTGTACCCAGGTTTAATAACATCAGAGAGGAATAGCGTTCTCCTCCACATCATCTTGAGAAACCCATTGGACAAGTACAACTTTCCCTAGGGGAATCTATACCATCCATCAGAAGCCTATAGCAATGAAGGTGCAAAAATTTGCAACGATCAAACGCAAAATCGTCCATGGCAACAATAGTAGATGATCAAGCAAGAAACAGGTATTTTCTCCAAGCCAGAAGCTATCAAGGAATAGGTCGAGCATGGTCTTATCCCCTTCCACATACGCTTTGTTTACCATTGCTATTATTAAGGTCTTGTTCTCCATCGAAGCTCCCTCCAATGCTACTTCAAGCTCATCTCCGATGGTTGCTGTAGTAGTCTAAATTCACAACACAACACAACACAACACAACACATGATCTTAATAAGAAACAAAGAAAAAACTATTCTCCCCATTTCATAAAAAAAAATTGGTAGCACAAAAAATATAATTTCTGATTGATGTCTAATCTTATATTAGATGTTCTCAAGTGACAGCGTGTGTGCAGAAACCGTCACAAACTTTAGACGAGTCAGAAAATCTGCACACACGGTCACATATGCCAAATATCTGGCTTAGACTAGACCGACGTCCAAAACAAAAACTTACCTTGTTCGACTCCTGACATTGGTATATCTGAAATGGAGGAAACCCTTTAGAGGTCGACACACTCCAAACCAATAGATATAGTACTCCTGCAACCAACGCCGAGATTACTACCAAATTACTAACCTTGTTCTTCGAATGAAACATGGGTTTTCTAAACTAGGATCCCACATACAATGTGAGAGCTAGAAGTGTTGAGGCGGGTATCCGCAAAGATTGGTATGCTTTGTGACATGAAATGGGTCTAAACATTAGCTTCTTGTGAAGAGAACCTCATTCATGTGCTAGGAGAAGTATGATCCACTCTTTTCATACCAGCTAGTTTATGGTCTTCTAGCACAACTAATGGACTAATTGACAAACCCAAAAAAAAAAACTCATGAACTAATTGGTTATTTAACGTCTACGTAACAGGTATAGTCTTTCATATGTGCGACGAGTAACAGCTACGATTATTTCGAATTAATGCTACTTAAAGAATGATTAACTGTTGTTAAACTTTAATTGACAGAGGGTGCAGAATTTTATTTTCCAAGTCAAGGATCTTAAAGTGCAGTAATATACATTACTCTTAATAAATTCTCACACTAAGGAAAAAAATTGAAAATTTTCTTTTTCTTAAAAACAAACTATGTAAAATGTTACTATGTCCTAAGATCATCACGAGCAGGAGTGCAAGGGAATCCCAAAACCGCTCTTTTTGGTTTTTGCCCTTCAAAAAACCAGTTTTGCCAATCCCTGGGGAGGAGCAAAGGCAAGTATTTATTGTCCTTCTGCTAGTGATGCTCTAAGGGGACAAAATTAGAGCATCGTAAGTGAGGGATTTTAGGAGCTACCGCAAGGACGCCCCTAAAAAAAAACCAAGATCATCCTCATCCCGTGAACTTAAGTTTGTTTGGTGAGGACCATACCCGGGATTACTTAGTCAGATAAATCGTCTAAATTATACCCTTAATTCACTGATAACATCTGTTTTCTTCCCCTAAATGTACCTCTTGCATTTTCCAGGTATTGTAAATGTGTAATAAAAGGGCACAGATATAAGTAAGAAAGGAAGATAATTTTCAGGATTCCAAAAGAAGAAAAAAGGCGAGGACCATACATGTGTTTAGCGGGCCACACTATAGGTAAGCCCAAACCTCATCCCTTAACTTCCTCTCTCCCAAGTTTGCTTCAGTTAAGGGAAAGAGCAATTTTTACAGAAAATAAAAAGTGAAAAAACACAAATAATTTGTTGGAAAATTGAGAGAGAATCATTGATGGCGTCGTCAGTGGGATCAGAACCATATCCCAGTGCTTCAAAGTTCTCTGATTCTCTTTGCTATGCTCAATACACTGCTTCTCTTAAATGTAACATCTCTCTCTCTGGCCCTAAAATTTATGAAATTTAGATTATTATTTGATCTCATTTGTCCAATTTTTATGTTAATGGTTGATAAGGATTTGTGGGTTTGGCTTGAATTGGTCTGGTTATTTTTGCTTTTTTGTTGCTAAATTAGACTGAATTTTATTAGTAACTTTGAAGATGTCAGCAATACAGTGCCAAAGATCACAACTAAAATGGTCATGGTTGTTACAAAGGCAGCATCTAAATACCGCAAAGATACATTTTTGCTTAATGTTATCATCAGTAGGAAGCTTACCATGAGATGGACTCCAACCCCACACTGATTTCCTAGGGTGAATGGACTCCAACCCCACAGTTATGCTGGGTTTTGAGGTTTCTCCAAGGAATGGGCTCGTTGTTGATCATATCTTTTATTGAGTTTGTGGAGCACCAGTTGTCTCTCCACAAGTCAATGCTAGTTTCATCTCCAACAATCCAGCCTGAGTTGTTGGTCACCTCAGGTAAAACATATTGAATACCTGCCCAAATAGAAGAACCTTTAGGCTCTGTTTGATAAAAATATATCCCAGATATTCGATATTTTGGATTTCCTGATATTTGAAATATATATATATATATATATATATATATATATATATATATATATATATATATATATATATATATATGTGTTTTTTGTTTGGCAGTCGATTATTAAAAACAGATATTCCGAAACTCCGTGTTTGGCAAATCAGATATTGTAAATAATATCTTTGGCATCTTCTCTCATTTTAAGAATTATTAATGTATAAACTATGTGATATTCAAACAATTATTAATGTATAAACTATGTGATATTCAAATATTGAAATAGACAACCAAAAACTCATTTTCTTTCAATAAACTTGAATAGATCCAAACAATAAAGTGCTATGTTCCTACGAATAGTACGAACATCTTATTCAATCTAATACAAAATACTTTTAATCAATGTAAAACTACTAGATATTCTTCATCTCATATTGCAAATAGTCATTCTTTGAATCTTGAGACACAGCAAGAAAACCTCGGCAACACCGTCATTATCCCGATAGTAAAATAGGACCTTCATTAGATCGTCTTTTGACAAATTTAGAATTTCTTTCAACTCTTTTTTCAACACAGCCAAATCAGGTTACACATTTCTTGCAAGCTTGTCAGCTGCAAGTGCTAATTTTTCTATAGCTTCGTCAGCTCTATCCAAACTGTCACGACGAACTCTATTCTTTTTAGGAGTCGAAGCACCAGTAGAAGGAGCAGAGGCACCAGCAGGAGTTGTTAAAGATGAAGCACGATTCGGGGTTCTCTCGTCAATAGTGAAATAGGCAGACTCGACTCCTTCATTATCGACCTCAAAACTTGATATAACAAACGTATAAAGTGTAGTTGTATGTACTAAATATTTCTAAAAATAAAATAATTATTACCTTGTTGTGGGATGTTTGTTTCATCATTTCCTTTGCCAGCTTCTGCACCTGTCGCATAATCTTTTCCGACTAAAATATCCAAGTCTCGATAATGCGGGATTGCCTTATCCCGGTAGTTCTTCACCGACGGATTTCTCTAACAAATAACACGGGTAAGAACGCAATAACTTATATTATTAAAAAAGAAATTATTTTATCACCAAAATATTTACCTCAATAAATTCTTTCTAGACCATCTCCTTAGCCGTTACCAACTGAGTTTCTTCATTCCACCCAAAGCCACTCGATTCAACATTTTTTTTTACGAGAAGGAGATTTTCCTTTAATGTCTTCCACCAAGTTTTGCATTGCTCAGTAGTAACATCTAGATTTGCTTCCCTTTTCAAGTTAAAAGAAGCTTTGTTATATTCCATCAAGCTCCAACCGCCAGCAGTTTTTTGGCTGTATTGCCTTTGTTCCAATAATGTATTGATAAAGATAGTATCCATTTTCTCGTCCCATCTCAAATAAACCTTCCTATATGTTGGTGCCATTCTTAACTGTAGGTTTCCATTAATGTATTAAAGCTTATGAGAAGTAGGTTCACATGTTAATTAGTGATTAAAAATCTATATATCAAATAGAAAATAAAATAATAATTAAAAGTACACTAATAACGTCCACTAAAAAATAAACCCAAAATCTAATCAATAATTAACAAACTAAATTAATACAAGATCATGGATTGTATTCTTGCCACATTAATTCCGCTAAGGCATCCCTTTTTGCTATCCACAGAGGTGAATGCTCGAAGACTATATGTTCTTCTTTTATATGTACATCATCATGCTCTTCCTCCCCCTCTGCAGGATCAACTTCGTTCTCGTATAAGTCAAATGGATCAACTTCCAAGATAAAGTTGTGTAAAGCACAACATGCAAGTAACATTCTTTTTGCGTCTTAATATCAAAGAATGGCGAAGTCCTCAAATATGCAAACCGTTTCTTTTGAAGTCTGAATGTTCTTTTAATTACATTACGTAATGACGAATGTTGATAATTATATAATTCTCTTGCATTTCTTGGATTCTGCCCACAAGTGTCATTCAAATAATATCGAGTGCCTCGAAATGGGGTAAAAATTCCAGGGACATGTTGAAATCCAGCATCGACAAGATAAGAATGATCTATGTACGATTTGTAATTAGAGATTTTTTTTTTCAAAATAATTCACATCTATAGTATTTAATCCCGTGAATCGCTATGTACCAGTGTGGGAATGATTAGCCGGTCCCCTACACAGGTGACTGCATCCTTCAACACTTTAGTGTCATGTGCAGACCCTTCCCATCCCGTGATAACATATGTTAGTCGCATATCAAATGTACACACCATTAGGACATTTTGACGGATATCACCCTTTCTATTTCGATACCTTGCTTGGTCAGCAACTAGCACTTATGCGGGGATATATGTTCTATCTATGGCACCCACCGTATCCTATATAATTCATAATAGTATTTTTTTTAAATACTTGAAAACTCAATATTAATAAAAATTAAATAGGAGTTAAGTTTCACCTCAAAGTAATGGTGCCAGCTCCTTGTATAACTCGAATCACGTGTAGGTGAATTAATAGTGCATGCTTGCTTAAACACTTCCTTGTATAGACCCATCATTGCATTTAGTGTACTGTGGAGGTATCGACTAACAGTTTTCCCCGAACGTATGAACGTAAATTTCGTAGCAGAGTTCCTTTGGTCGTATCCTACAGTGTGAAGGAACATTGTTAATTGTTCTTCAGCTGTCAAAAACCTTGAATCACGTAAGCCATGCCTTCATAAATGACTCACTAACACTCAAAACATATTTCTGTTCATGCGCAATTGCTCGTGACAATTTTTATCACTCTCTACATATATCCTTTGTACTAAAAGTCTCCTTTTATGGTTTCTATGTACTATAGGTTGTCTAGGTAATGGTCTCCTTTTATAAATCATTGCGGCCGCATAAAGCAAATATACCATTATTATGATTGCACTTGTTTCCTCTTCCTCCCAAGTTGCCATCCTACATATTGACTTCATTATTAATTCCACATGAGGGTGATTCTAAGCGTTTCGAAACATATATCATGTCGCAAGTAATAAATATTTTCTAAACAGTACCGACTAGCTAAAGAAAAAAGAGATCTTGTACTTCAAACAATATGTTGCAAGTTGTTTAATTAAGAAATAATGTAATAACTGAGCTCAAATTGTAAAAGAAAACACACCTGAAGTGAAGTGGTACGTGGGGCAAATTATTCCAACCAAGTTGTCTTTGATGGGGGCGCTGAAAATCAACCAAGAAGTATTATGAGAAAACTTGTATAATTTGCAAAAGTCAACTTGTTTTTGTGTGATAAATTAATGGTCTAAAGCTTTGTTAAAATCAACTCTAAGAGATGTTTAAAAGGGGAAGAACTACAAGGCACTACAAATTTTTGATTCTGCCTTTCAACTCCAAGGCAGATAGGCCTGAAGTAGCTTGAGCCTAGATGAAGAAAGTCAGACGAGGTAGTTTCCACTGGGATCCTATCCTTAGTAGTAGCTTATGCGTAGACATGCAATAGGAAAGGAGGTAGTAGTGCCTAGCTGAGTCCAGTGTCTCTGTAAGAAGGAGTGGAGCTAAAAGAAGCCTAAGCGGTAGCAAGGGTAGACTGAACCGGCAATCTGATTCAGTTTCAGTCACTATCCCTTCCAGGCTGCCACTCTAACCCTCTTGGGTTTTAGAGAACCCAAAATATTTCCAAATATACCTATAGAGACTGATCTTGATTAGTTAGTTTTATGTTTTCTAACTCAAAGAGACTATTCAACTCTCTCCAAATTGGCAAGGCTCCAGCCTGAATCTGACCCATTAAAATTGTGTGAGGTTCAAGGCCACCACACATAACCCTTTCTTCTATACTGATTTAATGACAGTAAAATCTTTTATGACTAATCATCTGTTGAAACAATCTCATTGAGAGAATGATATTGTGCATGCCATTTATATTGCTTGTTTATTAATTTCTTAACATCAAAAAGACTAGTTCTCCTTTTCCAAATTGGAGAAAAAAAGGAGTTTGGAGCTTATATCATCAAGACAAAAAAATATTAAATGAGTTTGTAGTTGACAGTGGAGGTCCCATTGACGCCTAAATCAGATACTTTGTTGAATCATATTAGATTAGACATACTAATCTAATCATATTAGATTGTGCTTGCCTTTTGGGGTGCTAAAACAGTATGCAAATGAAAAGCATAAAGATAATAAAATTTGAGTTTGCCTTGATACCATAGTTTATCCCATGGTTATAACAACACAACTGGCTAGACCAATACTCATTGCTTTGTCCCCGGTTGCAAAGATCCATGTTCCCATAATGCACCACGAGATCGCTGACTGCCCCAATCTGATTCTTGGCTAGACCGGTCAATGCAATGAGTTAGAGACCAACAAATTCTCTATGTATCCAATTCAAACCGATACAAAAAAAAAGAGGAACTTTGGGGGATCCTTTAGTGCACTCCGAAGTGGACTATGGGATGATTATGCGACCTCGTCAGATCTCTGCAACCAGGGACAGAGAGTTTGATAGGAGCCCTAGTGGGTTTATATCGCACTAGTATTCATCTTCCGACTACAGACCGATTCATAGGGAGCCATGACCGAGTTAATTAAGACTAGTGCAAGGACAAAAATAATTTATAGAGAGAGAGAAAGATGGAGCTTACCTGAAGAGAGAGACTTCTGAAAGAGATGAGAGAGTGCGATGGGTTTAAGTTGTAGTTCTTTTAAATTAGCCGAGTAAATAGATATTTGTTTTAGAATATCTCAAAAATTGAGGGGGGGAGAGGTCCTCGGATATTTAAATCAGCAGTTATTAACTTAGACTAGGATATTTACTTAGTTGTTATCTTCATTCAAACATCCGTTTTGTAGGGAATATCTAGGATATCCAAGAGATCCGAAGTAAACAAATGGGCCCTTAGTGATTTCAGAGAAGCTACGAGCTTTTTAGATAAACTTTGCTCTCATGAAAACAAACCAGTCATCATTAGGGTTAAGAAAATTCCAAGTTAACTTCATCAAGAGAGATTGATTAATATCTTTGAGTCTTTTTGTTAAAAACTGCGTGCGCGGAAGCGATTAACAAACACAATTTATAAAGCGATCTCTTTATTCAATTCAATCAATGATTACAAGCTCTCTCTCTAGCTCCATCTAGAGTTTCTCATCTCTCAAAGCTCAACACTAACTTTCCTTCTCCAAGAACATCCTATAAGTAGGAAATTCCTAACTTCTCTCTACTAACCACTTTCCCAACAAAATAGGAAACTACCTAATAGTAATCCCCTAATTAGAAAATTTTCTAAATAAAATGAAATAACTCATAATAATGCAAAGAAGGAAACTACTAGAGATCGCTTAAATAGGAAATGTGCATAGGTCGTGGTCGTGATGACCCACGACCTATCAACTCACCCCCTCCACGAAAAAATTTGTCATGAATTTTTAAGAACCTTGAATTGTGCAACCATTTTGGCACGTACTTCATGCCATAGCTCCTCCCGTGCATCTTTTCGTAACCTGGTTGGCTACCCATGTACGGGGGTATAGTGTTGACACCCGCATCCATGCGTTTAACGCCAAAACTCTTAAACGATGCAATTGCATACTCCCAAAACTGTTCTCAAATGCAATTCAAAATGGATCAAGAATTTGTGGCATTTTTATTGGTTCGCCTGACTGCTGGAGTTGTTTCTGGGTAGATCTAGCCTGACGCAAGGCTAACTACTGGAGCTGGTTCTGGGCAGTGGCCTGGCTCAAGGTTGATTGTTGGAGCTGATTCTGGGCAGATGTATTCCGACTCAAGGCTGACTGTTTGAGAAGATTGCGATCTTTGTCGTGAATCTTTTTCTCTCCTACTTCTGCTTTATCTTCAATGGTATCGGCAAATCTCCCGTCACCATCGAAACTTGCGAGGGCACACAATTTGGCAAACATCGCCTCAAGTTGCGTAGACATCATCTTGTTCGATTTCGTAAGCTCCTTGTAAGACATTATAAGCATCTTGGTAGATTCTTATGTTGTTTTCAATTGCTCGCCTTGTGTTTGTTTATTTGGCATTTTCTTCCCCATTGTTCGTCGCGAGAAAGAAAACAAATTCTCTGCAGAATCTTGTTAGCTCTGGTACCAAGTTGTTAAAAACTACGTACACGGAAGCGATTAACAAACAAAATTTATAAAACAATCTCTTTATTCAATTCAATTAATGATTACAAGCTTTCTCTAGTCCCATCTAGGGTTTCTCATCTCTCAAAACTCAACACTAACTTTCCCTTTCCAAGAACATCCTATATGTAAGAAATCCCTAACTTCTCTCCACTAACCACTCTTCCAACAAAATAAGAAGCTACCTAATAGTAATCCCGTAATTAGAGGATTTTTTAAATAAAATAAAATAACTCAAAATAATGCAAAAAGGGAAACTACTAGAGATCATTCACATAGGAAACATGCATAGGTTGTGATCGTGACGATCCACGGCCTATAACTTTTAATGTTAATAGTCCATTCCTTGTAAGGCTTGCACACCATATCCCAGGTCACCACACAAGCTTTCTTGGACTCAGGATCATCAAATCACAGAAAATTTCTAAGAATTCTTTCACCTTCCTTAATAGCAACTGCAGGACACTTATAGATTTCCCATGCTATAGATGGAGATGCTGCTCACCACTGATTGAATCGATACAACTCTGCCTTGAATCGAAAGTGAGCTCCTAGGTTGAAGTCTCTTCTTAATTTTTTTAACAAGAGGTCTTAAAGTAGATTTAGTAATTCTCCCTTTAATTAGAGGAATTTCCAGATAAGTCTCAGGCTGACATCCTTCCATGAACCCAAATATGCCTTTCACATTTTTATTCTTTTCATTTTTCATAGCTCCGAGAAAGAGCTTACTCTTTTCAATACAATAACTCCTGGCCAACAACCTCTTGGTAAAGTTCTAACCATCTCCAAACTGCTTTCAACCCTCTCAAGTGACCATTTGCAAACACAAATATGTCATCTACAAACAATAAGTGTTAAGGAGCCATCACCCATTTGGTAGTGAGCATGGGGAGGGCCTTCCCTTTACACAAAATTTAGACCCTTACTCAACACCTCCAAAGTAAGAGCACTGAGAGTAGGAGAGAGAGGGTGACCTTGTTTTAAACCCTGCCAGTTTTACAGAAGCCACCAGGACCTCCATTCACAAGAATAAAAATATAACCACTCTGCATCAATATCTTGATCCAATTACATAACTTGCTGTCAAACATCATTCTCCTCATCACATGCAGCAAGAATTCCCAGCTCAAAGTGTCATTGGCTTGAGCAATATCCAGTTTAATATACCCACATTTCCCCCAAATCTTTTCTTTTCTAGTTCATTTATTATTTCTAAGGCCAGGCCCACCTTACTTTGGATATTTATTCCTTGTATGAAGGCACACTGCTCTTTAAAGACTACTTTCCACACTATAGTAGCAACGATATTAAGAGAGAATCTTCACAATAAAGTTCCCTATGCATATAGGTCTGAATTGTTTTAAACTAGTAGCATTCTTAGTTTTAGGAGCCAGAGCTATGAACATTGCATTACGACCTCTTGAAATGGTATAATCAATAAGAAGGAGCTCACAACATGGACTACATCCTCTCCCATAATCTCCGAGTAAGCTTGAAAGAAACTCTCAGGGAACCCATCAAGGCTGGAGAGCTATTGGGATTGAGCTCAAACACCATCTTTTTTACGTATCATAGTTATCATCTCATTCTTTTTGGCAAAAATGACATTTGTAGCCAGGTTTAAAACACTCTCATTAATAATCTGAGATTTGCAAGCAAATTTAGCAGTGTAATTGTGTTTAATCTGACCCTAGTTAGCCACGTTATATATTTCCTTGACCACGCCATCTGGGCAGTCTAATTGTACTTAGGTATGCCTGTTTTGTTTGCTATAGATCTGTGCCTATCCTGGCGAGTTAGATCTCACTGAGGTTTTGGAGCTCGTAGGTTTACCTACTTCGCCTCCTAGGCCTGTACCTCTCTGACATGGTGGGCCTTGCTATTGCTTCTGGCTGCTTCGATGTCTTGTCGTTACTGCTTTTCCCTGGTGGTTGTACCGCTTTTGTAGTTGTCCTGCTAATTTCAAAGTGTCTAGCGACCATGGATGCTTTATTACTGCTGCTGCTGGCACTTGGTCGCCTTATTGTTTGTGACGGTAACGAGTCATGCTAGGAGCGACATGTATATTCCTCAGGGATATTCTGGGTCGTATCCTGAGGCTCATGCTTGCCATGCTTCCTGGCTACTTGGTCGTGTGCATCCACTGGACGCACCTAAAGATCCATTCAGTGGGGGTGGGCAATCGTGTTGGCTCGTATCATGCTTGCCATGCTACCTAGGTACTTGGTTGCATGCTCCGGACGTGCCTAAAGGCGTCCATTTAGTAGGCTTGGGCGACCGTGTCTGATGTAGAAGAAAGCGAAGTAAAAGAGATGGATTGATTAACCGAACGTAACATGAGTCGACCGATCCAAGCCCAAGAGTAGATGAAGGGTCATATTGGCATATTTTAGTTTCAGCTTCAACGATAGTTATGAGTGTGTTTATTAAAGTTTTCTTTTAAGAGTCATAGTGGTTTATCTTCATTTATGGAGAAGAGTTTCACTTGGTTTAGTAGAAGTTATTAGGAGTTGCATTTTTGGAGATTAAACTAGGTTGGAGTTACTTTTTTTAATTTCTATAAGTATGGTAGAAGAGTTATGTAACAATCAGTTTAAGTTTGAATGAAGAAAGTGTCTTTTGGTGAGAGTTTCACCAAAAATTCTTCTTGCGTTTCTCATTTATTTGATTAATCGCAAAATTGTTAGTTACTCGACAACCAAATTCTTCTAAACTAATAGAGATTTCTTCCAGTTAGTAGAGTTTCACGCTTCCATTCTGTATCCACTGCATCAGTGTCCTTACAGCAATGGTCTGAATTGCCAACACCTCTATAGTTCCTACAAAGGATCTGCATCACGACCTTCTGTTTTGTTGCCTCCTTGCCTACTGCTTAATAGCAGATTTGTTGCCAGCCTTAGACTTATTATGTCTTATGTTCTTCCTATTCATCACAGTAGTCCACTCCTCAGCTCTATCAAAAGCTTCTTGAGAAAGAACTTCAACTTCTACTTCATCCTGGCCATAGTTACTATTGTTAGAGTATAAGTAGAATAATCCTCACTCTCTCCAGAACTCTCCTCCACTTCAACTCTTTCAACATTATTGCAGCTAGCACCATCACCATCTTGAAACCATGTCAGCCCAAGATTCCTACACAATGCTAGCTTCCTTGTCAATCTTCTCTTCATTGACTTTGGTACTAGTATTTATTATAGAGTTCTTTTTGTTGCCCTCGCCACTATTTAAGAGCCCTAATTTGACAATTGCGTTGCCCCACACTTCCATGACCGAGGCTTCTTAGGTTCCTCATAGTCCGGTTCTTTGTTGGAAGGTGTTTGATCAACCACTGGCTCTTTCAATCTATCTTTTTTCTCTTGCACTATACTAGTTTTCACAGTCCCTTCTTGCTCCTTGTTCTTCTTTTTATTTCTTTTCTTCTTTCTCGGCTCCATCTCTGCCTCTTTTTGAATCACTTTCTCATTTTTTATCTCCTTAACCACATTTGTACATTCTGAAACCAAATGACCCACCATTTTGCAATGGGAACATATTTTAGGGACCTTCCCCAATTGAACCTTTTGACAGAATTCATAACCCTCTCTCTCCAGCATGAGTTTGCAAGGGACTGGTTTTAAAATATCAATTAAGACACTTGCATAGAAGGCATTGTTCATGCAAAGAATACTATTTTCAACTGAACAGGGATCCCCACTGGACATTAATATATCTTCCCCCCAATACTCGGTCCTTAAGCCAGGAAATTTGACCCATGCTATAACATGAGTATTTTTCTGCTTATTGATGTCAAAATCTGGTGTCCAAGGAATGACTCTTAGGAATCGTTTCTCAATATGCCAAGGTCCGCCCCTCCAAATTCTCAGTTGATCTTCTTCGTTATTAAGCATGATAGTAAAGTACCCTTTTCCTAGTGGTATGAATTGACATTTACCTTTGATTAGCTCCAATGCTTCATATCCAGCCACTGCAAATGTAATCTTCCGCAAATCCAATCTACAACTCATCAAGCAAGTTGTAATCATTGGTTGGGTATAAAAATATATGGGGACACTTTCACAACTATCTACCTTAGAGGACAATGTGTAGGTTTTTCAGGTTTTGGAGCTTTTGCTTGTTAGAGTTTGAAGGTTTAATTAATAGATTTTTCTATAGAAATATGGGTACGCTGTTCCCCGCTTAAAAGTTGGGCGAATTGGGATTCTGGGGAGTTTGATTTATAGAAGTACTTCCTAAATCTTAGAGGAAGTATACATAAGAACATTGCTTTGTGTGTGATATCAATAAGATTTTGCAGTTAGAAAATTTAAGTTCTAGACTTCTGCATAAACTTGAATTTTCCACTTTATGTTTGACGAGTTGGTGCAGTCTGTTTTGTATTTCTATGTTTTTTTTGTAATTGTTTGCTTATATGTAGATTTATATATCCATTACGAAGGAAGCTTGTAAGCTCATGGTAGAGATTAAAAAATAATTAGAATGATGAGTGACAAAGGTCTTTGTGGTTGTGACTCACCCAAGTATAATGTACTCTTTGATTTATCAAAATTGATGCAAAGTCATATGACCATGGTAGTGAAGTGGATATATATCATGATGTTTTTGGAGACAATTGAACATGTATTCGAAAATAGGATTTGTGTTG
Organism: Kingdonia uniflora; assembly: GCA_014058105.1. NCBI lineage: Eukaryota > Viridiplantae > Streptophyta > Magnoliopsida > Ranunculales > Circaeasteraceae > Kingdonia > Kingdonia uniflora. The sequence goes on along the minus strand of JACGCM010001588.1, from coordinate 1,503,871 downwards.
CTTTTTTTATACTAGGTTTTTCGGTGTAACTATATAAATATAGCTAAAGATGTAAATGTAAGGTCCATTCTGACACGCATCTAACTCATTGAATTCAATAGATTTGTCTCTGTAGCGTTGACCACCCATTTAGGCAGCTGAACATAGTGATTAGTTACGTGGAATAGGTTTTGGGTAATTTCCCCAATATGGTTAGGCTTTGGGCAAGGAAGTGCTCTAGCCCCAAGGAAGCTTTCTTAGCGTGACTTGAATTCATTATGCGTTAGATTGACAGCTCGAGAATTCGAGCTTGTAATTTAATGGTGAGTTTCAAGGGAGCAAGGAGATCCCAGGGTTTTTTTATGGGTAATGTCTTATTCGATTCATGGGTGGTTGTATTGATATGGTAATGAGGCTTTGTAGTTCAAAGTTGTCTAGGAGCAAGAAGTGTGTGAAGTTCAGCCAAGCATAGAGTAGAGTGAATAGGTATTATGTTAATCTAGATGGTAAATGTACATCCCTTCCGCAAGATTTTGAAAATACCAAGTCTAAATCATGTATTTTCACTTGATTTTCATACATTTCCTACATTTGTTTCCTAGAGGAGTCAATTTAAGAAATATGATACAATTCAGACTGTAAATGTAGAACTGACCTGAGATTGATACTTCTAAGTCCCTAAACCCTCCACATTTTCCTTATATTTTTCTTCTCCAAAACTAATGTTTGGAGCAAATTTTGCAGGCCTAGAGGAATATAACAAAGACAAAAGCAAATGTCGAGAACAAATAGACAATTACAAAGAATGCAAGAAGAAGGAGGTATGTCATCTTCCACCGTTATTATTTCAGTTTTACTTTCCTCACAAGTATATTTACAGAATATTTTGGGAAAGAGAATAAGAATTCCATTTATTTGTATAACAAACTACTCAAGTATTTAGTGTATACCACACAGATGATTTGTTATTTAGTTTTTTCGTAAGAGATGAGGTCCTAAGTTATGATCTTGGGAATCACCCTGGTAAAAAACCAAATCTTCTAAGAACATAAAACGTGGTTCAATTAAACAAACAGTTTGTGTCTGGTGACTTATCCACTTCGACAATCCTCCATTGGTGCTTTCAGAGGATTATATCCATGTTGATGACTAATGAGCACATCTTCACTAGAAATGAGTTCTTACTTTCTCCTCCACGAAGATAGTTGTATCTAAGTATTGTAGCAAAAAGAACTTCCCTGATCACGAACTTAAGTGGTGTTTACTTCTATTCCAGAAAGCATAGAATTACAGTAACGGAAGATCTGTACCAATAAGAAATTAAGGGAGATATCCGTGTAAGAAGGAGCCTTTTCAAAAATCCAATTCATGCTATACATTGATATTTACTGAAACTATGATATCAGGATCAAGAAAATTACACAATATACTGGATTAATGGATACTTTCATATACATTGCTGATCGTGTTTGCTCTTCCCAATTATCAATCTATGAAAAAAGAAGAAGAAATAATTGTTATTGTTAGAATTCTACTGTCAGAAAGTTATTCTGACACGAGATGATTTAGTGTTTACATCCATCTTCTATCCAGACATTCTGGTATTTCGGTTTACACTCTTATTGCATGTTTTGCCTCGTGTTTTTTGTTTCACAGAGGGAAGCTCGACTGGAGCGTAATAAGAGCAGATCTTTATTCTCATAATCTATCAATGGACCCAGTTTTCTTCTATGAGGGTTCTAAATATCTCTTCAAATCTTTCCAGTTTCGTTTAGTTTCATAAACCTTTGACGCAACGTGAAACCTTAATGACAACAATGCCCGTTTCTCATCTTAGACTTTCACATCATTGCCTTACTTTGTATTACTTATATTGTTCCACATTATTATACAGTATTATGATAATTTTGGGGCAGGAACACCTTTTTTTCTCAAGGTCAAAGTCCTCTGGGGTGCATTAGGGTGAAGTATCTTCTTTGCAAATTGACATTATATCTGGCTAACTTGGATTATTACTGGTTGGTGTAATGTTTGTCCTAACTTATTTTTTCACTTATTGTAAATCTGTAGACTAAAAAAATACCTGTATAAAAAAGTATAAACTTGCCAGACTGCTCTAAGCGTCGAGAATTTGACTCCTCGTAGTAGCTCATTGTGTAGATGAATATAATACGTTGTCTTAGCTAGTGGTTCCAGAAATATGGCAACCTGAATGCAACTAAGCCAGTAATATAGCAACCTGAACACAACAAAGTCAGTAATATAGCAACCTGGACGCAACTAAGCCAGCAAAATCAAGGGTGTAAAAGTCTCTCTAGTCCTTTCTTCTGTGTTTGTGAATGATTTTAGTAACAAAATAAAAATTCACTAATAAATACTTTGCTATCGATTATCGAGTTAGGCTAGCAATTTAGTTCCAGAAACAAACGTGTTGTTGCATAGATAGCGAAGACCAGTTGTTTTTTAAGCAGCAAAGACCAGCGTTAAGTTGCTTGACATGACACTCCGCGTCAAGATGGTCATTCATGAAGTTCGTAAGCATATGGTTCAGATTTTGTACACGAATTTCTGGCTCAAACCATATTTCGTGTACCATCGGTAAACTAGTATTACCGCTAACGGTAGGGAGACCGACGTGATGTTATTTTAAAAGCTAAAAGGCGTGCCTTCGAAACTACACCTTTAGCTTTGAAACTTATTCAATTTCACAAGAAAATTGCAAATTTTTTAAAAATTGGCAACACTTCCCGGTTTCATAGACTATAAACAACATACAAATCATTTACAAACTTGTATAACAATCATTTAACACAACTACACCATACAACATGCACAAAAACACTTTAATGTTGTCTTAAGTTTTTCATAATATCAAATAACTCCTTAATATACATTAATGGATCACGAAGGAATACAGGCAAATGTTCATTGATACCCAAAATCCATAACAATTTCCTCATGTAACCATGACCTAAAAATTCTTCTACAATAGCAACAACAATTGCAGTCATTATTCCTCGAATAGTTAATATTAGTATCTTCCCGTATGCATTTAGCCACACAATAGCATTTGTTGAAGATGAAGAAAGGCTTGAAGGTCGGGAGAAGCGTACACAACCAAATAATGTGTTTATAGAATGTATTGATACAATGACCATAACTCCTCCTATAAACCTCTTAAACAAATCCAGGAGCTGCAAGCAATGAAAATAACATTCCAAAAATATCCAGGCTCAGTGAAAAATCCAGAAAATCCTCCATTCCTTTTAAAGAACTAGCCATGTATCCCATATATAAAGAGAAGTTTGTTCATAGAGGGCATACCTTTGGTGATGATGTAAAGTCTAGACCGTATTGCTCGAATGAGATTTCGTAACCTCGAATTCTTTTACCGCATGAGAATCGTCACAGCAGTGTAGAGACCAACTACAATAGGAGGAGATTTCAACGCCACCAGTGAGGTCATTTACTTCGATAATTTTTCACTATCCGTAAGCTATCCTAATAATTACAATGTTGGCCACATTTCATTTTGAACTGAATCTGATATATAAACGCACAAACAAAGTTGTCTAACAATGGCAATCGAGGCCAATTTTGTTTTAACTTAAATCATAAGTATGGAGATACAGTTCTGAAACAGTAACAATGGCATTTCTAACTACCAATTCTTAAGCAGACACTATAACATGATTCCTACAAACTGTATTAACATGAATCATCAATTAACAGACCAATTTTAGAACCCCAAGTACAGGAAAATATTTCAATCAAAACCCTAAATTAAGAAGATGATAAGAGCAATGAATCAAAAAACGAGATTGGAGGAAACCCTAAAAAGTTTGCGAAATCAAATACTCCAAGTTGTCATTAGAGAGAGAATCACAGAGAAAAAGAAGTCCTGTTTGTAATTGAGAGGAGTGAGATCTAGAGAGAGAATCACCGAAGAAGTCATGTTTGTAATTTAGAGGAGTGAGATCTAGAGAGAAGAAGAAGAGGGCCTGGAGAGATCGAGTGAGAGAAGAGAAATGAATGGAAGATTACAACTTTGACCTTGTATGCTATGTTTCAGAAGTTAAAATTTATAGGGGCATTTTTGGCAATGAACACGACCAATCACCAGACGCTGACGTCAGATTGCCCTTTGCTCACCGTATCTAACTAACGTAAAGAAAGAGACCTCCTAACGTCGGTCTTGATTAATAAAAGAGTAGCCAAATATTTACTTTATGGAGCACAAGGCTAAGTTAAGAAGAGGCCCATCAAGTTAAAGCCCAAAATTGAGTGAAACCAAGGCCCACATGCATGAACTTTACTATTTAGGAGTCCCTGTTATAATACAAGTAGAGTTGTGAAACATATCAAACTCTAATATGAGATAAACCTAATCAAACCATGAATACAACTCAACTCCTTGCATTATATATACATGACACTATACTTGCATAAATCTTACTATTAGAGAAAGAAAGCGAGAAAGGAATAGAGGCAGATGAATTCAAGGAGTGTTCTAGACTCCAAACCCTCGGTTAGAGTACAATTGAAGAACACCCAGACCGAGTTTACGAGGCGCAAAACCAACAATTACAAGTTTAACTCATCATCAATGTTTCCCGGTGTTATTAGAAGACTTAGTCCAAGACAAACGGTCCTAAATAGCTATACCTTCACAAGGAAGAAAGAAATAATGACTATGAAAACAAAGAAACTGCTTAGTGATAAACAAAAGAGAAAGAAGGGTTCTGATGTGACGCTTCAAGAGAGAAATTGTTCTCATAGCCAACGTAGTTGTGATCAATCTTGCTTTGATAGATTGCTTTCTTGCCTGTTGATCAAATTAGATGTCTACGACGATTGATCATAGCAATATTCTTCCTAATATAAGGTTAATTTTAAAGAGGAGATTCTATTGATTACTTTTACTTATTCATAATAAGCTTATTTCCTATGTGTACGAGTGTCTTATTATTATATTTATTTTTGTCGAACTCGTGCAATTACAAAAGACTAAAGTGGGAGCAATGTTCAAATCTCGACTCCCACACCTTTTTGTGTGCTTACTGTCACAAAGGAGCTTTAATTAGAATATGTTAACATGCCAAGAAGACAGTTTTATCATTTTTAGTAGACTCGGACAGAGCTTTACTTGTGTTGGCCATATCTCTAAAAACGAAAGCCAACCCAACAAGTGTTCGAACCTGTAATAACCTATTTTCGTATTGGACGAAGATAGTGCCTTACACCCTTAAAATATGTAATGTTAGCTCGGAACTGAAAGTAACTAACACAAGTTTTAGTGTGGAAAACCCTTGAATGGGTTAAAAACCACGAACTCACCCACAACCTCTCCTGAGGATTTTAGAAATAGAGAGATGTTTATAGACTGCTAGTTATTACAAAGAGAGAGATGTAGAAAATGTCTCTTAGAAGATGAGTCGAAGCAGCCTTCTCAATCCCTAGTTCTCTGATCCTATTTATAGGTCTTATAACATGACCGTTATTGTTTTAATGAGGAACGTTACAATATCAGGTTTTGATGAGTCTTTTATGAGGTCTCTTGTAACGTCTTACTATCTGATAATTGTTGATCTTGTAATATCTCTTGATGACCTTAGCTGTAACTTCAAACTGTTAGTGAAGATACGATCTCTAACGATGTTCGAACTGTAGATGGATATCTGCGTATCTTCTGCAGTGCAATGTTACTGGCTGCTTCAATATCCTCGAACTGTAGATGAGGAAGTTTGTATTGCAATCTGTTTGCCCTCGATCCTTGGTTGGTTATCAGTGTGTTTACTCGAACTATATGAGCTCGAATATCGGACTCAGTACGAGGATTAGAAATAAACTCTTACAACTGCCCCCTCTCAGCCAATAGTAGGAGAAACGTGTGTAGCGAGTGGTGTTGGTTGAGAAGTCCATTCATTTTAAATGCTGTATTGATGGCTTCCTAGTTATTTGGAAGAATATTTGTTTTGACTGTTGGGTCTCCCAAAAATTCTGCTTGAGATGTGTGTTTGTGATAAAGACTTTATTGGAAGGTGTGGTATGCATTTAAATGTTGCTGCTATAAAAAAAATGGTGACCAATTGCTATCAATGTTCACCCTGGTGTAACCTGTCAGTCGTTTGGATTTGAATAAGTAGTTTGCAAATCTGTCACTCCCTCAGCAGCGTCAGGCAAGACGTTGGGTGATTTTTCTTGATTTGCCATCCTTCAAAAAGAAAAATGAATAGGAAAGCTGGATCGGAGAACGCTGAGTGTATGCTGCGTTTCCCACAGACGGCGCCAAATGTAATAACCTATTTTTGTATTGGACAAAGATAGTGTCTTACACCCTTGAAATATGAAATGTTAGCTAGGAACTGAAAGTAACTAACACAAATTTTAGTGTGGAAAGCCCTTGAATGGGTTAAAAACCATTACCTCTCCTGAGAATTTTAGAAAGAAAGATGTTTATAGACTACTAGCTATTACAAAGAGAGAAAGATGTAAAAAAGGTCTCTTAGAAGATGTGTCAGAGCAGCCCCCTCAATCCCTAGCTCTCTGGTCCTATTTATAGGTCTTATAACATGACCGATATTGCTTTAATGAGAAACGTTACAATATCAGGTTTTGATGAGTCTTTTATGAGGTCTCTTATAACGTCTTGTTATCTGATAATTGTTGATCTTGTAACGAATTTCTTAATGACCTTAGTTGTAATTTCGAACTGTTGGTGAAGATACGATCTCTAACGATGCTCGAACTGTAGATGGATATCTGAGTATCTTCTGTAGTACGATGTTACTGGCTGCTTCAATATCCTCGAACTGTAGATGAGGAAGTTTGTATTGCAATTTGTTTGCCCTCAATCCTTGGTTGGTTATCAGTGTGTTTACTCGAACTACATGAGCTAAAATATCAAACTCAGTACGAGGATTAGAAATAAGCCCTTACAGAACCCATGACCTCTTCGTATGGGTAACTTATATTTTGGTCTTTAGGGAATAGTCCCACATTCCTAGAGAACTGAGAACTCATTGGTTGTAGATATGAGTAAGTGTCACGCCCTAAAATCTAGTAACCGATAGCTTGACCAATTACTAGATCCGAAGTTGTGCAGGTCGGGGAATCCACAGATTCGCCCCACGAACAACCGAGCCGTAGAAAAATTCTGGCCCAGTCATTCACAATAGTATCACAACAGAGTAAAATGAAAAATAGAAACAACAGAAGACTAAGATAACAGAATCTAAACGTAAGATTCTACAAACCTCTACGCAGCAAGCCCAACTGCAAAACTGGAGAATGAGCATCCAGCTCAGCTCCCCAAAGATCACCACAGCAGCAACTAAAATCTAAAACAATCTACCACTGAAAGGGGGATGTTAGAGTGAGCAAACAACGAGCTCACTAACTCTCAAGAATAGCTAAACGATTATACTAACCAATGAGATGGATATAAATATTAGTGATGGCAGGATATAATAATATCTAACGATAAACAATGCATATATATATATATATATATATATATATATATATATATATATATGACTAATAGGTATACGTATATATACTAACTCTAATAAATCTATCTATAAATATATCTCGTGCAAAGGAGTACTAATCCATACTCAAGTCACAAGTACTACTAACTACACTCTAATCACTACTGTGGCCCTCAGCGCCACAAGCAACTAACCCACCTCAGGAATACAGTCACACGTGAGGGTAAACACCCTCGGCCAACTACAAACCAACCGGGTTATCCAAACCCCAATCAGGCATAATCCCGAAGCTACCACAAGCTGAACGAGATCACCCACAACCAAATACCAGCCTAAAGCTCACAACAACCAACCAGACTAATCTACTTAATAACTTAATCAGATACAGAAGAGAGGGGAATAGATGCAGAGAGAAGAAGAGTATGAAGAAGGAAGAGAAGTCTAATTGCACCGCAATCAATTAGGAGAAGAGGAATCTAATAAGCGGAGAAGAATATGATGAACTAGGATAATCCCATAATTATCTCAATGCAATGATATGTTATGATGATAATATGATTGAATGAGATAATCTTTTGATTATCCCAAGTGCAAAAAATTTTATATTAAACATAATGCAGAAAGGGTTAAGGATTTCTATCAGAAGAACCTACGAATAGAAACTATGCTGAGATGCAATGATATTCTTGATGATGATGATGATGATGCAGAGAGATTTGATGAAGTGGGATAGTCTCATACCTATCCCAAATGCAATGGTTTAGCGATGTCAACCCAAAGGGCTAGCCCCTAAGACTAAAGTGGGCTGACAACTGCTGAAAAAGGATTTACCTTACCGGATATTGTTGGATGCAAGGGTACGATGTACTGCACTAGCTCGACCAGACTAAAAGATATTAACATAGGTATTTCAACCACGCCTGAGGAGTCTGGGCACCAGGAACTAGCATCCAACCATGTCTCTCCACGCAGGATGAGACTGGGCACCAGGAGAACTATTCCAACCATAACTTCACTCACAGGAAAAGACTGGGCACCAAGAAATAGTATCCAACCATGTCTCTCTTAGTAGGACGAGACTGGGCACCAGGAAAGCTAATCCGACCATATCTTCACCTCTAAAACTTTAACCCGATCCAGGGATCCTATCAACCTATCGAGGCCAGCCGATACGGAGTTCTTTATGTATCCAATCGCAGTAAGATAAGGAGAAAATATATTATCTAAGGATATGAGCATGATCCTAGAGACTGAAACACAACTGCTGTTAACACAGCCAGCACACAATAGGATAAGCACCTGCCCGAGAGCGTGACAACCAAAACTAACACAGATGCCCTCCTATGACTCAGTTGCACCATCTAAACCTAGATGAAACAGCAACTTAACAATCACGACATCTAAACCACATCAGTCTCTAAGATTCATCAAAAAAATATGATTACCATCAAGTACAATAGTACTCTAGCTGTCAACACAGACTAGTACTGATGGGGTGACCTACAAGAGTCCAACAAGTAGTCAACAATCCCCAATAATAGAACTGCCTCACAATCCTCCTAATCATGTACATAAGTCTCCAACACGGATGTACAGGAACCAGACTCAACAGGAGGTTTCAGCCGCATTCCAACATCTCAGGTGACGTACAACTTCATAAACCACCTGGCTCACCCGTGAATGTGTCATAAGCAATTAACCCATATACTAACATAATCACGGTAATAAACATGATAAACTATGTGATGAAATAATTCACAAATCAATATAATGGTCTAGTTATTAAGGAAGATAAAACTCGCCTGATAAAACCACGCTCGGAACAACAATCTCGGCGAAACTTTCCAAACAGCACCCCGACGGAAATGTGCTCCGCGAATCGACTTCCGGAACTCCAAATCAATCACGGAAAGGACTAGGAATACCACCACATCAACCATTATGAAGTACCGGAGCCCAATCGCAACTTCAAGAAAGGATACCCGCCCGAAATTGCGCTTCAGATCAGCACCACAACTGAATTTAGTAACAGAAACTGCAGCAAACCCAACCAATTCACCACCGTAAAACCCCATCCCCCAACAATCAACGAACACCAATCCAACCCACACCTGTGATGAACCCGAACAAGACACCATGAACCCCAATCTCCAATCATCAACCCCAAACAAACACAAACCTTTAAATCAGCCCAACACCTGCAAACAAACATTGCAAAACCCAATCACCAACAATGCCCATTTGGCCACAAATACCAAACCCCAATCACCACATTTATAAACCCTGAATTCAGCCCAACAATCACAAGGATACCAACTAAAATCAGTCAACGAAATGGTAAAAGGAATCCATGAAATCACTAACCGAAGAGGGACGGCTGAGCTCGGCAAGGGGACGGCGTCCAATCGATGGATCGACGACGGAAACGCAGCCCTCTCTCTCTCTCTCTCTAGAACAACAATCTCTCTCTCTGAAGAATTGAAATTAGGACGGCCGGAGGTGACGATTCCTCAACCTAAATCAACCCAAGGAAAGGATAAGGAATTTAAGGAAGGAGAGGATTCGTTTTGGGAGAGGAGAGAGATTCGGTTTGGAGAAGGGAGAGAGAAAGAGTGAAAGAGAAAATGTGAGGAGAGAGAATGGATAATGATATATATACGTAATCGACAAGTCGTTCGAACGATCGTTCGAACGGGAACAGGAAAAATCCAAAAATGTCACTCTGAGGTCCTCCTGAACCACAGACAACACCAAGACCCTCAGAAGACTGGAACAACCAAAACAACCATCACAACCCTAACAAAGGGTTCCCAAGGTCTAAACACCACCTCTACCGCTTCACGGCCACCAAAACGCCTAAACTCCCGAAAATGAATCTTTTCCTCAGAAACTCCGGAAATCTACCGGCCACTCCAACGGCTCACCGGAACCACCCCAAATCACGCACACAGCACACAAACATCATTACCAAACTTTTATGTGTTCCCAAGGCCACAATGTCACATCTTCCTCCGAATTACCTCCAAACTGTCAAAACTACTAAAAGGAATCTAATGAACAAAACCTGCCAAAAGTAATGAATGGATGCAATTTGGATGAAGGAGTATAAGCGGAATATAAGTGCGGAAGATAACGTGAATGAATAATAGTAATAATACTAAATAAATAAATAAAAATGACCTAAAAATCTGGGACATTACAGTAAGTGGGAAGCATGTGAGTATGTGAGTGTGTGGGATTTTATTCCCATAGCCTTTGCATGTACCTCCTTGGGCACTGGTTCAGGATTTAGGCAATTAGCTTTGGGCCTAGGGTCACCCATTCTTTTTACTGAAAAGTTCTTTTGAGTTGGGTTTGGGCTATTAATTAAACCAAAACATTTACGAGCCGTTTTATCTATCCGTTGGTTTTTAATCAGTCTCACTAGCCGTCAAAGGGAAATCGTAGTTTATATTATGCCGATTTATCTTGAGGGTGACGTGCTCTTTATCTGCTTGCTTTGGGGTAGTTGCGTGAAACGTCTTAAAGAGAGCGACCTAGTACACGACTCGGCCACTCCCTTCTAATCAGTTCTAATTTTCTTTTGCAGTTCCTACTTATGTTCTAGTTTATATGTTCTTCAGTTACCTCTTTCAATTATTTGCATATTGCTGGAAACGAGGTAAACCAATTTATATTTTCAATTTTAAGACGTTCACTATACTACTATGGAGGACGATAAAACCCAGACTTCTGTTTTCACCGACCAAAACAAACCCTTCAAGTTTGAAAGTTTGCATTTCAAACGGTGGAGGCAGAAGACATTTTTTTACCTTACCACCAAGACGGTTACATCTATTACTGCGACCACTAAACCAGTATTTCCGATACCCCTAACTATTGAAAATGCTGAAGCAATTGAAAAAAAAGACCGAAGTGGACTTCCTTTGCAAGAATTATATCTTGAATGCCTTGGCTGATGATCTATATGATTATTATGCTGTAATGGAATCAAGCAAGGACTTTTGGGATACAATTCAAAAGAAATATGACACCGAGGAAGCTGGGTCGAAGAAGTATGTGGTTAGTCGTTACCTCAAATTTCATATGGTTTTTGACAAATCTATAATTACGCAGTCTCACAAATTACAGAAGATAACTCATGAGATTGTGTCAGAGGGTATCCCGCTCGGTGAGCAATTCTAGGTGGTTGTCCTCATAGAAAAGCTCCCTCTTGGATGGAAAGAATTTAAGAATACCCTCAGGCACAAATCGAAGGAGTTTTCTATGGAAAGTCTGATTGTCGCTAAGGATTGAAGATGAGGCTCGGAAATTGGATATCAAGGAAGAAATCTGATTGCCTCGAATAATAAGAAAAAGGGAAAGGCTGCTCTCAAACCGAATAAGAAAAATATGAAACCGAACCAAAACTGTAAACCGAACCAGAATAAGAACGGCCAGAATCAGAATAGGAACAAGAACCAAGATGGACCCTCTTCTTAGGTAGCTCTTGTAAATGACTCTGTTTAGTTCATTTACTATAATTGTAAGAGACCTGGCCATATTGCTTAGTTCTACTGGAACCCCAAGTGTCTTGGACCTCCCGGGCTTAGGCACATGTGACCTAAAAGAATTTTATGGCTATGATATTAGAGATTAATCTGATAAGTGAAAAAGAAGGGTGGTGGACTGACTCTAGCACTACCCGCCATGCCTACTATGACAAAGCCTGGTTTAAAACCTATACTGAGGCTGAAGATAAGAATGTGTTGTTGGGTGATTCCCACACCACCGAGGCACACAGAACTGGGGACGTGGAGCTAAACTTCACTTCTGGAAGGACACTTATGCTAAAAGATGTCCTACACACTCCAAAAATGAGGAAGAATATGGTTTCCAGGTTTCATCTCAATAGGGTTGGATTTTTTCAGACTTTAGGATCTGATCGGTACACGATCACTAAGAATGGTGTTTTTGTTGGCAAATGATATGCATGTGATGGAATGTTTAAGATAATGTTGAAATCAATAAAATTGCTTCTTTTTACTCTGTTTGTACTTTAAATTTTTGGCATACTAGACTCTGTCATGTTAATAAGAAACTTATTAAAAATATGGGTAATCTGGGGTTGATTCCCAATTTTTCTTTGGACAGGTTCAAAAAATGTAAGTCTTATAGTTAGGCAAAAATTATAAATATTTCACACAAATTTGTCCAAAGGGAAACAGAACTATCTCGAACGTAGAGCTTAAAAAAGGAGGTCTATTTCTAAGTTCTTTTGCATGCATCTACACCTACATAAAGGTTCAGGTATTTAAGTCAATTTTAACATTTTTCCTTGATTATTGAGTTTCAAATAAAACAAAAAATATACATATATTATTTTAATATATCTATAGTATGTATCCATATAACAAACTAAACAACAAATTTCATAATACTACTTTTTTCTTACAAACAAGTACAAAACACACACTTTCTCGATATCATAAAAAATGTACAATACAAAAATCCACACTGAAGTAAAAATTCATACACAAAATACTAACCTTCAACGACGAAAGATGAATCAGATACACTAGCATTTCCTCCTTCACCATAGCAACCGATAACAATCAATTCTCATCTTCCTTAAAGATTACAATCTCCTCTCCCCTCTAAAATCGTTGATTCAACTCTGGATTTTTCTCAAATAAGACTTTGCGATCCAATTTTTTTTCTCTCTAGATATTCGTCTCTCTGTGTTCTATAAAAGTTTTAACGAAGAGAGGGAGGGGTTATTTATAGATTTTATTTCAAACTGCTGGCAATTATGGGGACTCATGTAAGCCACCCTCAATTTTTTAACCGATGCATCCCTTCCACTACTCATGTCAGTCCACTTATGCCTTTTGAGAAGATACACTCTTTCATCATTACCACCACGCCTATCATTAAATGTATCTCTCTCTCCCCTAATCCTCCTCCTCTCAGACCTCTCTAAATCTAACATATTCACTACACCATACACTCAAACTACGAATACAATCCTTCCTCACGAATTACAAAAATACCAAAATCTCAATAATACAAAACCTATTTATCTTAGCCTCAACGACACTACCAATGCTAACAATTCAATTTTCAAAATATCCAAACAAACCCAAATAAAAAGGAAAAAATATACACAAAGTTAAAAAATAGTTTTTATTTCCATATAAATCCCATTACATTATTTCGACCTACAGTACAACGAGCTCTCAAAAGTAATTACATTTAAAGCATCCTAAATGACCTACAACTCCACATCTAATTACCTCACCACCAGCAATTATTTCATCTTCATCAGCTATCTCATTTAGAGCAATATTTCTTATAGCAATCTTTCGAGCCCTCTGAGAGCGAGTCCTTACCATATTCTCTGATTTAATATTTTCATAAAAACCCCAACCAATATATAGTGCGAGTACGATAACACCAAATCTATCTGCTCTGTTTTGAAGATACCAACTGATAACACTCCATGCTGTCATAGTTATCTACCCTAACAAATAAAGATCTTATCTGTCAAACTCAGCTGGATAAATGCCTACTTATTCATCAATTTTTAGCAACTATTCTATCACAATCACTTCGAGCAATGCATACTTATTGTTATCATATGTACTTACTGTTTTCATAAGTTTCATACACAGTGCTTCATAATATACACACGCATATTCAGTTCAGAGGATTTAACATTTTCGATTCAAGAAAGTCTATTTATTTATCTAAAAAAAAGAGTACATACGAAAAAAAACCATACAACAAAGCAGACAAATACATAATGGTTTTTAAGAAAACCACTCGCATGCACAATAACAACGCGACTTCCTTGCTCGGGCGCTCGTAGCCTTGTCCTCATTATTAATGGCTTCCTCTGCTAATAGATGAAGACCAATCCTGCGCTGCTACCCCATTTTAACATAAAAACAGAAATGAACCATTTGATCGAAGTCATAGTCTGCCTCTTCTACCTCAGCGATAGTCATACTTTGATAGGTAGGACAGACAGGGATAACATATAGAAGATCAAGGGACTGAGTCCCAAAGTAGTGCAATTGAAGCTCTTGCACTTTGGCAAGAACTCTAGCCTCCTTCATTTAACTTCTAGTGGTCACCATTTTTCAGTTACAGAGAAAAAGAAGAAGGCAAGTTGCCGAAGATTTAAATAAATAAATAACATAAGTACCTGAAGAATAATAACCATCAGTACAACATCAACAATACTTATAGCAATATTATAATTAATGCCAAGAAGGATTTCCAATGCAGTCATCATTGAAAGACATATTTTCTAGGAAAACCAACAACCATTGCAGCAGCCGCATTAATACAACAATTGAGTTTCCAACTGTGCTTTATAGATTTCAAGAATAAGATATCCACATCAACAAAACCCATTATTACTTATCCAGACAACCTCTCCACATTCACATAATGAGCTCGATTGAACCTTCTCAACTCAAGAGACCCATGCATTCAGTTGAGATTGGGCGATTGTAGGGACCTATCCCTCGAACTTAGCTAGCATTGAGCTAGTATCATGCCAGACTCATACAATATACACATGGCATACACGATGTTAACAATAACACCTGGACCACCAACGGAAGAAGAATGTGGCTCGAACAGTCCAAATGAAGCATAGCGAGTCAAGAACACCTATCTCCCACAAAATGTCAGTTACAGGAGTAACTCCCATATTCCCTCATTTCAGGAGAACGTGCTTACACATGAAAATAAACTGACAGTGAGATCTATAAAAGGGGTAAGATATAGAGGTGAAGAACACGAAGTTTTTCTAGCTAACAAGATCATCAATTATAATCAAAATATCAATCTTAAGCAATAAAGATACAGTTACGAATCCTCAAGCTGAGGTCATGGTTTTTACCAATTCAAAGGTTTCCACGCTAAAACACATGTGTTAGTTTACATTATTTGTTATACTAATTGTGTCACAGGTACATTCGGTGTAAGAGCCATTCGAGTTATGAAATTAGGCCCTTACATTTGGCGTCGTCTGTAGGAAATAAGATATTTCCACGAAATCCTAAGACAGACAATTACTCAATGATCAATTTTTAATCATAGTGACTTCTAAGCGACCAGCCACAACATTTCAACATGAATTCCCCATTTGAGCTACGAAATTAGGCCCTTACAAGTACTCTTCTATTTTTTCCATGATTCTTTTATTATTGATCACTCTATTTGACAAAGTATAGTGTACCCCCATATACTTGAAGTCAAACAAATCAGCTTTATGTAGGTACTCTTGGTGCTTGATAACATTATCACTAAAGATATGGCTACCTCCAAATTTGTTATTATTTGTAAATGGGGCATTAAATTCCCCAAATGCAACCCAAGGTAATTCATAGTTTTTAGCACAATATTGTATTTCATCCCACATATTATGCCTTTTAATAGGATAATTGTGGCCATAAATTGTAGAGATAAGAAAAGTAGTACTTTCAAAATGAGCAGTGTGAGAGATTGACTATTTAGTAGAACTAAGAGCATCTCCGGCACTAATTTTTTGGGTTTGGGTTAGGTTGGGTTTGTCAGACCATACCCAAACTCACACCTAAATACCTTCCAGCAGTCACAATTCAAATTTGAGTTAGTTTAGAAGACTCTGTTAGAACCCAACTGAGAGCAAGCTCCTCAAACTAAAACAAATTGTGTTTGGCATACTTTTAATTACCACGCTGTATTCTATTTACCGCTCAGAAATTTGGGCAGTAATCAGAACATTGTACAGTAATTAAAAGTCCTTTTATCCATTATGGTCGGCTGAGCTCTCTTTTGGCTACTTCTTCACTCCTCTGACCTAGTTTAAGAGAAGAGAAGATAACCTATTCCTATTCACTAAAATTATCGTCCCAAATGGAAAACTCTGGTACAAGCAATAATAACTTAACACCATCGACCCTATCCTCGCAGAACCCATCTTCAACACCATTCGCTCAACACCCATCATCACAGTTTACTTTATACCTCTACCACAACCAATCTTAATTCTAATCATAATTCCAATCGCAATTCCAATCATAATTCTAATAACATATCCTACTTCAACTTTAATCAGTTATTGGACCGAGTTAATGTTCAATTCAGGGCCCACACAGAACATTGGTACCCTCCTATAGATTTATATAATAGGTAGAATGTTCTTAAGGTTAAATGTGATGAGTTTTATGAGATACAGAAGAGTATTGATAGACGGGTCAGAGGTGTTCCACTAGCCTATATTTTGGGTGAAGCTAGAGACGAATTGTATGAAAAATACAACTAGTTGTTCCCGTTCAAAACTCCATACAATATTTTTTACCATAACTACATCCCACCTGATGAGTTTCTTGTAAATTATCGACTTTCCAACTATGGACGGGATTCGCACCCCCTTATTGAATGTTCTGAGTTTAATCCCTACATCAGTCGTTAACGATAAATTTTTATTATTGTATCTGCTTTAAGTTTAATTTTGTGCGTAGAACTACTATTTTAAGAATTGTAATTGCATTTCCATTTGAATTCAAGTTAAAACAAAAATTGATTGATATTTATTGAATTTAAAGAAATAAGACATCAGCTCGTACAAGTACTTATATAGATAAACAATATTGTACAGTACAACCTCTACAATAACATTCATCTCACAACAATATCTACTAAGACTGACCAATATCATCCCTAGTATTGCCCTGCTGATACTACTGGCTCTTATGGTTCGAGCGTCATATCCATGGGTCCCCTGTCTAGTCATCGCTCTACCTCTAGGTGGTAGCGAAACCACCTGTAAAGTCAGTATCCTCCTCAACTGTAAGTTCTGAACGGGACAAAGAAATTTTATTTAGATTTGGACAAAATAAATATACCTTAAAAAGTAAACATAAATAAATAAATTACATACATGCTGATATAGTTGGTCGTTGATACTGTCATAACTCCTTATCAGAACGGCAACCTCATCAGTCAATGATGTGAACATCTCGGCATCCCACATAGACTCTGAAAGGGTGACTCGCCACATACCCAAACTCAGGTTCCATAACTCCTCTGAGTCGTAGAAATGAGACACCGCTTGTAGCTCCCTTAAGTGGTGGAAGGGGATCGTCTGACGCCTCCCGGTCCACTCTATGTTCTATCCCAGGTCTGGCCCCATCTCCAAGTAAGGCAAACTGAAGTCTTGGGATAAGTTATGAACCTCTATTAATGTAGCCATAACGGGTATAATTCCAGACATGAGTGCACTAGGACCAAACATATCTATGTTCCCCATCCTCTATTAATCTATTAACAGGTGGCCAACCTTTCTAGTTTAGTTACACCAGTATCTATCGTAAGTCATCCTCTTCTCGTCCATCACAAACTGGTCACAGTCGATGAAGCCGGACTCTTTCAAAGCATATAAATCAGCTAGACTAAGATGTGGTGACATGTTTGATAGAGGATCCATCGAAATACCCAGATAACAAGTCAATTGTCTTAAATATCAATCCCTCAAGTAATAGTTGCAGTTTCCATTTGGGACTTGAAGTGACATCCTCTTACGGGAGAATATTGACGCGATATGTACGTTATCTAACTCTAAAACCGTAGATGTGTCCCAAGGGCGCCAGTTGATCGACTCAATAGTCAAGTGGTCAATGAGGTATCTGGCTATATTAAATAAATTCCCTACCTGGTCATTTGCTTTCTTCTTGTTTCCCCTTCTCCCATACTTTGAAGCGAGGATACGACGTCATCTTCAGCGCATTACTAACAATAGGGTGACCAACCCCACAATATTCGCAGAACCAATACTATATTTTAGAACAACATAAAAAATAATTAAAAATTCTATTTAAAATGTTAATTGTAAGATATTTGATTTGTATCTTTGGAAAAAGTGCTAGTGTACATTGTGAAAATCCAATTATGGCACCCCCGGTCGTGACTGTGGAATTTAAGCCATGGTACAGATAAGCAAGAATAGCGGGACCCTAGTTATATGAGGGAGCTTCATCCAAATCGGCCACGGCCTCGAGATATCCAAGCGAGACGGTGTCGTTGGCCATTTAAAACCATAAATGTCTCATCATGAAAAGGATAAAAGCACGAGCCACCGTACTGTCATTAGACCGATCATCTATGATGGTCAAGTACTTCCTTAGATGTGCAATGCTGACGTTCCCACTCTTTGTATTGTTGGATGTAATGCGGTGGAGCAATTTTATCACCTTGGATATAATACTCAATCGGTCATCATACAACAACTGTGTAGGATATTTGCCGATTGGTAATGATGTAAGCATTTTAAATCTAATGGAGTTATCCCTATCTCCACACACGGGAAGAGAAAAGTGTGAGTTGTCGGCCACCATTGCTCTGAATTAGTCGATTATTGGAATTACCCAATTTTATATTCATGAACCTCCTGAATATCTTCACCATGGGATCCTTTATTATCAGAATTTTGGAAATCTCGTTCCAAACTTTGATAACCGTAATGAATGTATCGTGTGAACGGATCGAATCACGATTCTGTTTATTGGAGCATTTTGTCAAACATTTGATTAACAAAAATAATAAATTCACAGTTAAACAAAAACTTACCATGAGATCCTTGCCAGTGTGATATATATGATTGATGCCGTCTGGGAGCGCGGTAATAAACCGCATGTGTGGAATTTTATCTTGGGTTGGGTGTGATAGGCCTTGAATTTTTTCTACCTCTTCAAATACAACCCTTTTTATCCTTCTGGACCTCAACCGAGTTATGGTTTGTTCAAAATTTCTTGTCACTCTAAACCCAGGGAATGTACTGGGGTGTGGGTCTCCCTCTGGTATTTTTATTTTATTGGGTAAATGTTGGGATTTTTTTCATGTGTTTTGAGCAAAAATAAGAGAGAGAGGATAAAATAGCATGGGGAGGGAACGAAGTGTTTAGTTTTTGTTCAGCAGAGATCACGGCGATGTTCCATTTACCACGTAGTAATCAGAACACCGTGCGCTGTTTTGATTACAAAAAAAAGAGTAAGAAAAAAAAAACACATCAGCCCAACTGCTGGAATAAAATGAGTGTGGGTTTGGGTTTATGGGTCTGACATGTAGGCTAGGTCCTCAGAACCCATACCCAACTGCTAGAGATGCTCTAAGCACAACAACTTTAAGGACCTCAGGGTTAGGGTCCCACAAGATCCCCATTATACCCTTTAAGGTGTTTACTCTATTAAAGTAGTACTCCAAGCTAAAGTAGATTCTTCTAGCCACTTTATCTTTATTAGTTTTCCTCAACTTAGTTTCCACAATCCCCATGAAACTAATCTTATTTTTGTAAATCAATTTCCTAATTTCTCCTTGTTTTAGAGTGTCATTAAGACCTCTAATATTCCCGCAAACGTTGTTGTTTTTGCCTCCCATACCATCCTCCCTGCCTTTACTAGCATCTTTGTTCAACTACTTCTCTCTGGATGGACTTCTATCATTCTCTACTTCTTTAGGGATTTTTCTTCCTCTAACATCTTCTTTGCCTTTTTCTATCTCTCTTGGCTTTATTTTTTGCACTGCTGCTGTTTGGGTTACTGGCAATTGAGCTTTGGTGAGCATCTAGCTTGCTAATCTCCTCCACATCACTGTTATTTTCTTCCTATTCCACAACCTCCTTTCCTTTTTCAAGGGGGTCAGCCATTTGCTCTTCTGTCCCAGTACTAGGAGATGATATAACTCCCCAATTCATGTCCTTGTACCCACTGCAATTACCTATTTCATAGTTCTTACCACCATTATCCTGATTGCTCTTGTTGTAGTTGTTGGCTTTAGATACTTGTTTAGCTCTAGGTGTGATGAAGCCTTCCTCATCCACTTAACTAGTGTTCTTCACTGTCACATTTGGCCCTTGCTTCTCTCTCCAATACTTGGTACTTTTGTGGCTTGTTGCTTGAGGCTCAGTTTTCCTCACTTCCTTGTTCTCACTACAAGCTCTTGTGCTATGACCAAATATTTTACATTTTTCACACTTAACTGGCAACCAAGCATATTCAGCATCTACATAAATAGTATTTGATCCATTAACAAGAAGTGGAACTCTATTTGGCAGAGGAGTGTCCACTTTGATTTTAATGTAAACCCTTGTAAATGTTTTCCTTGTCCCCTCCTCAGTAGCTCTATCAAGATAAAGAGGAGTGCCAATAGTGCTAGCAATAGTTTCAATCTCTTCCTTAGTCTACAAATGAGATGGAACATTTTTCAACGCAACCTAAATAGGAATTGACTCCAGGCAAGTATCCTCACATTCTATAAATGGCATCCATGGTCTCAAGGAAACTCCCTTAATCATTGTTCAAACCTCCTACCTAAGCACTCATTAATTTTACTCACGAAACCTTATCGACTTCATGATTTGGTACTTTGACCGTCGTACCCCTTCATTGACAACTCTTTCATCGTCTGTGATCGATGTGGCTACATCAGATATGACAACCTTGAATAAAGCGCATGAGGAAGTGATAAGATAATTGGAGCGTCAAATTCCAGTACTCTAGGATGTCTATATAAGTGTCTCAGGCATGACTTCTGCTATAATCCTCAAGTTATCCAACCAAATAACATAGTTCATTTTCTCTGTAATCTCAACGGGTAAATGAATGTATTCACATATAATTGGTATTTATTCCTATCTGAAATCATTTTTCCATTTGACACAAACTATTAAATACATGAAATGAAGGTGACTGAGATCATGGCCTAACTTATAACATATCTCACCCAAACTGTAGGGACCGGTCCCTCGACTTATGCCAAACTCAAACTACCTCAATACCAGACTCGCGCATTATACATGCGACATACACAATCAGTAATGATACCTGAACCAAGAACTGATAAATATCGCGGATAGAGTACTATAAAAAATATGAACAAGTCAAAAACACCTGTCTCCCATGAACTAGCAGTTGCACATTCAACTACCACCTGCCTCATTTTCAGGAGAACATGCCCCTACACGATAACGAACTGAGAGTGAGGTCTATAAAAAGGATGAGTTCCAAAGGAGAAAGGACCAAGAATTTTAGATTACAAGACCAAGATTTTCTAGCTTAAGAGATCAAAACTTGTAATCAAATATCAGCCTCAAGCAATAAAGTCACAGTTACTAAATCCTTAAGCAAATGTCGTGGTTTTTACTTATTCAAAGGTTTTCACGCTAATCACCTGTGTCAGTTTTATATTGGGTTATACTAATTCTTGTCATAGGTACATTTGGTGTAAGGACTATTTTGGGCTATCTCAAGCTACTACGAAATTGGGCTATTACATTTGGCGTCGTTTGTGGGAATCGAACCCACGACCACGTGGTTAAAAGTCGTTTATATCGAAGATCAGTAACAGGGCCTTATCTCAAGTGCTTCTCCAAGAAACAAGCAGATGGAATGCTCAAAGACATACATGAAGGAACTTGTGGCTCCCATGCCGTAGGTTGATCACTTATAAACAAAGTGATTATACAAGGAGTATTCTGGACGAGAATGCGAAAATAAGTCTAGGAGTACTCACCAAGATGCAACGCATGTCAACGACATGAACACATGATACGGGCACCTGCACTCGAACTCTATGCGAGCAAGGTATTCTGGCCTTTTAAGAGGTGGGCACTCGATCTGGTGGGAAAATTTTCCAATACGCCGAGTAATCGAAGGTTCTTACTCGTGACAATAGATTACTTTACAAAATGGGTAGAAGCAGTTCCCCTTTGTCGAACGTGAGAAGAAGTCATCTCGCTTATCTGGGAACATATTATCATATGGTTTTGATGCCTACACCTTATTCGGATCGATAACGAGCTGCAGTTTGTTGGAAAAAAGGTCGTGGCTTTTCTTAACAAACACAACATCATTCATTTCCCATCCAATCCATACTACCCCCAGGGCAATGAACATGCCAAAATTAGCAATAAAACAATAGTGGATGGGATCAAGAAGAGCCTTCAATCACAAAAGAAAAGAAATTGGATACGGGAATTGCCTCATGTCTTATGGGTATATCGTACTACACCATGACAATCGACTGGATGTTCCCCCTTCCTCCTGGTGTACGGAACTGAAGCCATCATTCCAACGGAATACCACCACCCTGTCAAAGATCATGAGCTAAGAGATGAGGAAAATGAGTCTGAGTTAGCCTATAATATGAATTGGATTGATGGGACCCGAGCATGAGCTGTTGCCAACTTGGGTCGATATCATCATATGTTAGCCAGCTCGTACAACAAAAGAGTCTGTAGCCGTGAATTTCAAATCAGCGATCTAGTCCTCAAAGAAATCCCCAAGAGCTTAAAAGAGTTAAATGCTGAATAACTCACAGAAAATTGGGAGGGTCCTTTTCTGATTGTTGGCCGCACTGGCCTTGGGTCCTACTACCTCATAACAGAGAAAGGCATTTGAATACCAAATCTTTGGAATACTAGGAAATTGAAACGATATTATCGCTAAGTCCCTAGTTCCCAAGTACATAGTACCTCTATTCTCATTTTTTACATTCCATAAGCAAGAATTCCAATCTCTAATAGTTTGTACATTCTTTTCTACTCAATGAAAACTTTTAATTTTTTTCCCACATTATTTTCTATAGACATACATGTAGTATCTACTAAATCTCAAAGATTAAAACAAAGGTAACACTAGCTTTCAATCGATACATCTATACAAATATCAGAGATTAAAACAAAGGTAATACTAGTTTTCAATCAATGATCTCTACTATTTCTAAGATACATGATAAAGCATAGGTAACACTAGCTTTCATCACTCTAAACATCTACCATATAGAAACAACAGGTCACTTATACAGGATTTTCTTGTGGAGGGTCAGCTGCGTTTTCCCCCCGCCGTGGGAGGTCCTAAAACCATAAAATATGATCCTCGAGCAGCTACAATATCTCTTCCTCACTCTAGTCATTCTGCAGTAATGAGGCCTATATTAGTTTCCATAGAGTTCAGGCAATTCTCATGATCTACTTCAGCATTGCAGATACAACCTTTTAGTATCAAACAATCATGCAAGGTATCCCTTTCAAACTCTAGCCTCTTTACTTCTTCCACAAAATAGGCAATTACTGTCATTATCTCCCTTGAGTACACCTCCTCCATGAAAATCCTGTATCGCTTCGGAATGGCCAACTCAGCCAAATTTACCTTTAGTTTCTTATGATGTTTGTCAAAATGAGCGTAATGGGCATTAGCTTGCTCTAAACATCCCTCTAAGTCGGGCATGGCATCAGTCAATTGCGATACCAATCCCATCGACTTCATTTGCTCAGCTCGATGTTTCTTTTTTAACTCCTCTAATTTACTGCATAGGGCCACTAAATTCACATCATTTACATCACGTCCCTCGGCACTAGAGTTCTTCAACATCTCATCATTTGTCTTGATAACTTCATTTAACTCTTTCTCTTTGAGGAGAGAGACCTCTAACCTATCAGCTAGCTCGTTCATTAGCTTTCCTTACAGCAGCTCGAATAAAAACTAAATCTGCCTCCAACTCTTTAATTTGAGCTTGGGTGTTCATCGCATCACCCTTTGTAGTAGCCACCTCGGCGTCATTCTTTTTCTTCTTGGACCTCTCTCCAACCTCGACCTTCTTGTCATGCGAACTTGCCAAGTCTACCTTCAACTTTGCCACTCGTTCAGTAAGTTTACCACATTGATTCTTAGTGCTCCAAAGACTAACATTTTTTACTTGCACACCATCACTCAACTTCTTCACTTCACTTTTGGCACTAAGCAAGTCAGCTCATGCCTTCCCTAGTTCGCTTTCCTTCTTATCCACTTGCCCCTCAAACTAGCAAGATTATCCTTCAGTTCTTTTGCTTCAACCTCTAACATTTGGATGTGGTATTACGCGACATCCGCTTCCTTGCCTCTCACTCCCAATAATTCTACCGTGCTCTTTAACTTTGCCACTTCATTCTGTACAATAACAAGCTCCCCCTGTAGTTTTTCTTATTTTGCATATTTACCTTCGATCTGCTGGGTCAGGTTATTCACAGTCTTCTCTACCTAAGCAAGCTTAATCTCTACTTTGACATACTGTTCTGTACTATCTTCACTTGCCTCTGCCATCCTTTCAAAATCGAGCTTGCACTAATAATTGCATTCAAGAGTATATTCTTCACTATCTCGAATAGCTTCTAACTCGACCTGCACAAACAGCTCGATTAAACAATAATTCATAGATATATTCAATATACTACAGTTCATAACATTACTCACAAATCTAATAGAGTTTTATATGTTACGAGCCAACAAAATGGGTTGCTACTTAGTGTTCCAGCTACGAAGTTTTCTCAACTTGGTGGCAATACCAAATGCATCTCAGAATCAAATGAAACCGCTGATTCTACCCTATTTCAAGGTGTACATTTTTATCACTCCCATTCTTTTTCTTACATTTCCAAAAAAGATATGATTATGCACTTCTTGGGTTACTCTCGTTATCTTTTTATGATATAGCACCTCCAAAGTTTTCAACCTATAGTGATCTTTATTTGTATTACTTTTCGCTAAACTCTTATGCCAACCCACAAAAGTTACATATAGAGCTATTCTAAAAAATTTAGCTTGTTTTAACCTGAAGCTCCATATGCAAAGTCAACAGAGTTGCTGAAGAGCTTTGCTCCTTAGTGAGCTCTTTCTCTAAATCTTTAATTCTGAGGCGCAAACCTTTAAGTTCCTTAAAATCAATATTTGCGACATATCTTAGACTACTCCATCTTTATCCTCCAAATGCATTCCATACAATAACAATCTTTAATGCACATAAAACGAACTTCAATGGTTACTGTACCTTTGTTATTCAATCTGCATGAACAAACAATACATCTTAAGGAGATGATCGAGTCTAGTGTATACGCACTATCTCCTTAAGACAGATTTGCCCCTGCCACAGTGCTTTAAAGGAATGTAGTCCCCTATCTCCCATGATACAACGATCAGTCACAGAGAGAAGAAAATACTTCAATCTCTCTGCCAATCAAACTTTAATTGCGTCTATTTTTTCTTTTGAAAATGACTTAAGAAAAACTGATGATTATAAATGAAAATGAAGTTGGATTATATAGAGCATAGGTGACTCTTCACCAATGGTCACACCTCAAGTCAGTGCCTCTTCACCAAGAGTCACACCTTAAGGTGCGTCTGTTAGAGATAACCCAACTCATACCTCAAACCCAAAAAGGTGACTAAGTATTCCAAAGAATCCCCATGGCCCAAGGGCCCAAGGCCCAATCATAAAATTATAATAATTAGACAGGTTCTTAGGTCGAGTAAGCCCATAGGTAACCTATGCACCCAAGCTAGTTTGCACACATGGGTCGCACATGCGCGTCTGACCCACCAACTCTCACACACATCACAACAAGTTAAGTGTCAGACTTACTTATATTGTAGAGTTGAGCTTCCCCCATATCCAATGTGGGACTAAACACTTTGTTCTACCATTCAAACTCTAAAGAAAAACAAAGCATCCTTTGTATTTTCCAACAACCTTCTCATCTTCTTCTCCATGGTTCTCTAAATCAGTCCTCACTGAGATTGTATCCAACCCTTGTACAATCTCCTAAGGAGCTCTACCTTCAACATCGGGCTCCTCTTCCGCCTTGTCATCCTCCCCTTCCATTAAATGCCCCTCTATTATAGCCTCAATATCGGTCACAGAATATCCCACCCCTAGGAGCTTTTGACCGAGGTTTTCATGAGAAACTGTAACTTCCTCTACGTTCTTTTATGTTATTGCTACGAGATCACGCATAGTTACCTTGATCAAATCCTTCAGGTCTGCTATCATAAAGTTTACACGCTTCCTCTCCTATACTAAGTCTGCCTCAAACTGAGCAATTCCCTTCTCAAGCTCATTCCTACCATCCAATAACCCGAGGTAAATTCCTCTTAGCACACTAGAAACCTACAACATAAAGAACACTTTAGTTTGAGATTACACCAGTATAAACAAATTAAAGTGTTACACTTACCCTACAAAGCTCCAGTTTCCCCGGCATGTCAAAACCCTTAGCACCTTCTCGAGCTGTAACCCTTAACTTGTTCTCCACCGCTAACAACTCGTCTTCCACAACCGGACTACTTTCAGCCTCCTTCGCCTCGCTTATTGAAGCAGAAACGTCTACTTTTCTCTTTTTTGAACCCATTTTGACCTCCACACTCTCCGTGGTCGCCGATTTTGAACCATCAGCTTTCACCTTCCTTTTCGGATGCCGTTGAATAAATTTGCTAGATGTATCCCCCAAAGGTTTTGGCTTCAGCGACATTGGTGCAACCTTTACTAGTTTCAGAACTACTTCGACGTGCAATGGTGCATCTCCTCCATTTCTCAAGGTCACGCCTGTTCTAAACATTTTTCTCTTATTTTGAGACTTCTAACTTTTTCTGACCTGCTATTCACCCTCTTAAACATGTTTATCTCAAGCTCCCCCAATACAATCTCAAGCTCCGATCCCTGTCGAGCTACTATATCAATCAACGATTCCTTTCTCGCAACTTGAGAACGAGGATCTGCATACACACAAAACATTGTTACATATACATATGACGCTAACACAACAACAACAGTTCGATATCATAAACAATTACTTATTTTTCTTCATAGTTTTATATATAAGGTCCATGGACTCCTCTTCCCCTCGTTGGAGATAGTCACATTTCAACCATATCATGTTATCATTCCACACTCGTCCTGCCGAATTTAGGTTGAGGAACAGAGTTTGTGATGAACTGAAGAGAAGTAAACGCCCCCAGTTATCGTATAATATTTCACAGTGTAATACTGCAACACGTCTGAAGGGGTTATCCTCCTCTCCACCCCCTTAAATGCCCACCTTCTGTTTAAATTATTGCACACATTTATCACCTCCCACACGTTCCCATTCAGTTGGGCAGGGCATGCCTCAATAGCATTCAAAATAACTTTTGCCAGATTGATTAAAGGCGTCATAAGCCCAAAATCTAACTGGGCAAGGTAACACAAGAATCCCTTGTCCAGATCAATTTTGACACCCTCATTGAAGTACTCAAGGGTGATTGACTCATCTACTCCCCTCTCACGTCTCTCGTATTCCAAATCAGGAAGCAAGAAAAAGTATTGCTCCTCATTTTCAACAGAACACCCCCTAAACGACATCCCTACATGTTCTATCACCTTACCCCATACACCACCTAGGCTACCTTTCATTTTGCAAAACTCCTTGAACACATCTGCATCTACATATAAGTAGTTACTATGGAAATCTGGAAACTCTAGATTATTCTTCCCCTCCACCTCTAACTCTACCCTATCCAAGCTATTACTTATTTGATCGCCCCCAGTAGAGTATACACTATCAATGCCTACAGGTACCTCATCAATCAAATGGCCAGAGGTCAAAGTCTCCATCTCCACAATATGCTCGAAGATAAGGATTATTTCTATATATCTTTCTCAAGCCTCTACTTACATAAAGATCCAGGTATTCCGAACAAATTTCTTTATATCTCCTTTTATATATATATATACGTAATACAGTCACATATATAACAAAAAAGACAAAAAAACTCCACAATCACATAAAACCACTTTTTTAAGTTTCCTAAAATAGCAAACTTTTCAATTTTCAAATATGCCTCAAACTAGTATTCTTCATACAAATTCAAAATGATAATTATAAACACACAATAGTCAAATTACAAGTAGCCCATTAACCTTCAACATCAAAAAATGAATCAGGGATCTCCAACACCTCCTCTTTCACAACGGCACTGCGCAAACAGAGTTTTTTCTCAATCTTAACAATGGCATAGCGCTTTTCCCTTTGTCAGCGATGACTACTCTTGTTTGTTATCTCCCTATATTCTCTGTAACCCAGTTTTTCCTTTCTCTCTCTGGTTTTTCGTATTCCTATTTTTTGCAAACATTTGGATGAAGAAGAGGAAAGGGTACTTATATTTTATCTCTCCAACCGCTGGCAGTTATTGGGGCTTACACAAGCTGCCCACAGTTTCAGAAATGGGGCATTCCTTCTACTATTCCTGTCAGACATTTCATACCTTTTGGGTAAAAATACCTTTCCATTATTACCTCAAGTCCTATATTTAAATGTATTTTTTTCTCTCTCTCTCTCTCCTACCCAAATCACTATCACATCTTCTAATACTTATGATGAAGCACTCCACTTATAGGCAATCGAAATTTGTCTCCAACAAAAACAAAATTGATAATTTATTTCCTATTCTCCTACTCATCTTACTTATACAACTTCTGACATCATTTCCAATGCTACACCATTTCAACATTCAAATATTTATTTTCAACAATATTCACAACAAACAAGGAGCAAATTTAGAATAGAAGTATTATCACTCTATTTTACTTACATTTATTTGAACTAATAAAAGTTTGCCCTCTCAAACATAGTCACACATAAAATAACCAAGATGCCCTGACGCACCACACCTGATGAGTACATTCCAAGCAATCCTCTCATCTTCCTCCGTTATTTCCTCCAGGGCAATTTCTTTTACCGTAATTTTTTGAGCTTCAGGCTCAACGATCAATTCACGAAAAGTCTCAAACCAAAAGTGATGCCCAACCTCGTTTTCCCTCGCCCTCAAAGTCAAACCATCAAACTGTATTGCAAATTCAGGCAAATTGGCATCATAATCTAACCTCTCGAATATCATCTCACGAACTTCAGCAACCTTTATCGCTAAACGCCCCTCAAACGCATGCCGAGCTCTCTGAGAATGAGTACCATCTTTCCTCCTTAAAACTACTATTTCCAACTTATTAATTTATACCCAGCGATTGTGATCATATCAAATCCTACGATTCAGCATATAAGTTGATGAGTATCAAATCCCCCTTATCCATAAATTCCACCCCTTTAAAATAAGCTAACAATTTATTTGATTCCATTATCTCAGAGCGAGCTCCACCTATATGAAATATTCAACCTTATGTTTTTCGAACAAATCTCAAACTTTGTTACACATGTTTTACCTTCTTACACACATCCACACAAATAGAATTTATCGTTTCAAGCTCGGTCAAATAGACTTTCAGTTCGATATAATTAATTGTTATGTGCATATATCTCTACAAGTTTCCTTCACACAGATCGATCTATCAAATTTTTTAATTTACCATACTAATTTCAAGTTCGATGTATCAACACATTTACTGCAAAACCTTTTCATTAGCTCATAAATTCCTTACAAAATACTTTACGGAGAGTACAATATTTTATAAACTTCTTACAGATCGATATACAGGTTACAATATCTAGCAATTATCAACAATACA
Source organism: Kingdonia uniflora (assembly GCA_014058105.1). NCBI lineage: Eukaryota > Viridiplantae > Streptophyta > Magnoliopsida > Ranunculales > Circaeasteraceae > Kingdonia > Kingdonia uniflora. The sequence goes on along the minus strand of JACGCM010001588.1, from coordinate 1,474,061 downwards.
TCCACTCTGAAAATAGAAGCTTCTCCTGCATAAAACACTTATTCAAGAAAACGAAAATGGTTATAACAGATAGAAGCATACTTCCAATCTGAAACCACCACCACCATCTCTTCCTTCGTAACCTCCACTACCTCAAAAAGGCAGGGAAAGAAGAAGAGACCACCTTCTACAGAGCCTAATCGCGCGCAGGATACTGATAGTACTTCCTGGGCCGTACGCCGGCTTCCTTATCCGCCTCATTAATAACATCATCTGCAAGAAGATGCAGACATACCCGGCTGCCACATCTGATAGTAGTCATTCTCAACTTTCATTGCTTCCTCATCCATCATCCCATGATACGTCAGAAGAACAGGTATGGGAGTGGGAAAATCCAAAGGTTGGTTACCAAAATATCATAACTGGAGCTTCTGTACTTTAGCAAGAGTCCTGGCTTTGTATACTTGGCATCTAATAGTCACCATTATCACTACAGGAAACCAGAGACAGAGTACTTTCAGTGGAATAACCAAATGATACAGTACCAACAATATTTATAGAATAATAACATGCAATGCAAGGAAGAATTTCTAAGGCAGTCATCATTCGATACAACACTTATAAGGAAACCCAAAAGCCAGATACATCAGTCCTTTCCAATGCAATCAATGCCAAATCTAGTCTATAATACAAAAATCACAAGTCCCAAACCATTCTAATTCTACAGTATACCTTTCTAAATTCTAAAACATAAACATTCACCAGGCGTTTCTCAACTAAAGCCATCTGTGCCTTCAGTTGGGAGGGGAAGATTGTAGGAACCTATCCCTCAACCTATGTCAAACTTGAACTACCTTAATACTAGACTTACGCATTATACACGTGACATACACAATCAGCAATGGCACCTGGACCATGAACTGATAAAGAACATGGATCGAGCACTACATAAAATATGAATAACTTAAAGATACATGTCTTCTACGTACTATCAATTACACATTCAACTACCACCTTCCCCATTTTTAAGAGAAAGTGCCTCTACACTGTAGGGACCTATCCCTCGATCTCACCTAAAATCGAGTTATCACCAGTTCGAACTACCTCCATCTCAGACTCATGTATTTTCAACATGACTTCTCCAGTCAACATTTCAACCTACTCTACAAACTGGTGAAGAACGTGGGTCGAGCTCAGACCAAAAAACTTGAACAAGTCAAAGACACCTGTCTTTTACGAACTCATAAGTTACTCAGTCAACCGCCACTAACTATATTATTCAGAGAACGTACTCTAGCACGATGAAGAACTGCAGAGAAGGCCTATATAAAGAAGAAGTTCCAGAAGAGACCGGGAACCACCAAAAAGTTATACGAGAACTCATCAAGAAAACTATATATTCTAGATTCTCAAAAATATTCAAACTTCTTAGTTACAAGGTTCAAGCATTTACAAATCTAGAGAGCACTTGTAATAAGATATCTACCTCAGGCAATAAAGATACTTTTACAAAAATTCTCCACTCGAGGTCGTGGTTTTTTACCTATTCAGAGGTTTTCCACGCTAAAACCACCTGTATCATTTCTTACTTTCTATTAGAATATTTTGAGCTATCTCAAGCTACTACAAAATTAGGTCATTTCACAAACAAAGCTCAAGACGGAGATATTTAGATGATAAATCCGTTACTACTTAGCCATATTTCATGGTATATATGTTGATTCAGGAAAAAGTAACAAAACAAGAGGACTTGGGAGCTAAAAATGGTGAACAATAGCTTTTAAACTAGGCAATTTAAGGAAAAACCTTTTGCATATATAATCTTATGAAAGTGATAGATCGTGGGCACGGGTCGTGCACCTATGATGTCCGTATTTTAGATTCCTTTTTAGTAGTTGTTTTGCTTAATAAATAGGAGGGGAACCTCATAAGGTTTTTTAGTTCTCTATTTTAGTTTTTGTGAGTTGAGGGGAAAACTCTAGAAACCCTAGTTTTCAATTTTGCATTTCTTTTTTTTTTAGCAGCTTTGCTTCCGCACTTAGTTTTTATTAATTGGTACCAGAGCTATGTTTAATCCTAGGTTTGAGATGTATGTATAAGTAATCGTAAGGATTGTGAAGATTGAGGTGGGTCTTGTGCCGAAGGATTCGATGGAGCGAGCGTGAAGATAAACCACTACAAGAAGACGATGGAGAGAGGGTCACCGTGTGATTAATGTTGCAAGTAGGGAAGACAAAGGCGTATTGAAAGTTCTTGATCAAAGTCCCACGATAGGGTTGTGACTTTGATACGAGAAGTTCACCCGATTGACGATTTCGATCATCATGAAGTCCAACTGAAGAAAACCAATACTACCTCAAAACCAATACCCCGAGTCAAACAAGTTGAGGAGTGGGGTTTCATCGATTTGTTCGGCTGCGACGATAAACCTACTTTTGCGATTGAGAAACTTCTAGGTTCTCGGTACGAAGAAAAGGGCGAAGAAACGCCAAATTATTCACAATTTGAGATCACTGGAGTGGTGGGTACTTATAATGAAGATGAAGGATCGTCGAGGTTCGACATAAAGTCAATAAAATTGCCGCAAACATCACGGAGAAACGATAAAAAGATGTTCGTTAATTCACAAAATGCGACCAACGGAGTGGTCAAAACCGTCGTGGGAGTCAGTAGAGAAGTTTGCAGGGTTAGATCAGGGTTTACGATGCTGGTAATCGGTGAGAGAAAACTTATTTTGTCACAGGTTCAAATGGCAAGAATCGGGGAAGAGATGAGTTTCGCCCACGTACTTGGCAAGAGGCACTTAGATGGCACGGGATAAGGCACGCCAAGGGGTACGGGATACACAAGTTTCGGCAGGTCGGTTGGCATGTGTGGTATACCTCGGGGAATGCAAAAGATTTCACAAGGCACAAACATTGGACGTGACATACAACAGGGCATATCCTTAAGTAGTACACGTACCAGATACGTGTTTCTTCACATGCAACCAAGCCCAAGATTACTACAAAGAAACCAAGCCCATGCTCGAACATGACCGATTGGGTCTGCAAACCCAGGCCCAGCACGGCTCCATAGCAACCCACACCCACAGTCAAACAAACACATCTTGTACCTGCTTTTGTTCCCGCTCGCTGCATCTCTCCCTCTAGCACCAGTAGTAACCTTATCTACGACAGCCACGGCTTTTGTAAGGGCAAGAGCCCCGACAACTGATCCAAACGCCACCCCATCTCTGAAAACCAACACGATTGCGGCCAAAACAACTCGAGTGAGCAGTAACTTGATCCAATCACATGTCATATACCTGAAGTATGCAACGGTTGAGACTGACAACACCGAAGCTCCGGTAGCAACAGCGATACCAATGACGCTATAAAATTCTCGGCAAATTCGGCCAACATTAAGGGTAATATTCCTGAAATCTATTTTCCAAGTTTAGTTGAATTGTATTTGGCTATTAATAGCTTAGAAGGTGGACTACCAGCAAGGTTTAGTGGTTAATCACTTTGGTTGAATGGGCAAGAAAGTCCCACTAAGCTTACTGGAACAGTTGAGGTCTTACAAAATATGAATTTTATAACTGAAGTTTGGTTGCATTCATATATGACTGGAGATCGTTGGCGAGAGTTTTTTTATCCGATTTGGAATGAGTTTGACGACCGTTCGAGTACGATAGTGGATATGTTTCTTAAGCATCTGAATAATGTTAAGCATGGAATTTTCGTAGGCAGAGTTATTGGATAATGGGAAATACCGAGAACGAGTTCGTATTTATAGTTTCTCCGGGCTACCTTTACAAATTTCAAAATTCATGGTTTAATTTTTTGTAGTAGGGAAGAGTTGATAGGCCGCGAGGTCATCTACGATGGTTGTTCTCTACGTCGTAGGGTCTCTCTCAAAGATGACTGCAGCACTGAAGATGATTCGTGGGTTTCAGAAGAGGCTTTTGCGAAGTTGGATCCAGTTTTTTACGAGGATTATATCGAGCTACAGAATTCGTAGTCGAATTCTTCTTAGAGATGGAGAGTTGATAGATCGTGGGCACAGATCTTGCACCCATGATGTCCGTATTTTAGTTTCATTTTTGGTAGTTGTTTTGGTTAATAAATAGGAGGGGAATCTCCTAAGGTTTTTTAGTTCTCTATTTTAGTTTTTGTAACTTGAGGGGAAAACTTTAGAAACCCTAGTTTTCAATTTCAGTAAATCGTTTTACTTCCGCACTTAGTTTTTATTAGAGAGTCTCAGGAATATCTTTCCCATTTTTAACAATTTAATATGCATAAAAGATTAGATACATTCAATTAATTAAAAAAGATACAGACGACTACTTGTTTGTAGCTTTCGCTAAAAGGGGATATGTTGAATAGCTTAAAATTTCTAACTAATTGAGATTAACTGATTTCGAGTAATTTAGGCTAAATTGTAAGGGTCGATAATCCTTGAAACTAATTGTCTAGTTCTAACCTAGCTCAAGTTGATATGATAAGAAATAAAGAATCAAAAACACAATGACAAACAAATTTAACCTTGTAGAAAACTTTTCTCAGGAGAAAAACTCACAGGACGCTGGCGAATCGCTCGACAGCTATTGAACAAAATACAATAGCTGTCGCAATTAATTCTACGTTCTTGCAACGCCCTTTATTTTTTCAACGCCTCGCTTTGGATAGCGCACCAAAGCTTCAAAGCTTGAATCGCTCAAACACACAAAATTTAAATTTTGATTTAGGTTTTCTCAATCTTCAATTGATTTAATTTAAGTTTTTCTTTTCATTGAATCACTCGTTGAAATCTCTCTTCTCTCTAAAATATTAATCGCTAAAAAAGTTGGTTTTTTGGAAGAGATAAAGAACAAAAAATAAAGGATGTCTTTTATACAAAAAAAATTAAAAACCCGAACTCTGTAAATGTTCAAACTGAGAAAAGTCTGTTCGAACATATAAACAAAATTCTTAAAAAAAAACATAATTCCTTTTTTTGACCTTTTGTAAAATACTAACGGCTTGATATTTTTGAGCGAAGAGGTAAAAACCCACGTACGTGCTCAGTGTCAGTCTAGCTGCAGTCGCTCCACATGCACTCTCTGATGACGAATAACCACGAGGTAGTACTGACACCTATTCTAGACACGAAGTAAAATAAACTCCAAATATGGATGGTTCAATCTCCCCCTATGGTACATTTTGTGTCAAAACTAGAACTATAAGAAATAAAAAATACAACTTGATGGACTGACTTAATCACTGAGCATCCATACTCAAATGCATATACTCTGGAATCCTTATACACTAAACAAGATACATCATGTAACTGTTCAAATCATATAATAGATCCAAGAAAAATCATAGCATACCTGACTTACCTGTCAGGATCATCTCTCCCTCTTTTTGGTACAGATGAACAAAGGGTAAATAATATAAATAAAACCAAAACAATATGTACTAGTTATTTCCCCCAAAATAAGATGCATATCCCCCTCAAAATAATGGTAACCCCCTTAAAATGTAAACAAAAGGAAAATACACACAGGGAGTGTCTCTGAAATAAAGTAAGCAAAAGAAGATAACACTCCCCCTAAACAAAAGGCATGATAGAAAGACAATGAATCTAAAATATCCTATAAAGACCAAGACATCGCCCATGTGTTATAAAACAATTACTAAATGAATTACTTGGTGTGTGTGTGAGAGCATAGCCAAATAGATGTTCAGTTTTCAGCGTATTACTCAGGCGTTGTTAGAATACTATGTTAAAAATTTGTTTTGACTGAGGCCTCACTTGGGTGGTCTCTAAAAAATTACTGAGATTTTACTAGCAAACATTCTACTGAAATATGAATATGAGTAAATGCACAAAAAATTATATATTTCATCAAATAAACTGCGTACTGTGAATGAAAAAAACCATGGAAAGGAAATTAATTGTCATTAATGATGTCAAATTAACTAATATAGACTTCCTATCTCTCATCTCTACTAAACTGACTGTGTTTGACTCAAGATCAAACAGGTCTTGAAAAGGTTATAGTGTAGGAAAGGGCAGACAAATGATGGAGTAGGTGTTTTACTGGCATTCTGAGACTAACAGTTACACTTACTCCCCTCATTCTCTTTATTGAGTACATCTAGAATAGATTGCTTCTTTTTCTCTCTCTTCCTTGATTAAGTATATATAGAATAAATTGATTCTTCTTCTTTCTCTCCCTTTTTTTCCCAAGATGCTAGACATAATCTTATAGATGTCATAGCAAATCATTGGGAATACTCTCCTCATATATTCATCCTCACTTCATTTTTATTTTACTAAAAAGTCTTAGAAAAAATGGGTCAAAAGGAGTTGGATATAAAATGAAAGACATATTTTAAGACACAAAGGGCTACAAACGGATAAAACTTTGGGTAACTACAGACAAAGGCCAAAAAAGGTGTAATAATAAAAATGTTTATTATCATATCTTCGGTCTCACATAGTATCTTTTTTATCTCGAATTAAGTATAGGTAATATTCTATTATACTAACTTGAACTTGATGTTACCATCGGCAATCGATTATAAAAAATGAAATCGTGAAAGAAAAAAATATGCTAAATCCGGAAAGATTTTATGAAATAACACTCGAAGCTTGCAAAAATGCTAGATCCTCACATAGTATTAGGTTACCAAGTCTCTACAGTTATCCTCACATACTTCTAATCACGATAAGATTTTAGTTTAAACTGTGGGATCACTGACTATTATGAATAGTAATTTTATAAATAATTATTCCATGAATGAATATAGCACAAAATCACAGTCCAAGTCTAGCAAGAATATTCCACATAGAAAAGCTCCTAAAATCCAAAGTGCAAATAAAATTAAAACAATACCTGTTGTCCTAAACAAAATAAAACAAAAAAAAAACTAAAATGAGACAAGGTAAGAAATGTACCTAATCAATGGGGCATACACTGATAACCCGTCTTAGTTTAGATTCATTACCTTATCTGTGGCGACAAGTCATCCATTCGCACCCAAATAACTCGAATAACCTTTCGAGGTGATGTTTCTTCAGCAAACCACCTACTCACATTCTTACTTTTCACATTAGATGAATTAATGTTTGGGTTATATCTTTACCAATTAGATGGTCTCACATATGATCGATAGGGCTCAACAAATCTACGATAATAAGCAACATGACCATTTCGACCACACGCTTGACAATAAAAAATCTAAGTAAAGGAAAGCCTTTTGGCTTGATTGTAAGGGGTGGATATTGCATTATACTTGGCCAAAAATTGAACAATTGTTGCTTTGACAAATTTTATGACTTGAGGAGTCATGGCATTAGAGTCATGTTCTTCATATCCTAGACCCATTTTATCACTCTCGATTTTCCCTATACATAACATCTTATCAATATTTTTTTCTCCATGACAAAAAATTTCAAGTTTCCGCTAAGAGTAAACTAAATCAAGCATGGACTTATTAAGTTCGTCCAAAGTTGATTTTATTTTCTCCCTACCATTATAAACTTTTTTTTCTAAAATCATAATCGTCTCATGGAGACCTTGTTTCTCACCTTCAAGCATTTCTATCTCAGGACTTGTATTATCGGTATTTTCCTTAAGTTCAAGTGTAAGTGTGTTAACTTGATCTTTAAATACCTTGTTCGTTCTGCCAAGTTTAACATACTTTGTAAATGACCAAGCATAAAAATCTTCACAATCAGGGTCCTCAACCTCATTATTTTCATGATCACTCTAACTTTCAGCATGGTTTTCTAGCTCAAATGGGTCAGAATGATTATTACTGAGCTTATTCTAGCACGATACGCACAATAGTTGTTATTTTCATTTTCTTGGGAATAATCATTATTAGCATCAAATTCAACATTATTATTATTTCAAGTAATAATAATATTTATAACTTTAGAATTACTACCGGATTTTTTATTGGGGCAACTATGCGCATAGTTACCAAACTTATGACACTTATCACATCCAACTTGACTTAGGTCAGTATCAGGGTTGGTCTGCTGGTTATTCAATTTAAGTTGACCATGAGTTCGCGACTTACAATTCATTGATTGCTCTTATTTTTGAAATTGTCATTTTGTCATAAGGTTTTTAAGTTAGTTGCTTATAGAGGCAATCTGTGAATCTATATCGGACCCATCATCATTATCTGAATAACATGAGATGTTAACTTCTTTAGTACCCTTAGAAGAAGAAGAAGAAGAAGAAGAAGAAGAAGAAGAAGAAGAAGAAGAAGATGAAAATTTAAAAGCAACACTCTTGTTCTTCTCAGGGTTTTCCATTTTTATCTCGAGTTTAAAAGTTTGCAACTTTCCAGCTATGTATCTAGTTTTATTTTCTTAAAATCCCGAGCTTCCTCGATAGTATCATGTTTCGATCTAAAGCTCTTAGGAAGAAATCTTAGAACTCTACGAACAATTTGGGCATTGGAATAAGTTGTTCCTAATGCGGCACTAGTATTTAAAATATTACTTAGTCTTACATAGAATTCATCAAAGGGTTCATTCTCATCCATTCGAATATTCTTGAATTGTGAAGTGAGCATTTACAATTTATTTTCCTTAACTGTATCATCACCTTTGTGAGTTTGAACTAATATGTCCCAAGCTTCTTTCGAAGTAGTACAAGCAGATATGTGTCAAAACTCACTTGGGCTCACAGCCATAAAAATAGCATTGCGACCCTTATTATTATAACCATTAGCTTCTTTTTCATCCTTAGACCATTGATTCCTAGGCTTACATATCTCTTTAGCTTTATTACCCATTCATTTCATCGTGGTAGGGTGCGTCCATCCATCCTTGATCGCAATCTAGACATTTTCTCTGAATAATTATAAGAATGCAACCATTCAGACTTTCAATAAGGATAGTCTTTGCCATCGAAGAGGGGCGGATGATTTATGGGACCTCCAGATATTTTAGAATCTATTAATCTCAAATAATCAAGTTAGGATCCACACTCAAGTTGTAAAGCCTTGGAGTGCAACCACTTTGATACCAATTAAAATTTATGACTAATTGAGATTAACCAATTTCGAGTAATTTAGGTCAAAATTGAAAGGGCCGATAATCATTGAAACTAATTGTCTAATTCTAACCTAGCTCAAGTTGATATGATAAATAATAAGGAATCAAAAACATAATGGCAAACAATTTTAACCCTGTAGAAAATATTTTTTAGGAGAAAAACCTGCAGGTCACTGCCGAATCGCCCGACAGCTAAACAATCTAATATTAAAACAAAATTATAAGAATTCAATTACTTACAGACTCGATAAGCACATCCCGTGGTTACCTCTCTTCTAATTGAACTCCTCACAATCAATTTCATGTTCTCACGACGCCCTTCATTCACACAATGCTTAGCTTTAGGTAACGCATCAAAGCTTCAAAGCTTTAATCGCTCATATTCACAAAATATGTAATTGAATTTAGGTTTTCTCAACCTCCGATTGATTCAATTTGAGTTTTACTTCGCATTTAATCGCTCGTCGAAATCTTTCTTCTCTCTAAAATATCAAGCCCTAAAAAAGTTGGTTTTTTGGAAGAGAAAAAGAACAAAAAATAAATGATGTCCTTTATTAAAAAAAATTGAAAACTCAAACTATGTTCGAATAGAGAAAAGTCTGTTCGAACAGGAAAACAAAATCTTCCAGAAAACATAATTCCTTTTTTTGACCTTTTGCAAAATACTAACAACTTGATATTTTTGAGCGAAGAGGTACAAAGCCACGTACCTGTTCATTATCGGTCCAGTTGTAGTTGCTCTACGTGCATTCTCTGACGACAAATAACCACGAGGTAGTGCTGACACCTATTCTAGACACGAAATGAAACAAACTTCAAATATGGATATTTCATAGCTTACCATATATGCTACATGTAATTTCATCTAACATCTATTTGTCTAAATTCATAGGGTTCCTATTAGGGAAAGGATTTAGAGACACTCAAGTCTCAAATACTCAAGTCTCACTCAACCACAACCACTCATCAAATAAAAATGAGTGGTTCTCAAAATTTGGTGATTTCCTACAAGAGAAATGAGGTAGAAAAATACCGGGTCCTACCTGTCTCACTCTCTCTAGCTGGCAGACATTTCCCTCTCTCTTTTCAAACCATCTGTCACTCATATTTAATGTTGTGTCTCTCCCACTCTTTCTCTAAATAAACCAAATTTCCCTCTAAACATCTCTCTCACTCACTCTTACAAACAGTTCCACTCACTCCCTCTGTCTTTTTCGCTCTCGCAAACAGTTTAAGTTTCTCATTCTTTCTCTCTCCCTCACTCTCTCTCTCTCACTGCCTCATCATTAAAGACTATCCTTTTCTTAATAAGAATCTTTGTTATTTCAAAGATATTGTCCATTCCTTTAGGAGCAGAGCTTGGGAATTGATAGTGGAGGTTGTTGTCTACTTCAAGGTAAATCCCATTATTATTAGAAATTGTTGTCTATTGTTTGTCTCCCCCATTGTGTAATGCAATTTGGTATTGAAATTGTTGTCTATTGTTTGACCTAAATAACTCAAATTATACTTCAAAATTGAGTTATTATCATCTAGGATTGTCGAATTCGAAAATATTTGACCTAAATAACTCAAACTACATTGAAGAATGGTCAAATTCGACAATATTAAAGTGAAATTGAGTAATTAACATTTAGGATTGTCGAATTCGACAATTTAGTAGTGTAATTGTTGTTATGGTTACATAATATTGTCGAATTAGACAATTATGGAATTCTCCTGGTTCATTTAACTTTTTTATTATCCTTGCTTATAAGTCTAAATTGTTGAATTCGACAATAGTTACATTTAACTTGTAGTTATTAAAATGGAGTATTGTCGAATTCGATAATTTACCAATTGTAATTGGACTTATGTTTACATAATATTGTCAAACTCGACAATTACCAAGTGCAATTATACTGATCCTTTAAGTAATAAATTATATATAGGTACACAATGAATGAGAAAGTGCCTCCAACTGCTTCTAATAGAAGAAAAAGAGAGTTAGCCAGAGAAGGAGATCTAGTTAAATATAAGAGAATGAGAAAGACAATTGACCTAAGCACAGTCGTTTCTCCAAACAATATTGATAGTGCCAATGAGGGTGTTAGTGAACCACTACGTCCAACTGAGTCTGCCCAAGCTGCTTTGGAAGCTCAACCACTGCTCCCAAATGTTTCCCCTAATTTTGATGTGAATATTCCTATTGTTGGGGGGTATTTTGAAGGCGGGGGAAGGGGATACAAACAACGACGATGTAGGCCCTAGTGATAAAAGCATGTTGCGGAGCTTCAGGTTCCATAGAGCGAGGTCGATAGCGCTAAGGCAGGTATATTGTTTAATGGAATCCCTTGTTAAATTATGTTTTGCTATTTCTATTCTTGATAGTTATATTTTGTTGACATAATCACTATAATTGTTCAGGAGAAGCTTCTCATTCGTGTTCACCATCACCAGTCTACGTGAGACCTTATAAAGGAACCACAAGTGGTCCAAGATTTTGTAAAGTTGAAGGGTTTGGATAGGATTAGGGTCATATCCTATAATTATTACAACTCTGCCCTCATTTATGCTTTTGCCGAACATTGGCAGTCGGAAACTAATAGTTTCCACTTCAATTGGGGCGAGATGACTCCAACTCTGGATGATGTGGAGCAATTGGTTGGGTTACCTATAGATGGTGATGCCACGGTTATTGGTGGTACCTGGGGATTCCCTACAATTTTGAAGGTTTTTAAGAATAACCTCCTGCAGGATTTAAACACTTTCAAGTCTTTGAAAGCTGGGGGTGCGGGGAATTCATTGTCACTGAAGAAACTAAAAGAACTTTATGCATACAAGTTGGAGAAGGTTCTCAGTGACGGTACCACTGCAGCTACCAAGAAGAAGAAGGGGTTAACAGCGAGGTCTCTTACTCGTGCTTATATGTTGTATGTCTTTTGGTCCTTTCTATTTCCCACGAAAAAGGTAACAGGTGTCAGCGAACGCTACCTTTACCTGTTTTCCAAAGACAAGGTGGCAAAGAAGTGGTCATGGGGATCAGCAGTTCTGGCCCACATGTATTACAATCTAGGTGCAGCATCTTGAGATGATGGGATGCAATTTGCATGTTGTATCACGCTACTCGAGGAGATTCCGAACTTATTTATGTAACTGTTTTTCCATATGGCTTCAACCTCTACAAATTTTATTTTGTTTATCTATATACATGTAGTCATGGATATTTGCACATTTCCCAAAGCTTGTTGGGATCCCCAAGAAGATGGACTCTAACACATACGAGTATTGTACTTGTTGGAAATGAGATGTATCTATTACGGATAGATACGGTGGTACAACTTTGCTCAAGTTTAGGGAGGCATTGGACAACTACAAACTGGAGGATGTAAGTTCATTACCCTGCTATACTGTATCATATTGTACTTGGAGTTAGTAGATTACACTGCTTTAACATTGTCAATCTCGACAATGTTACATATTCACAACTAAAGAAAATTGAATAATTGTCAAATTCGACAATATTGACTACGTACATCTACTATTGTACAGATAATATTGTCGAATTCGACAATTATTCAAAAAAAATTAGTTGTACATATGGAAATTTGTCAAAAAGAACATGGTAAATTGTTGAAACCAACAATACTCTATCTCAATAACTTCCAGTCCACTACAATATTGTCGAATTTAACAATATTGCTAAATCCTTCTCAGACCTACTGGAAAAAAAAAATTCAACTTAATGGTGCATAATACATTTGATTCATTTTTCATGTAGGTTGTATGGGACCCATACAGAGATAAAAGGGATTTTGCACATGCATTCAAGGAAGTCACATTTTTCTATGGTGCATTAGCAAGTCCAGATCATGTTCAGCCCTACTACCCAAATAGGGTTGTGCGGCAGTTTAATTGGGTACAAGGCATCCCCACAAAGCGACTGTTGACAAAGGTTTCCAACCTATGGAACGTAAAAGAGCCAAGGAAATTTAATCCAAAGTATGAGTGGGTTGATTGCTTCTCTTGCCAAAAGTGGAAGGAGTTCATTTTGAAGAAGGCTGATAGGGGGCGGAGGGTACGAGAGGGACCTCTAGTATCTACAGAGGCATACTTGGAGAGGTTTGCCTCTGTCTCGTGGACTACGATTTATCCCATTACTGTTGAGCTGGCTGAAGATAATGATGTTGGAATTCATCAAAGGAAGGAAGCCAATGTCAATGAGCATGGTGACACCCCCGTACACCAATCTGAAGATATTGCTAAACAATATGATGCATCAGTTAGTACATGTTAACACTATTTTTATCTCACTTCCCTTATATTATATTTACTTTAAACTTTCTAGTCTCTAATATTTTCTTCACTTGAATTCCCACTTTTGTAGCATCATGAGCATGCTAGTCTGTCTCCAAATGCTCATGGTACCATGCAAACAAGGGGTGGATCTGGCGGCTTCGATCAGCAAATCATAATACTAAATGACCAGCTTTAGAAGCTCAAGAAAGATAAAAAGGAGTCTGAAGCCAATATAAACCTAAGAGAGACCCTCAAAGAGAAGGTCAGTTATACTTATCTTTAGTTATGCATAATGTTAGTTTTTATGTATATTTATTAGTATAAGTAATTTTTGAGTTCGACAATTATTACAGTGTATGTGAAGGTAGAAACATGTAAATTGTCGAATTCGACAATTTTCTCAGTGATTTCTGAAATCATCTATATGTATTATTGTCGAACTCGACAATTACATAAATTATTGTCGAGATTGACAAAAACATAGAAAGTAATCTAAATGTTTCATGTCAATTTAAACTCAGACAAGTGAATGTGATCTGCTGAAAGAAACTATTGAACAAATGAAGGAGGGGATTGAACTAAAGTGTACAATTGATGAGCAATATGTACTAGAGTTTGCAGATGTGCCAAGGCAGTTAGATGCGAAGGTAAGGTCTTAGGCAGATGTCATTATCGCATCCATTGTTTGTTTTTGTCAAAATCCTGATTTTCCTTGTCAAATTTTTGTTTGAAGATATTGGAGTGCAAAAATTTAGAGGAAAAAAATACAAGTTTGGAGACAGAGCTAAGGCCAAAATCTGGCCTCGAAGACTGTAATCAAAGCTTATCTGTTGAGTTGAATAAAAATGTAATGAGTTTAATAAAAAGGTAATAGTATTTATTTTAATAACCCCTAATTACTTATTGTCTTCCATTAATCATTATTGCATCTGGCGTGATTATTTTGTCCCCAATGTGTACAGTGTGAAGAGATTGAGTCACTAAAAGTGGTCAATGCACTTTTGATAGAGCAGATTGACTTACAACTTCCTCTAGCTATACCTGTGAATTTACCCAAATTTACTATTAGCTTGTGGTCGAATTATTTGTAAGTCTGGTAATATTGTTCATGTGCTCATATTTTGAACAGCTTGCTGTGCTACAATCAGATCAGCCTGTACCAGATACAACCCTAGCAAAGAAGTATGAGGACTTGTTGGCTACACATGAGGACTTTAAGAAGAAGTTGATTGCGAAAGAAGATTTTGTAAGTCATTCGAACTGAATGAAATTAATTGTAGTTAGTGAATTGGAGTTTTTGTTTGATAATAGTAAATTTAAGTTTAATTTTTTGAACAACTTTTGTAGTTAGTGAATTGGAGTTTGTATTTGATAATAGTGAATTTAAGTTTAATTTTGTGTATAAATTTTTTAGTTAGTAGATTGGAGTTTGTGTTTGATTATCCAAAATCATATGTAGTATTCATTTTGGATTCCATGCACAATATCGGTTAACCCCTGCTTAAAATTAAATGTAGTACCCAAAATCACATTTAAATGAACTGGAGTTATATAACTCATCTTCTTTATGTATTTGGAACAGATAATGAACTAGACATCCAAGTATAAGAAAGAAGCAGCGAGATATATGGAGGAAACTAACCATCTCATAAACCCCCCCCCCCCCCCTCATCCTTCTTAATTTTATGGAATGTTGATTCACTGCTTATTCTAATGTTGGCTATTTTTTCAGCGACAGAAGTTGGTTAATGCTGAAGAGAGGATGAAGACTTTAGAAGTAAATAACAGTGAATGGGTATGTCTTATTCCTAACTCTTGTACCTATTTGAAATTGTTCTGTGTAATGCATGGTTTGAAGTGATAATTGTCCAATTCGACAATATGGCTTCAAAATCATGTTACTGAAATTGAATATTGTCGAATTCGGCAATTAAGAAGTGTATTTGGAGTTGTGCATGCAAAATATTGTCGAACTCGACAATATAGGTAATGTAAATGTACATGTACATGTACCAATTGTCTTTATCCTAGTGTTGTAGTTTTTTTCAGCATAACAAACTAGCTAATTCTGAAGAGAGGAAGAAGACTTTAGAAGTAGATAACAGTTGTATGACATATTCCTAACTCTTGTACCTATTTGAGATTGCTCTGTTTAATACATGGTTTGAAGTCATAGTTGTCTAATTCAACGATTACCAACTGCATATTGTCGAATTCGATAATATTGGTAATATAGATGTACACTTATACAATATATTATTGTCGAGTTTGACAATTATGGTATTATAATTGAAATTATGCATATATAATATTGTCGAAATTGACAATATTGTTATAATATTATTATCTGTTTTAATATACACATTAATGTTGTAAAAGGTTTGCCGTCAAGCATTGAAGAAGGCACTCGCAAGTGAAGGGATGGGAGACATGAGGACCTAACCTTTAAAGAACTTTTTGAGCATAACAAAAGATTCTTCACAATAGCACAGCAAGGACCCAAGGGAGATTATCAAGAAGAGTTGGTTTCCACGGCGGTAACCCTTGAAAATGTTATCATTGCTAGGAGGAAGAAAATGGCTAAGAAGAAGAAGATACAAGAACTTTTATTCCAACCGTGGACGAAGTAACTTGTAGATGTTCGTGGCGTCGAAATCAGTGATAATAATTCTGGTTTTAGGGTTACCGCCGCGAATCAGCACCAGAGCCAGCAAAGATTCTCAGATGTAATAAAATTATTGAAGACCTTTCTCTACAAGGACCCCACATTCTGGAAGAGTATCTTCAGCCAAACATTGGGTATACAATTTACTCCAGATGGTGAGAACGTGTATCAAATTCTGTTGCAGGCGTATTCTTATGGTCATCAACATGTGGAGTATAGGCATATGGCGCATTTACTATCCACATACTATGAGAAGGTTGTGGACTTCATTAGCCACACTGAAGCATATACATTATTTCCCCTCTTGTGGGCACGTAAAAGAAATATTACTTCAAATGAGGAGAGGTTCCAAAACCTTCTTATGGATACTAGTAAGTATTGGTGGTTTGGTTTGGGGACGGACAACCATTACGTTCGCTTGTTTCTAAGGTTTGATGCACCAATACCTCCAGTTTCTACTATTTTCTACAGTCATGCAAATCTAGAAATTCTTCCAGCTTTTCTGAAAGAACAAATGACTAGGTATTTTAATTTGAGGGTAAGGAACTTCAAGGCATTACTTAGAGAACACAATATAAAGGGGTATAGAGTTAATGACATGGTTATTGTTGGTTTGTCGACAATCAAATAGGGTTGTCGACCAAATCGTTGTATATCACAGTTATGTTACCTCAATGTTTGTATATGATGGTTCATTTAGTTCAATATTTATCAGTATATAATTTAACACTCCATTATTGATTTATTTTTGTAGTATATACATTTCTGTTATGTCATCTGAATCTCATTTCGGACTCTCCCCTCTTCAAAATGTACATATTGGCTCTGAAGAATATTTTAACAGTGCACTTGGATCTAAAAAATAAAATATTGACAATTTCGACAATACTTTTAGTGTAAATGGTTACTTGCAATGTATAATATTGCCGATTTCAATAATTTTGGTTGTGTATTTCGGATTATACATTTGCAATATTGTCGAACCCAACAATATTGCAAAGTGTAATTAGAGTTATGGGTATATAATATTCTTAAAATCAATAATTTAGTTAAATTATAGAGGATCTATTACATAACCTGACAATTTAATGCAGTATTTTTGACAACATACAAATTCATAGAGGGTGCATAAAGCAACACAATCCCTAAACTGTAAATAATTCATTGTTATTGTCTCCGTGAAATACGGCATTGTTATTGTCCTAAATTCCAATTACAAAGCAAATATAATGTTGAATCAACATACTAATCTCTCAATAATATTTAAATACATATTTATTAGTCAATGCATGTGAACTCCTTCTGTTTTCCTAGATGTTATGGTTGTCAGAATTTGAGTGCAACGGCTGAACAGATTCCCCATTGTTGTCTCCTACATAGATTACATTATAGAAAAATCACGGAGAATATGCTATTTATGCATAGTATCGAATATGTACTTACTTGATTCTGTTATCACCGTTTTGAGAAGTGGGCATGTCCGTTTGTCATGGTTGCAGAGTACTCCACAACTTTTGCATGTTCTCTTCTTCATAACAACCTCTTCCATCCCCCCCCCCCTTTCCATCTTGCCATTTTCTTGAGATTAATCTTCGCCCAGCCTTTTGTTTGAACCACGAGAGGGTTTAAAATTATAGTTCCAGACACCAGAGAGTCTGCGATAGAAGTTGAGATGCTTTATTGCGATACATCTATCTGTGTTAAAGGGTCATCGTAGTTTTGAAGGTAAGACTCAAGCTCGTCTAGCTTCAAAACCGCAAAATCAAAACTTTCTTTCATCTTTGAGGCCTTCTCGAATAAGTTTGATACACGAAGGGATAGGTGGCTATGGAGTAAGGCATGTCATAAGTTATCTCTTTCTAACTGACTTTTATCATGCGACCTTGAAAACATGTTTGAACCAATCGTCCATCTTGTCATAATGAAAGCCTCTGTTATTTTGAGAATGTTGTATTTCGAGAAAACCTTCAGGAGGTGACAACATGGGAGTCCAACATACTCAAACAACTTGCATTTACAATTACCAGTTAGCTTCTCTAAGTCTATTTTAAGCTCAAATGACTCGGTACGACCACTATAGGACTTTACCGTAAATTGCCGAACATTGCCTTCTGCGTGTCTTTTTATTACAACGAAGCAAACAACCTTGTCAAACTGATCCTGAAGTTTATGGAACATTGTTCTGGCATAAATCTTTGCAGCATCTTTCAATAGAGCTTGATGAGGACCAACTTGACGATATTTATGTTCTGATACAAAGTCTTATGTACTTTCTCGCTCGTATACCTCTAAAGGTAAGCCTCATACTTGGTCATAAAACTGTACAACCCAGTTGTTATTGGCAACCAATCATTAAAGAAGCTATTTGTAGACTCACTTCGTCTTGTACTACTCATCTCTGCAAAGAAGGTTGACCTATTCCATAACGGTATCCATCTTTGTCTAATATTGAAGATTCATTGCATCCAAACGTTATTATCCAATTTATGTTTCTTCATTAGGTCCATCCACTTGGCTTCAAACTCTACAGCCTCATATGTGTTGTACATTACCGAATCGATATCTTCTTTGAATATAGATGGTTCCCGATAAACATGGCCGATTTTCTCAAAAAATTTATTTGTGATGTGCCACAGACAAAATTGATGTCTAGTATTGGGGAAGACCTGGAAATAAACCAGAACTTAGAATGAAAGTGTCTCTACATATTATATGATATTGTCGAATTCGACAATTTAGTAGTGTAATTGGATTGGAGTTATGCTAGCAATTATTGTTGAATTCGACAATTTAACAATTGTAACTGGAGTAACAAGTGTTAGACAATATTGGTAATGTAAAACCGACAATATACTCCAGTTAACAACTGTAACTGAAGTAACAAGTGTCGAATATTATCGAATTCAACAATATTGATAATGTAAAATCGACAATATACTCCAATTAACAATTGTAACTCGAGTAATAAGTGTCCAAGTACTTCTTTACCTTTGGAATAGCCACGGCCATAGATGCATCTTGATCGGTAATAATTGGCATAGGCTGTTTGTAGTTCATTGCTTTCAGCCAAGTATGGAACAACCATAAAAATGTTTTTTCTTTCTCATTTCTTAGCAGAGCACATCCGTATTAAATTGCTTGGTAGTGGTTGCTGATCCCTGCAAATGGAGTAAAAGATATCTTGTACACATTCGTCTGGTACGTAGTATCGAAGGTGACGACATCTCCAAATGCCTCATATGCACACCTTGAACGTCTATCGATCCAAAAAAAATTCAGTGCTCGATCCTCCTCATCAAATTCTATGTCAAAATAAAACATCAGATCTGCAGTTTGTTTCTTCCTAAACCACTCCAACGCAGTTTGTGCATCTCCTCTGACTAGTCGTTCCTTATTTACTTTGGCATTGTGGTTGTAACAATCCCGTTTGCTAAAGGTTCTATCTGGGAATAATGTCGGGACCTTGCTGACCAGAATATTGTGGAGCTCAAATACTGCTGTAAGGTTTCTTGCTGCTTCAGGAAAGAATCTGTTAGCAAACATCCGATGTTGATTCCGTGGAGATACGAGTTTATGGTTATGGATATCCGTGAAACTTGTGACCACATATTTGCCTATTTTGGTATTTCAATTTATGTTCATTGTTGCTTTACACCCACACTTATTAGATGATCTTCTGTTTCCAGCTACGTTACTACTCTCTGGATTCCCAAGAATTTTCTTTGAAAAGCCATTGCTCATACAACAAAAGTGGGCTCTGCCTATATCATACGATCTCGGAAGCTTAGTAGAATTGTGTACCTTGGTAGAGAAACCATGCTCACTTCCATATCGTTCATACCACAGACGTGCATCTTTTACAATATTAAAATGTTGACCCTCGTATGGGGCTTCCACCAAAAATGGATCTACAATACGTTCATTTTCTCACCTTTCTGAGAACTCCTCACAAATAACTTTTAACCAATTTTTACCGACGGAGTCTTCCATTGTTGATCTGAATAAGAAGTTCACACATAAAAGAAACGATTGTGAGTTGTAAGTAAAGTAATTAAACAAATGGAATATCACAAACCAAACATAATTCAATTCCAATGCATGTTCATTTCATAATTCTTCATTACATCACATGCTACAAAAGACAGAATACAAAATGTAAACAATCACACACAAAAACTCGTTTGTACCACACAAACTTTATTCGTCACTTGGTGAATATTACAGCTGCTTCATTACATATACCTGCCAACAACATTACAACTAGAATACCTAAACAAAAAATCCTCAACCGCCACTGACAGAACCGGAGCCTTCCTTCCTAGCCAGTTCTCTGGCCCGGGCCACAAGAGTTGCGTTCCGCGCCATTGGATATAGGATGACCGACTGCAACTGACAATACAAATAGAAATCTTCCCTCCACAACGCCGCCTCAGCCTCGCCCATTCCTTCGCAACTTGCCTCACGCGGCGGCAATGGTGGACCGTTCAAATTAACCGAACCAAAATAATGCAGCACCAGTTCATCATACAACTGCTTAATAAGGCGAGAAGTAGCCTCCTGACGACTCTGAGACCTCGTCTTCACCATCGCTGCTCACTCTGCACAGCAATATTGTCGAGTTCGACAATTTAGTTACTGTGCCTCAAACATTCACATTATATATTCTCAAGTTCGACAATTCAGCTAATGTGTCTCTTACAGTCATATATAATATTGTCGACTTCGACAATTATAGTAGTATATGTGAGGATCACACTACTGATATTGTTGAATCCGATAATTATTTAGACTCAGTTTAGTGTTATGCAAATAAAATTATTAAATTATCGAATTCTCATGGGACCCACCTGCAGGTAATCAATCAAAGAGAAATTACACAGGAGATTACATTCTTCTAATAAATTTCACAATATCCAAGTGTACTACTGTCGAGTAAGTGTCATAAAGTACCTGACGAGTAAGTGTACTGCCAGCAAGGGTGTCAAAGTTCTTTGGAGATATCAATTTTACCTCTAATGGCAGAATCGCTTCCCTTTCGAGATTGAAATTTTACCTCTAATGGTAGAAATTGCAAGCAAAAGTGTGTGATATGATATATATATATATATATATATATATATATATATATATATATATATATATATGAGAGTGAGAGAGAGACTTGAGTGATATGAGTGATGGGTTGCTCCAATTTTAAATTTCTGATCGAATTTGAAATTTCTGAGAGCGAGAGAGGGAAATGTCTGCCAACTAGAGAGAATGGGGCAGGTAGGACCCGGTATTTTTCTACCTTATTTCCCTTATAAGAAATCACCAAATTTTAAGAGCCACTCATCTCTATTAGATGAGTGGTTGTGGTTGAGTAAGACTTGAGTATTTGAGACTTGAGTGTCTCTAAATCATATCCCTCCAAATTAATCTGCCCATATAGTGAATAACTGTGATGGTGTCAAGAAGTTCTACTTTTGATTCAAAATTTTCTTACATTGTAGTGGTATAACATGAGTACCCTGCATAAGTGGTAAATGAAGAACTATATAAAGAGATCTGTATGTGAACTATATTGTTCGTAAGTAATAAAAATTACAATTGCTTCGGTATGCCAACCAATGTCACGCACAATCCATCACAAATATCGTGCTCATAATTGAAGTAGATGTGGTCCGGTGCGAGACAGCTGCGGTGATTAACTTAGAACGTTTCCCAAATCTACAGCCAGCACAGTACTACCCTTCAAACCACTCGTAGGCTTGGGAAAAGAAACATGGCGGGCATTGGTATTTTAATTTATTGGTGAGGGAAAACACTGGGTTAAACCCTCATATCGAACAAGATTTTATTCAGGGTTCAAATGAAACTCGTGCTCTCTCCTTCCCCACACCCCCAGTGTCACGGCCCATCTCGGGGCCACCTCTACAGTGCCCGGAGCACAGCAGAATATGAGGTCATGCAGCTGAGCATGTACAAGCCTTTTCACTAGGCGCGACGGCGCCTGTAGAATATACTTACGGATGCTAGAGCGACATCTGGATCATCCTGGATACTCGTAAGGGGTCATCGAATATGTATTCGGAGTAGACAACAACGTTGAAGGTTCCCTCAATAATAATTTCTACGGCGTAATCACTCGTGACTGTGCACGAGGTAATTGGAGGGCGACAAGCCTCGACTAGTTGGATGGCATGCAACTCGAATAGCATAGTCCATTTATAAGAGGCGGTGCATCTCAGTTGGCTTGTGGGGCATACCGAGGGCATAGCGGACCCACTATTCAGCCCTATCTGGAAAAGCGGTCCGTAAGCATTAAAGCTTATTTTGCAATTTGGACCAACTTCGTCTCCAAAAGTAAATATTAAAAGTGGAGATAAAGTGTACTCGCACTTCTCGCCCCCTTAATCAAATCCGTTTTCAACGAAACTTGACATGTAGCTATTTTAAGGTATAAGGTAAATTTCCTTGACATTCGTTGTGGTGTCACACCCCGGGTTGAACACATAAGCTTCACTGCTACAAATAAACGACCCACTATTGAAACTTGTGAAGGGTAGGACTATTATTTTGAAGACTTTGCTATTGGTGGCTTTCTTTCACTTTATTAGGACTTCTTTGTTACATGTACATATGCAATATCATCATCCATCATAATAGACCCAATCTGTCCCTAAACCAATGTTAATTTACATCAAGTTTCGTAATTGGGTACTTTTTCAGTGTTATTGCTCAGTTTCGGGACGTATACTCTGCTTACGTTTATCATCTTAGACCATATCCAGGGGTCGAATCTTGGAAAATGCCGCTAGGTACCCCCAGCCCAGTAAACATATATATACCTAGTGCTGAAGCCTTCAGATGCTGAAGTTGGGAAGAGTAACAGACACTCGTCGAATGCTAGTCTACATAACCATCGAAGATTATGGTATATATAAAGATAGTAAAGCTGGTTTTGCTCCCAGGTAGTTCAGACACTTCAGAAAGAGTCGTAAATCCAACACACAACAGTAGCCAACTTAAACATGAAACGTAACTGGCCATGAAAATGATGTAATAGATTCAAGCATGATTCCTTACCAAGATCCCTGTTAGAGGGTGTACCAGAAACATAGATTACGTGGTCTGGGTATTAAAGCACTCTTCTTCTGAGAACTTTGCTATTGGCCTTGGGAATATCAGTGGCATTCCAGATTATCATACTACTTAATGGTGGATTGTATATCGGTGGCATTCGAATTCATTGATGCCAAGAAGTGGGAGTGGGGAAATTAAGTTCAAAGTGAAGACTTCTGGTGATCCAGATTGCAGCAGAGAAGACAGTAAAACTAGAAATGCTTTTTGCTGTTTTGCAGATCAAAAAGAAAGAAGAAGAAAAAATCAGATATTCAGAGAAGATGAAAACAGCTCAGAAAGTGAATGATATACAAATCAGACATTGAGAGTAAATAAGAGAGGTGGGAAAAATAGAACACATTTCTGCTGGATGCAAGCAAGGATAACAAAATTAGATGGGAGGAGGTGAAGGCACGCAAACATCCAAGTGTTTGAGAAAAATAGAGGCACTCCCTGGAAGACCTAATACAACAACTCTTGACAGCATTAACAAAATATTGAAAATAATGTTATTCGAAAGCTTGACCATAAAAGTGAGAGATCTCGACCCTCGGAAACCAAAATCCGTGGAGATATAAGAGTGTTTGCAGCTGGTAATTTAAAGGGTGCAGGGAATTATTGACCACCAATGGAGGAGAGTGGTTTCTCCAAACACATGTAACGGGAATCTCAATCAGGATTATGCAGAGTGCATGAAAGAAATTTATATCAGATACCGGACTTGATTCTGCGGGCGAGCATCCGTTGGGAACTCTATGATCAGTGTAGCCCATTGGAGTACACTTTCAAATAGACAAGTGGAGCAAAAATAGGATCATATCTTCTTTCACCAAATTATAGCAGTCGCTAAGAAACAGAAAGCAGGACTATGACAACTTTTAGAAACAGCAAGGAATCTTGCAGAAGTCGGATTACTATAAAAGGCTTCAAGATCCGTTGTCACTTCCTGTAACCCTGTCTGTTATATATTCAAAGTTGGAGAATATCGTCTACTGCGCCCTCACATGTCTACGATGCTAGAAATGTACAATCTTTTTCTTATTTCACTGGAAATAGGGAATTTGGGACGAAGAGGCTATCAAAATGGTCTGATATGACAATGTTGAAAAGTGATAAGCATAGAGGCAGATAACCAAGCGAGGATTCTATTTTTATTGCATGCAGATCTTCCAAATAATTACACCAAAAATAGGAAAGACAATTCTGAGCACTAATCAGATTTCAAAGATATGGTTTCATTTGGATGGTAGAAGGGAAGAGATATTGATCCAGGAGGATCTAGTGTGTTTTGAAGAATTGTCAATGTCGTTCGAACGAGTTGACATGCTCGCTGGAATTTTGGCCTAGAGCCATATTTCTTTCGAACGACTTTCAGTGTTGTTCGAACGAGTTGTCATGTCTTCTAGAATTTGGCCCAGAGGCATATTTTCGTTCGAACGAGTTTGGTTTCGTTCGAACGAGTTGGTCTACTTTTCTAAGGTTTAGACCAATTATGCGTAAAGTCGTTCGAACGACTCCCTAGTTCGTTCGAACGACTTTGGCAGTGTTTTGCTTCTCTAGCGTTGATTTGCCTCGAGATGTGTTCTATTTTGTAATTTCGAGTTCTCTAGTATATAAAGAGAACTAGGGTTATTTTCTAGGTTATGTTAGATATGAAAGAGTTCTGAGAGAACCTAGGGTTTGAGAGTTTTTCTTCCTGTAATTACTTCGTTCTTGAGTAATTGAATTCTCTATTTTCCAAACCGATTGGTGTTCTTCGTATTTCTCTACTAACACAGGTTTCTCAATCGTATTGTGGATTAAGTGGTACCAGTTTTCCAGTTACGATCTTCGAGGGTTGATGGTGGTTTATGGTCTCTATACGCGACCGTCTCAAGCAAACGAAGGAGAAGTTAGTGAGTCCGTTGAAGATTCATCGCAAACCTAATTCGAAGAAGAAAGAAGATTTGGAGATGGGCGGTCCCAACGAGAGAATAACGATTTTGGAAACGACAGTTTCCGCCCTAACTTCTACTATAGGGGAGTTAGTAGAGCAGTTGCGTCTCACGAACCTCGCTAAGGCTGCCACTTCGGTGAAACGGCGAGGCCGTTCAAAGAAGAAAGGGGTTATGGAGGTGGATGGTGACGAGAACGTTCTGGTTTTTGATGATTCTAGTGCTGTCGAATCCGACGAGGAGCGATCGGTTATTGGTAAGTCCACGAATCTTTTGCGTAATGTTCGTATTAGTTTTAAGATTGAAATTACGGTATTCGACGGTTCGATTGATGCCGAGATATTGGATAACTGGTTGGATAGGTTAGAAACTTATTTTTCAGTTTAGGAATACTCCAATGCTCAACAAATTTTCTTTGCTATATTGAAATTCGCAAGTCATGCACTCATGTGGTGGAAATCTTATCGAAAACGCCACGATGTAGGAGATTTGGGTTGGAAAGAATTTAAGGTTTTAGTGCGAAAACAGTTTTATCCGATTGGGTATGAGCAAGAGAGATGGTTTTTATGGCACAATTTGCGCCAAAAGTTTAAACAATCTGTACAGAAGTACACTACGGCATTTCATAACCAAGCTTTAGTTTTGGACATTGATGTGGACGAGTAGGAGGTGTTCATGAAGTATACGGGGGGTTTGTCGGAGTCCATTAGGAGAGAGTTGAAGCTCTTTACTGTGGCCAATATCGAAGACGCTACCGTGAAGACAATTGCCATTGAAGGCAAGTACTTGAAAAGTGACAAAGAAGACAACAAGATCAAGTCGGGGTACAAGTCTAGTTGGAAAAACGAGCATAAGGGACAGGCCAAAGGAGAGGGGTCTTCGTCCAAGGAGTTTCATTGCAATCATTGTAAGGCGAGTGGGTATCTTTCCGATTATTGTTGGAAACTTCACCCGGAGCTTCGGCTAAAGGAGGAGTAGCGCAATAAAGAGAAATATGCATTGGCCGCTGAGGTTGTTGATCTTCTAGGTTTAGATAAACCTATTCTTAAGCTTACACTTATGTTTCAGCAGACTTTGGCTACCAAGAAAGGGAGTCGGGAAGAGCTTTTTCATGTCAGTATTCAGGTCAAGCAGAGTTTGGTCAAGGCCATTATGGATCCGGGTAGTCAGAAAAATTTGATTTTTGAGACGTTGGTGAAGAAGATGGGTTTGACGACTACAGTTCATCCTAAGCCGTATGGTTTGGGGTGGTTTCAGAAAGATGCGGAGGTGATGGTCACGAAGCAGTATACATTCAAGTTTACGATTTCTGAGAAGCTTATTGACGAGGTGACGTGTGAGGTGGTTCCTTTGGATGTGTGTCAGGTCATCTTGGGTAACCCTTATCTTTGGGACCGAGATGCGATTCATTACCGTAGAGCTCGCAAGTATTGCCTTATGAAGGAGGGAAAGAAGTTCATATCAATACTTGTAAGAAGCATGTCACTACGTCAAATTTGGTAACGGCAACTCAAGTGAAGCAGTTGGTTAATGTAAACGGCAAGTTTGTGTTATTGGTAGGATCGGTTCAAGAGGGTACGTCGGCTAGAGTGTTGTCTCCAATGACAACGCTTTTTAAACAACACACAGATATGGGGAAGTCGTAAGGGGAGGTTGTGGTACATACTGATCACAAACTGTTCTAGTTTTTAGCTATACAGTCCAAGCTAAGCAAGCTCACTAGATGAAGGGGAAGTCGTATCTCCAACAATTCCCCTTGATTATACAGTATAAGAAGGGAGTGGACAACAAATTGGTTGATTGGTTATCTCGACCCCCATTACCAACTATTTCCGCTATGTTGGTTTCTATGCAGATACAGCCTTTTGTTAAGTCAGGTTATGTTCTGGGTTATGATGATCCAAAGAGGCGTAGTGTGTTTCGCCGAAAGTTGTTGTCATGCAAGACATGTGTTCGTTTTGAGTCATTTCGAGTTGGGAAGAAGGGTCAGCTACCTTGTACGTTGAAGTGGTACAACAAGGTAATAAGCAGCGCCACATTACCACCACTCTAATTTTCGCTTGAGCAGGAGCTCAAGGCTCCTAAAGGGGGGAGCTATGATCCAGGAGGATCTAGTCGAAGACCAATTTTATCTCAAGTCGTTCGAGCGAGATTTATAGTCG
The DNA here is from genome assembly GCA_014058105.1 of Kingdonia uniflora. Classification (NCBI taxonomy): domain Eukaryota; kingdom Viridiplantae; phylum Streptophyta; class Magnoliopsida; order Ranunculales; family Circaeasteraceae; genus Kingdonia; species Kingdonia uniflora. Next base: position 1,446,891 of record JACGCM010001588.1, on the reverse strand, counting down.
TTCGAACGACTTAAACATGCCACTGGAATTTTGTCCCAGAGCCATATTTCGTTCGAACGAGTTGGGATTCCGTTCGAACGACCAGGCAAGTCCTATTGGGATTAGGAACTTGTAACCAAGTCCTATTGCAACTAGGAACTTGTAACCCTTATAAAAGGAGGCAAGACTAGGCAAGTCCTATTGGGACGAGGAACTTGTAACGCAAGTTCTATTGGGACTAGGAACTTGTAACCTAGTCCTACTGGAACTAAGAACTTGTAACCCTTTTATAAAAAGGAGCAAGGAAAGGCATTATTTTTTAAGTAAGTTTTTTATGTTAGATCTGAAAAGAGTTCTGAGAAAAGCATAGGGCTTTGGAGTGATTCATTGTAATCTACTTCATTTTTTTTTAGCAATTAAAGCTTTATTTTTCCCAATTTTGGTGTTCTTCGTATCTTTCAGCTAACTAGAGCTTCTTCATCGTATTGTAGATTAAGAACGAAGTAATTACAGGAAGAAAAACTCTCAAAGCCTAGGTTCTCTCGGAACTCTTTCAGATCTAACATAACCTAGAAAATAACCCTAGTTTCCTTTATATACTAGGGAACTTAAAATTTCAAAATATAACGCATCTCGAGGCAAATCAACGCTAGAGAAGCAAAACACTGCCAAAGTTGTTCGAACAAACTACAGATTCGTTCGAATGACTTTACGCATAATTGGTCTACATCCTAGAAAATTAAACCAACTCTTTCGAACGAAAATATACCTCTGGGCCAAATTCTAGAGGATATGACAACTCGTTCGAACGACACTGAAAGTCGCTCGAACGAAATATGGCTCTGGGCCAAAATTCCAGCGAACATGTCAACTCGTTCGAACGACACTCCAACTCGTTTGAACGATATTAACAATTCTTCAAAACACACTAGATCCTCCTGGATCATGGCTCCCCCCTTTAGAAGCCTTGAGCTCTTGCACAAGCTAGAATATGAGATGTGGGAATGTGGCGATACCCATTTCCCTGTTGTACCACTTCGACTTACTCGGTAGCTGACCCTTCTTCCCCACTCAGAACGAATCAATAGCACCCCGTCTTGTAGTATGAACCTTCCACTCTAGAATACCATCCTTCAGTAACGGATCTTCTCTTTCCATCCATAATTGATCAACTGACGATAGGTGAGTATCGATTGCAAAGTCTTCATCCAAAAGAGTCGGCTCAAAAAGTTTTAAATACTCGGCATTAATCATCGAATACATCTTCATGAAAGGTGGCAAATCCAACTGGAATGCATTGTCACCAATCTTCTTGAGTATCAAAAACGGACCATAACGGATAGGTTTGAGCTTCTTACCTTCCCCCTTAAGCCGTTCCTTACCCAAATGCAACCAAATGAGGTCGCCCTCAAGAAAAGTACACTCAACTCGATGCTTGTCATGGAAAGCCTTATACGTCACTTGAGACTTCTTCAACTGAGCTTCAACCACCTCATGAACCTTGCAGATCTTCTCAATAAAATGCTGAGCTTTAACCTGCTCCTCTTCCTCCTTCCCTGACACCGTCTTATCGCCAAGATTAAACGCCAAATTAAAAAGGCTTTGCGGCAAGTACCCCAAACAAACTTCAAAAGAAGACTTCAATGTGGAACCATGAATCGCCCGGTTGAACTCAAACTGAAGATACGGTAAATTCTCATCCCAAGTCTTAGGATGCTTAGAATGGAATCCCCGTAATAAATGTATCAAAGTACGGTTAACGACCTCTGTTTGCCCGTCTGTCTGCGGATGAAAAACGGTACATCTATTCAACTTTGTGTCCATCATCCCCCATAACGATCTTCAGAAATGGCCCAAAAAGCGGCTATCCCTATCAGAAATAATAGAAGAAGGGATCCCGAAATACCTCCAGACATCTCTGAAAAACAATCACGCTGCTCCTTCTCCTGTGACTGTCTTCTGGCATGGAATAAGAACAATTATCTTGCTGAATCGATCCACCATCACAAAAAATAGTCATTCTTACGTCTGGTCATGGGCAAACCACCCATAAAATCCATCGAAATACTGTCCCAAGGTCGGCTAGGAACTGGCAATGGTAAGTACAGTCCTATCTTCCTATTGGAAGGTTTCAAAGTGTTGCATTGCACGTAACCACGAACCACACGAGCAACATCCACCTGCATCTTCGGCCAATAGACATAACGCTGTAAATTTAAAAGAGTCTTCTCAACCCCGAAATGGCTTGCCACCCTGGAACAATGTGCCTCTCGAATCCACTGTAAACGGTCACCATCCTCAGGAATACATAGTAGACTGCCCCTGTAAATCAAACCATCCATCAGAACATACTCGCACGTCTTGCCCTGCAGTAACTTTTCGTGAATCACACTAAGCTCCATGTCGTCGTCATACCCTGAAACGTACTCAAAAGGAACAATCGGCTGGATCTGCATAACTACCAGCAAAGCGGAAATAGTTGGCAATAGGGGGTCGAGATAACATATTAGCCATCTTATTGTCCACTCCTTTCTTATATTTGATCAATAAGGTAAATGGTTGATGGTACGACATCCACTTCATATGGCGAGCTTGCTGAAGCTTGGATTGCGTAGATAAGAACTGTAACGGTTTGTGATCGAATGTACCACAACCTCCTTCCCCAATAAGTAACTCTGCTAATGCTTCACTGATTGATATAACGCGTAGAACTCCTTATCGTAGGTAGGATAGTTGCGTACTGCTCCTGTAAACATCTCAGAATAGTAAACAACCGGCTTCCCATCCTGTAAAAGGATTGCCCCCAAAGCATAGTCTGACGCATCTGTCTCGAACTCAAAAGGCCACTGCAAATTAGGCAATGCTAACACTGGTGCATCCGTAATCTTCCGCTTCAGTAACAGAAAGGTCTTCTCATGGTGATCTTCCCACACAAACTGTACCCCGGTCTTCGTCAAAGATACGAAGATCGGGGTACTATTGATTCTAGAGCGGAAGGTTCATACTACAAGACGGGGTGTTATTGATTCGTTCCGAGTTGGGAAGAAGGGTCAGCTACCGAGTAAGTCGAAGTGGTACAGCAGGAAATTAGGCATTGCCGCATTCCCACATCTCTAGTTCTAGCTTGAGCAGGAGCTCAAGGCTCCTAAAGGGGGAAGCCATGATCCAGGAGGATCTAGTGTGTTTTGAAGAATTGTTAATGTCGTTCGAACGAGTTGGAGTGTCGTTCGAACGAGTTGACATGTTCGCTGGAATTTTGGCCCAAAGTCATATTTCGTTCGAACGACTTTCAGTGTCGTTCGAATGAGTTGTCATGTCCTCTGGAATTTGGCCCAGATGCATATTTTCGTTCGAACGAGTTTGGTTTCGTTCGAACGAGTTGGTCTACTTTTCTAGGATTTAGACCAATTAGGCATAAAGTCGTTCAAACGACTCCCTAGTTCGTTCGAACGACTTTGGCAGTGTTTTGCTTCTCTAGCGTTGATTTGCCTCGAGATGCGTTCTATTTTATAATTTCGAGTTCCCGAGTATATAAAGGGAACTAGGGTTATTTTCTAGGTTATATTAAATCTGAAAGAGTTCTGAGAGAACTTAGGGTTTGAGAATTTTTCTTCCTGTAATTACTTTGTTCTTGAGTAATTGAATTCTCTATTTTCCAAACCGATTGGTATTCTTCGTATTTCTTTACTAACATAGGCTTCTCAATCGTATTGTGGATTAGATATTGGGCATAATAGCTTGTTATAACTAAAATACCTTAACCAAATTCAATTGTATAAAAAAGAATGTGAAGGGATTAATGTAATACTATGAGACTAAGACTTCATAAAAGTAATTAGTAGCCGGATGAAACCAAAGTTAAACCTCATGAAGAATCTCATGTTCAACTAGAAAGGAAAATTCCAGTTGCACGGGTCGCTGCCAACAACAATTATGTGTATATCTGACTGTATAATATAAAATCATAAATTTATGGTTTATTGCAGTAAATAAAACCTCAAACACATTTGTGTGGAATGCATTAATAGCTGGAGTAAGTCCTAATATCTAATTGTCCTAATAATATAAAATCATGATTACATGGTCTATTCAAGTGCTCAAAACCACATGCACATTTGTTTAAACTCAAATAAACTATAATGATTAACAGAGTGACAAAACGAAGCAACATAAATTCAATCTAACAAATAGGCAATCTACACCGATAAATAAATGCAAACATAATTATTTATTGTATTCCCAGTTGTTCCCCAAATTGGAAAAACAAACCAAAAGAGAAGTTTAAGCTCAAACATAATTATGTATTCCCAGTTGTTCCCCAAAATGGAAAAACAAACCTAAAGAGAAGTTTAAGCTCAAATCAGGAAAGAGATATGTACAGTCTTGAAACTATAATGATTAACTGAGTGACGAAACAACATAAAATCAATCTAACAGAACAAATACGCAATCTACACCGATAAATAAATGCAAACATAATTATTTATCGTATTCCCAGTTGTTCCGCAAAATGGAAAAACAAGCCTCGAGAAGTTTAAGCTCAAATCATATCAGGTATAAAGTAGAATACATACAGCACAACACATGCTTATTAAATAACTGAAAACAATGAATGCCTATGTATTGCATAGAGATTCAATCATCGACCTCTGTTTTGATCTCTCTTTGTAGCTCCTCCTTATACTCCTCAAATGTTCCTGGATAGTTTCTAACAGATCCATCTTCTACAACCCAGATTTTGCTCTTCTCTTCATCCTCACAGACCCGTGAAATCAACCTAGAATCGTGACTCACCAACACAACACCACCAGTGAACTCATCAAGTGCATCGGCCAAAGCATCAATGCTCTGCATGTCTAAGTGGTTGGTAGGTTCGTCCAATAACAAAATATGGGGCCTTGACATCGAGATTGACGTGAAAACAACACGAGCTTTCTGCCCTCCAGATAGTTTCACTATAGGAGTAAGGTGGTTATGGCTGGGGAGCCCAAATTTCCCTAGCTTTGCCCTTACAGCTTCTTGCTTGCTTAATCCTTCTTGATCAGGATGAAGCCGAAGAAGGTACTGGACTGGGGTCTCCTCCATCGTCAAGAGATCCACAAAGTGCTGTGAGTACCTCCCAATTCTTAGCTTCTGACCCCTACGCGCTTCCCCTTCTGTCGGCTCCAAATCACCTGCTAGAAGATTGAGCAATGTAGATTTCCCAGCTCCATTTGGCCCCACTATAGCAACACGAGTACCCATATCAATACCCACATCAACATCTGAAAGCCTAAAATCATCCCTACTTGGATATTTAAAACTAACGTCCATAAGCTGCAATAGAGATGCCGAGCTGAGTGAAGTAGGCTCAGGGAAGTGAAACTCCACACTGTAATCCCTCCACTTCTTTGGAGCCTCTGCCATAAGCTCCTCGTCATCCACCTTCCCCTTAGACTTCTTTGAAGCTTCCTTTGCTGCAGCAAACTTCGCCCGATCCTTGACCTTCTCTTGTTGAACCCGACTTCCAGTCCTCTTTGCGGCTTTCACTTGCTTATCATAAATCTCAAACTTCTTGTTCATCTCTTTCCGACGCTGCTCATACCCACTCTCAAAATCATCAAAGTTTCCACGATAGAACTGGAGCTTTAGATCATGGAGGTGGATAATCTCATTACAAACAGTGTTTAGAAAATCTCGATCATGCGAAACCACTACAAGAGTCTTTTTCCAGCGACACAGATACTCTTCCAGCCAAAGCACCGCTCTAAGATCAAGATGATTGGTTGGTTCGTCAAGTAACAAAAGAGTTGGTTGCATAAAAAGTGCCCTAGCCAACGAAATCCTCATCCTCCAGCCACCGCTAAAAGAACTGGTAGGACGTTTTTGCATATCTGTAGTGAAACCTAACCCCGCAAGGATCTTTGACGCCTGAGCATTGGCTACATACTCATCGTTGTCATCCAACCTATCATACAAATTTTGGAGCTTTCCCCCAACATCATCATCATCAAGACCGTCGTCCGCATTTGATGAATCCTGTAAGGCTGCTACCTCTTGACGAAGCCTGACAAGCTCCTCATTTGCTGAAACAACAGCTTCAAGTGCCGTTCTCTCGTCGCCAACTACCTCTTGTTCCACTAAAAGCACGTCAATATTCTTGGGTACGGGAATTTTCCTCCAAGCAAGAAGCTTCAACAGCGTAGACTTACCCATTCCATTGGGCCCAACTAGACCATACCTCTTTCCGTGAGAGACTTTCACTGAAGTATTTTTAAGAAGCTCTTTGCCACGAGCAGAAACCGAAAAATTTTCAACAGTTATATCCTTAACATTAGCATCAGCTCCATCTTCACCATCAAGAGCAGAAGCCCGACTACCAATGACAACAGTAAAAGCATCTCTGTCATCTTTAAGAGCCTCTTTCTTGGCTTGCTCTGCGGCATACCTATCGAGCTCATCTTTCCTCTCTCGTTTCTTCAATTCCTTATCAGACGTGGCTATTTCAAGGAGTTTCATATCTTGAATCTTATCAGATTTCTTCTTCTCCATAATCTGTTCTTCCTCTCCAGATGGATACCCATCGTCTTCCTCATCTGACGGAGGAAGATCAATGTCGTTGGTGTACGAGGATTGCTTCATAGTCGCCTTGTTCCTCATGATACTACTAGTTGATGTTGTGCTCTTTTTAGGTTTTTCAGGTTTTTGGTCCATACTAGCAAGCATGGCAGAAACTGAGAGCTTCTCCTTCTTTGAATCCTTGGGGAGGTCTTTGTTGGACTTCCCCTTCGTGGTCCCTGATTTCCCAGGCTCGTCACTCTTCTTTTTACCCATTATAACACCTAAAAATCCAAGAAAAATAAATTAAGAAATTTATAATGAAGCGCTCAAAAATAAGTAGAGAATTACCAAAATCTCAAATACATAGTGGTAAAATTCAATGCGTTCCTACAGTAACATATAAATAACAAAGAAACAACAATATTTGGAGATACTACTTGAACAGAACTAGCAAAACATGCGTGACATTCTAAATTAGTCCATCTGCCTCTATCTCGAAGAACCAAAGCTTCTCTTTTGAGGGCACATATCTCGTCAAATTACCACCAAAATTACAGTGCTATTTCACGCCCGGAATCATAAATTTCCGGTCAAAATTTTTCTAACGTGATTTTTTGCGTCTAGTCTTATTTAATTAAGATTTTACTGACCTAAAATATTATTTACTTGTAACTAGTAAACCGCAACACGGTAGGCAACTACCAGTCTTCCCCAATTGTCTCCTCCTCTGAGAATCACTAACAACATTAACGCTTTTAAACCATTTCCAACCAATTTACACCTAAACTTGAAAATTCCCTTTCAAAAGTTAGTTCAAGAAATTGAAGAACAAAGATATCAAAATAGAAAAAAGGATTCAAACTCACCAATTTCAGCTCTTTGGGACAAATAAAAGTTCCTAAATTACTCCATTACCAACTCTCCCATTCCAAATTTTGCAACTTTTTCTAGTTTCTGATTTAAGGTTTGAAATTGGGGGCAAATAACAATCACATGTCTTGACAAGCATAATTAAACACTAACACGATCACAAAACCTAAATCAAACACAAATAATTCATGATTGTAACCCTAAATCTACAAAATTAGTTCAAACTTACGAGATCGAACGAGTTGATTTCACCAATTTTGCTCCTCCAATCTTCTTTTGCCCTAATTGCACCAAAATCACAATGATGAGAGAGAAGTGAAACAAAAAGATTAAATAAACTGATTTGGAGACGAGAGAGGGAGGCGGAGAAGTTTGTTTGGAGGAGAAAGAGAGGAGAGTTTTCGAAGAGAACAAATGTTAAACTGTGTCAAATGTAAGAAGACTCCCTACGGTCGTTTGATGAAGTGTTAAAATTACCCAAAATCAATATTTTTGAACCTTGAACCTTGAACCTTGCTCTATGCAAGCCCATCTTCATAAACATCGTATCTTGGCAGTGTTATTGTCAATTAATCAATCCAAATCAAAACCCCCAATAACCCAAATCCCACAATCAAATTAACAAATAGGAAAATAAAACAAAATCAAAATTTGCAAGTTCGGATAAATCAACAACAGATTCAATCAAATTATAAAGGAAAATTTCGTCAATCTATTGGTAAAACCCAAATCTTTGCACAATCTGAAGTTTCTGAGTATTAATTCGATATCGATCAAAATGGTGGAAATTTACCTAATTAGATGCGTGAATCGAAGTTTTCAGCTATCGATTTGCCCCTTTAAGTTGAGACGGCGAGAAAATTGATCGAATTAGGGTTTTTTAGAGTGAGATTTAGCGATTAGGGTTTGTGTTCTTCGTTTGGATTTGAGGGTTTTAAAGGAGAGTCTCACGGATACAGATATAGCACTAGTAGGAGTAGGGACACTGGGGATCCGCCCCGCCCCGCCCCGCCCCGTCCCGATTGGAGAGGATTTGGGATGACTATATCGGGTACGGAGGTGGGTCTCGGCTGAGCTTGTATAAATCCATCGGGGATCGGGCGGATTTGGAACTGATAAAAAAATTTCGTTATCCACCCCGCCTCGCTCCATATAATACCTCTTAATATATTTACAATTATACCCTTAATATATCTATTATACATTAGGCAACAGTGTTTTTTGTATAGACATATTTGTCATTGTCTCAGGGATAAAGATGGGTTGGGATTTGTGGGGAGGTTGGAGATAGACAGCCTATATTACTTCTACTCTTTGGCTTAGGGGTACTTTCGGCATTGTCTATCTCCCATAGCCCGACTCTTCTTCTTTTTTCCATCTCTCCGTCTCTCCATCAAGTCTTTCATAACTCACTCGATTCCCTCACTGTCTTAATCCAGTGTTGCAGAAACTCTGATTTGGGTCTTTTTCATTCATTGTAGGATGCAATTTTATTGTTGTTGTTATTTGATTGGTACTTATCTTTCTCTCTCTTTCCCTCTCTTTATTTTGTTGCTGTTATATGAATTAAATTGTTGTTGTTGTATCCCTGTTTCTCATGATGTTATCTGTTGAATTGAATTGTTGTTGTTGTTACTGTTATATTGAATTGTTGTTGTTGAATTGAATTGATGTTATCTGTTGCTGTTGTATTCCTCTTTTACTGTTATGTTGTGTTTGCTGTTTGATAATTTCGAGTTCCATATTGATGTTTTGTTGAGAATTTGGGTCATCCCCTCTGTAATAAGACTCACTCATCCCCTCTGTTTCATCACATGGAGTTCCATGTCGAGAATTTGGGTCATCCCTTAAAGAAACTTGGTTATGGGGTATAAGAAATTTGGGTCAACAGACTGTTATTGTGAGCTCAAGAAGAACGTTATAGTTAAAACGCTGATCAGTATAAGAACTTTAAAACTCAATCATATTAACCGTAACATGAAGTGTAGTTGGACAAACCTGTTCTTTGCAAGGATCATCTTGATCACAATAGAGTATTATGGGTCAGCCCCTGAAGAAACTTGAACTCAAGAGTATCATTGTAACTGCTTAATATTTTGCTCCTGAGAAACTTGGTTATAGGGTTTTCATGGGATTTGTACAAGACACTTGATCGTTTCCAACATGTTGCGGTATATTGAATACAAAAAAAAAATACAAAAAAATTAGATCCATATCCTTCTTGGGAAGTATTGAAGGGAAAATGTTGCTTTCTCATTCATAAAGAGGATGCTTTAGGAGAACCAAACTCAAGTATTGACTGCATAATGGAACAAGAATGAAGTTAGGAAATATGCATGACTTGGGACACAAATCAAGAAGGTTGAGTTATAAAATCCCGTAAATAGTTTTATGAAAAAAAAATCTTTAGATTGCGTACAATATAAGTATTATGCGTACGTGTTTAAATATGTGGAGGCTTCATGGTTGTTTATGATTATTTTCAAGTTATTCTGTTAACTACTTTGGCAAACAAGTTGTCCTTAACATAGGAGGATGCCGAAAAGTATACTTATCATGGAAGAACTTGACAGAGATAATCATGGCTACATCGAAGTACCTTTCCTAAACTTAGTTTTTTTTCGTAATGTCAAGCACACATATTTCAAAATTAATAACAACACTGGCATTTGAATTGCAGTTGTCTCCTAGAAAAGTTTTGCCCTTCAAAGTGAGTAAGCCTACATGTTTTCAGTTTCGAAGTGGGATGTATGTGTACCTTCAATGCCCCCAAATTTCTTCATTTGAATGGTTAGTTTCTCTTCGCAAAAATACGCTATTCAGAATTGCACAATTTTCTTAAAATTATCATTGCACAATTTTCTTCAAATTATCGTGTTATCACAGGATAGTAAAAAAACACTTTTGTTAATTACACTATTTATCCAAACCTGTTAGTCCTGTTCAGCCCCAGCATCCTGGCCAGGTCTGAACCTAATAACACTACTTTCTATGTACTAAAAATAATTATTTTTATAGGCATCCATTTTCCTTAACTTCTGCACCGGATGATGACCATTTAAGTGTCCATATAAGAACGCTCAACGATTGAAGTTATCAAACGTATAGCCTTTTTCAAGAGGTAAGAGAAATCCTAAAAAAGATGTTCCAATTATATTTGTTGCCAAGAAGTCTTAAAATGAAAAAATATGTTGTGGAGTGACAGATACTAATATATGGGAGCCCCAATTATCCAAGAATTTACGTTGATGGACCATACGGTGCAGCTGCTCAAGACCATGTGAAGTATGATATTATCATGCTAATTGGGCTTGAGATAGGAGCAACACCTTTTATTAGTGTTATTAGGGATATCCTTCACAGCTTACAATTTGTGGTATGTGATTTTGTAAAGTTAATTTCTTCTCCGAGACCTTTTTAGATTTTCTACAATTTACGGTATGCGTTATTAGTGTTAATTGCTACTTAAATGAAGGAGGTAGAACTCTAAAAAAAATAGGAAGGTTGCAGAGGCTTTTGTAGGAGTGGTGGGAAAAGGTCATTTTTCTTTTCTTAATAGGTTTCATGGAGGAACATCTAAAGATTACAATAGTGGAGGAATCTCTAATATTCTATTTTCTTTATTTTCATCTATAGGTCCTTTGATGAGCTTGAAGCAGAGATGTTGCAGGGCCAAAAACTACAGGTCATAACTAAAAAAAACTGTAAATATTTTAAATTACAATATGAACTACTGAAGTCAATGAAATTTCTAATGATCGCTTGGGTTCGAGTTAAATTTTAGCTATCAGCTATTTGTATCATGGACAAAATGATATTCTTATGTCATATTTGCTAAGATATTCTACTCCGAAGCTTTTGAAATGGTTTGGTCTTTGTGCAGTTATTGAAATATACATTTGATTGGGAATACATGGTCAGGGGACTGGTTCTTGATAAGAAGACATGCCTCATTTTGAAGGTCAACTATCTTGCTTTTTTAGATTATAGGTTTCACAGAGCTAACATCATATTATATCAGACATTATTTAGAGTTGAATGAGTAAATACCTCAACCACTGGGATTAATTTCACTATGATTTGTGTCCAAAACATCTTTTACACATACCTTTCTTACTTCTTATCGAGTATCAACTATCAAGGTTCGTGAGTCATGACTTATAGATAATATTTCATAAATGCGGCGATTTTATAGATAATTTTACTTATTTTTACTATGTAGTCATGTTTTCTTTCTTGGAATCATTTTCAAGCATCCTTCACAGATACCTTTCTTACTTCTTATCGAGTATCAGCTATCAAGGTTCGTGAGTTATGACTTATAGATAATATTTCATAAATACGGCGATTTTATAGATAATTTTACTTAATTTGACTATGTAGTCATGTTTTCTTTCTTGGAATCATTTTCAATTTTTTCATGTGATTTTTCAACTGTATGTTTCTTGATTGAGAATGGTGTTTTTTTATCCCAGGATAAGTCACCTTTTTGTTTTAACAGTTACATCATATATTTTTGTATCTTTGTAGTGCCTCATACAGTTTCTCAAATATAGGTATAGATACGAAAGTTGGTATTTATTTGGTTTTTGGATTTCTAATTAGTAAATTTTGCGTATGATGATATAACAATCTAGAGTCATTCACCCTTTTATTCCTTTACGTTTTTTGCAGATGGAAAGACTCCGAGCATAATGAAAGGGAGATTGGGGTTTATAATGGTGTTAAGGGAGTCAACGTTGTAATGGGACATTGCTGGGATTTGTTTTAATAAAATACCATTGGTGGATCATTAGGGTTTTTTTTACCATGGAGGAGGTGTAAATTTTGTAATGACAGTAATTAGGGCTTGCATAGGTTTATGTGATTTGTGGAAATTAAACATGTCTCTTGGTGTATTATGATATTAAAAATGTGTTAACAAGTTCACACATAATTGTTTGTTTCTTATGTTATCTTTTAGAAGAGAATTCATGGAAGTCATAATTTTATATGGCGTTGAATAATGAATAATTGTTCATTTCCATAGATTTTATCCTGGACTATCGTTGATGATGCTATAATTCGATGCTAATGAGCAACCCAAGGACCTTTTTCATACACATAGATGAGAATAATGAGCTTTTGCGAGATTACATTATAGCCGATTCAAGTACCGGAGCATCAACAACTACTGCCATAAACCAATTATTGGTCATTGTGAAGGTCCTCAAAGGGAAAACATATCCTCTTGAATGGGATGGTGGAATCCATTATTTATCTTTTTCTTCTGCTATATTTTAACTGTTAAGAGTTAGAAATAACAGAAAAAAGAAAAGGAAACTTATTGGGATTGCTAGAAGTTGTTTTCTTTTTATTTTTTCTCTATAAAATAAGGAAAGAGAATTGTTAGAGTTATTTATGCTATTCAAAATTACTGAAAATTTATTTTCTACCGCAGCTATCAAACATATCCAAGCCAAACAGTAATACTTCCATACACATATTTCAATAAAGTGCAATCTTAGACCAAATAGTAGCAACCATGGGCACATAAGATGCAAATAAAGAAAATAATCAAGGGTGCAAAGATTATAAGTCTACACAATGAATGAGGCCAGGAGTTGTTTCATATAAGAGTTTATATAGATGTTGTTTTGGTGCCTATTGTGCACGAAGAGAGTATACGAGGATTAATGTAGGGGCTTACTTCATTCAGTTGTTGGGGTGACCCATGTTGCCATTACGTATCCTATGTATGTGAAGTTAAAATACTACTTGGCGAGAAGAGGTAAACCTACAATGGATAAACTCATCCATGGACAAGTTTGTATTGCCTCTTCATTATTTAAAATGGTTATATTGATGTTGTTGAGGGGCGATTATGCTTTAATTGGTGGCTAGCATGATCCATGTGCTTTCGTTAATTCTAATATGTTCTTGATGTCTTCACAAACCGAGCAGAGTGTGGGAGCGGATTCATTGCTCTTGGTGAGATAGTTGCTCCTTTAAACTGAAAACTTCTCTTCGTTGAATCCTTCTCAAGTGAGCCTTCACCTTCAGCTATTTGTATAGTTATTTCTTTTTGAACATATTGTTCTTTGTATATATATTTATGGAATTCCTAATGTATCAAGGGTATGTAAGTTCTCATCAAAGTTGACATTAAACACTTCATAAGATTGTATCATTATCTTCGTGTCTTTTTTATAACATTTATGGCAAAATTGGGAACGCCATTTAGTAATGGCACAAGGGTCTTCTATGTAAATAATTTTGTATCAGTTACAATAATTTGTGGTTGTTTGCACTTTGAATCCATGATGGGGGTTTTGTTGTAGTAAAAGGTGATCAATAAAAGAATGAGCAATGTTGAAAAAAAAAACATATGCCTTGAAGGGGACTATGCAGAGTTCTCGAGTTTGCACCCAACTCAGTTGTTACCGAGGAACATACGTTGAGAGTTGATACCATGTACTTTGAATTAGGAAATGCGAAAAGCTTAAGTAATGTATGTGATTTTGATTTCCATCAGAAACAGTAGTAAATCTTAGTCCATTTGCGTATGGATGGCTTGATGTATTAGTTGAAGTTGTCGAAGACGTGCGAATGCAACAATTGCGTATGACTGATCATGTATTTTTCACATGATAAGAAACTTAGTTCTCAATATAGATAAATAACTGCGATTTCACGATGAATAAGATACACTATAAATTATTAAGATAAATTGGCAGTGTCGAATAAACGTAGACGTATTCACCGTGATTTAGTTACGGGCGACGTCTTTGCCGTGGCGAGGCACGGGTATTACTAGTTTATATTATATTCTCGGGTAATGTATCAAAACAAACTCTTTTTGATGAGTCTCTCGAGGCGGGAAAAAATGGATCAAGAGTATAAAATAGTTTTCAGTTTACTAGGGGCAGTATTGTTCGATATAAAATTAGTATTCTTTGTCAAACCTAAAAAACATATGTCCTTAATAACTGATTAACTTCCTCCATTACTCCCATAATTCACGATTACAGTTTCTTCCTTCACAACTTATTGCATCCCTCGATTTCTCTATTTCCAGTTTCAACCAAGGTTTTAAATAACCGTTATAACAACCGCCCTGAGCCCGTTCCGTTATACCTCATGTTTCGTTCTAAAAAATAATACCTGTTATTTGTTGTTAGAGACCGTTATTTTATACTATAACGACTGTTGTTACCGTTATAACGCTACGTTATTTTCAATGTTTTTCTTCACTTATAATGAACGTTATACACCGTTATATAACTATTTAAGTAGTAGGTAAACCACTGACATTTTTCTAACTAAAGTATGAGCCATTTTTCTTAGTTAATTGGTGGAATTCATATGGAGTGGAGTTGCCTCAACTTTGAAAGTTGGTTGTAAGAATTTTAAGTCAAACATGTACTTCATCCAAATGTGAAAGGAACTGGAGTACCTTTGACAGGTTCCACACAAAGATTAGAAATCGATTACTTTCAAAGAAACTCAATGATATTGTTTTTGTTCAATACAATATTCGGCTTGAAAGAAGAAGGAAAGATAGACGTCGACGCTATCGTGTAGACCCCATAAGTGTGTGCTATTTTATTAGAAGATCCATTATGTGAATAGATTGTTGGAGATGATGATGAGCCTTTGTTGCCAACACTTGAAGAATGGTCAAAAGAGCTTGAAAGAGAATTATCAGCTGAAGATCCGGAGGTCAATGAGCAAAGGAGGTACTCTACTTCTGTTATTGACACAGATTTCCCAACAAATTGGTCATAAGCACCTATGTATCAAACACCAATAAAGTTGTTGCCTGAGGCGTATTTTGATTTTGATTTCAACCAAATCAATCTGAAGCATGGCCAACCTTCAAATTACTCTGAATTTGATACCAATCAGTTCGACTCTGTTTACCAGTGAATGCAATGTCGCATTCCAGAATAATCATTTTCCATTTGATATTTATGTGATTTTTAATGCTCTGGTGTGATGTTTAATGCTTTAGAGTGATATTTAATTTTGTCGGTGTAGTGTGTTATTTCAACGTTGTAATAAGTAATAACTTCAATAATAATAAGTACTTTGGTTTTTCCTTTATTATCTTTTTAAATATAAAAAATAACGTCTATAACGTCGTTATTTGTAAAATAACGTCTATAACGGTTATTATAATTGAAAATTAATATTTATATATAGAGAAAACAAAAACACAACCGTTATTTTAATATAACACCGTTACAGGAAAAATAACGGCCTTTATAACATTTTTTTCTTGTCATCTAGCGAAAAATAACGTAACACCGTTATAACGGTTACGGCCTTTGCCCATTACACCGTTATAGCGTACCCTTTTAAACCTTGGTTTCAACCAATCTTTTGTGTATCCTTTGGCATCTTCCCCTTCTTTTAGTTATTTAAAAAAAATAGACTTCATAGAAATATGTTGATGGTAGGAGTTTAATTGCTTCTCTTTCTAAACCAATTTTTTTTTTCATATCTTCAAGTTGCAACAATGGTGAAAAGTTCTGGAGACAACAATCCCCTCTCCGGTAGATTTGTGAGCGTACATATGCTTCTAATTAAGGTTCGAATTTTACAATTAGATTTACCGAAAACCCTAATTACTTATGCGATTTAAAGTATAGGTTTTCTTAGAATGCCTATTTTAGTTGATTTCTAGATATAATTGGCTAAACCCTTTTTTTTGTGAAAATAATATAAATATGAGGGCTTATAATACAGTTACAGGTTGGCAAGTAATTATTGGTTTCTAAATTATAGGGTTTTTTTCCAAGTATAGGAATTAACCAAGTTATATTGCTCACTATCTCTCTCTAAAGAAACCAAGTACAACCTCGATTTAATCTAACAACTTCTTTAATTTCAGAATTGATTTATTTAATTTTATTGTTTGGTTTGTGCAATTTTCATTTAGTGCAGGGAATTGGCTAGAGAAATATATAGGTAGTTTTTGCTCAACTATGTACTAAGAAGATTTGGCTTCACAACCTCTTTTTGTCCAACAAAACCTATAAGATGCCTAATTCAGGTTTGCCGTTGATTTGAAATTTTATTTCTTCTTATTTTGTTATCCTAATATTTGATTTATTTCTCTGACTGTTCTAATGTTTTGATGACCATTCATAGTCCAATTGATATGGCATCGCTGTGTTTGGAACAAAGTTATGGGATGCGGAAGAATATGGGTAGACGATTTAAACTATCTGTCAGAGAATAGGTCCATTGGTCATGAGAATACAAAAGAGATACAGCGAGCCCACCTTCATTTCAACATTTATCTTCCTAAAATAAATCTCTTCAAAGTTAATTAAGTGAACTAACGTAGCATAACTAAGTTTCTTTAGTAAGTCTGAAGATTTTATCTTAATTGTTGGATCGATTTAATCTCTACAGGAAAGGTAGTGACTTTAAGTGATCTTACCGATAAGGAGATTCTGAAAGCTAAGAGAAACTTTGGTAATGCCACTATACTAATCTGAGAGAAATTCAAGTGAGTATAAGCTCTGACGTATGAGTATGAATATTTTTCTTTCAAGTTACATTATGATATAAGCACTAAAAGACATCTAAAGAGTATATTTTATATCATGTTTTTGCTTTTACGTCACCGTTTGCATTGACAAGGGTTTCAGAGTATTCTCACAATATATAAAGGAGTAAGTTTGATTACTTTTGTAATGTCTCTTTATGGGAATCTTTCACATGCAACCCACTAAGTTTGATTAATCTTCTCTATCTTCTTATGTTGTGGGATTTGTTTTTATAGCCTCTATGGCTTCTTCTTTTACTCTGATTCTTATTGGTGTAAAAAAATTAATTAATGATATTGAAAGACCTTACCACCTTATATAATCCTGTCAAAAACGATGCATGTTAGGTTTAACCAATGAGAAATAAAGTAATGTCGCGAAATCCAAACGACGTCTAATATAAAAATAGCAAAAATTGGGTTATAGCATCTTCGTCTATTTTAGATCAAGAACATTAATAACTCCAACAAGCTTATAAGAAACTACCACATCTTGGAGTGATAGTATACTAAATTAAGTGTCTGACATAAGAGCAAGTAACAAAGTAAAGGACAAAAGAAAAAAGATGGGTTAGTTCGTTATATAGTTGTTGATCCAGGAGAATCAGAGACGTTTGAGGTGAACTCGTATGTGAATAATGAAATTATCGTAAAGTCGTTCGAACGACCCTTTTCCAACTCCCTGGAATTTGGGCCCATAGACAAATTTCGTTCGAATGAGCTTGGATGCCGTTCGAACGAGTTATCATGTTTCTAGGATTTACGACCAATTAGCTTAACGTCGTTTGAACGGCACGTTCGGACGGGCTTGGATGTCGTTCAAACGAGCTTGGCGTAGGTTGTTATTCTGAGATGTGGATTTTCCTCGAGATCTGTTCTATTGATATTTTTAGTTCCCTAGTATATAAAGGGGACTTGGTTATTTTTCTAGATTATGTTAATTCAATAAAAGTTTTGAGGAAGAAGCTTAGGGTTTTAGAGTAATTCCATTATAATTAACTTCGTTTAAGCAATTAAAGCTCTTAAAGGGATTTTTCCCAACCGATTTTGGTGTTCTACGCATTTTTCTGCAAACTAGGGTTTCTATATTCGTATTGGGGATTAGTTGTACATATTTCTTTCTTCTCACATCTTTTGTTTCTTTTAAACAACCATTTTTTTATTAGTTGGTAAATGTTTTAGTTGGTTTATGCAGATGCCAACTTTGCACACTGAATATATCCACTAAGATATGGTTAGAGTATAAATTAATTGAAGAAGAAACATTTGGCTTGATAGGTTTGGTTTTGAGAAGTGGAGATAGAGGGTGAGATGATGAGTTCTTAAGATTATGGCAGGAATCAACAATTTTAGCCTTAACGATCAACGGCTTACAATAAGGAAAGAAAGCACTGTCTATACTTTATACTTGATGTTCTTCAGTTTCATTTATTCCCCAAATAAATTTTGATTTCCATTGAACGAGATCTTTATATTGATGTTCTACATTGTAAAAAATTAAATACAAGAAGGAAGTTCTTTATATTTCAACGAATTCTTCCATTGCAGTCATTGCTCTTGAATTGTCTTTCTTTATAAGTTTTGAGAAGTTTTTGTGATCCTTAAATTAATTCAAGAAGAGACTACATGTCACATAAACTTTGGAAAGTAGTGTACTCTGGAAGGCTGAAATGTTGATGGTATATGGTATTGATGATTTTAATTTTAACCAAAGATATAATATTTTTTCAAAGACACATAAATAATAACGCCAAAGGCACGTCGACGCATTCACCGTGAGTTGGTCACGGGTAGTACTAGTATATAAGAATTAAGAAATAAACATAACCCTAACTTTCAAGGGAAAGGATTTAGAGACACTCAAAAGCCAAACACTCAAGTCTCATTCAATACCAACCACTCATCTAAGAGATGAGTGGTTTCTCAAAATTGGTGATTTGTTATATAGGAAATGGGGTGGAAAACTAAATAGTCTATCCTGTCCCACTTTCTTTCTCTTCAGTCACGTCATATTTGCATCTCTCCTCCCCTGATTTTCAAATTCAAACAAATTGGTTCTCATACCACTCTCTCTCTCTCTCTCTCTCTCGCTTTCTTACAATTTCTACCATTAGAGGTGTAATTCTTCCCTCCAAAGAACTGTGACAACCACAGTGATAGAAGAAAGTCGGAGAAGACTCATTTTCGCTCAAAGGTATTTGGAACCCTTATATCTCTCAAAGCTAGACACAGTAATATGAGATCCCCAGTAGTATACCTACTTGTTTTATATAGAATGTTATGAATTTCTAATTGTTAGTGGTATTAATCCTCTTTGTAATCTAAATTTTGTCTCCCCAAGCAATCCTGTGTATGAATTATCGGTAATGCTTCATTCGACAATTTTATAAGCGTAAGTCTCAACAGTACTTAAGAATTATCGAAATCGACAATATTAGATGTACAATTACTCACATAAATTATCGTAATTGTCGATATCAATAATATTAGATATGGAAGTTTTCACACTTTAACTACATTGTCAAACTCGACAATAGTTTACATGCAAGTCCTGACATAAATGAGTATATTGTCGAACTCGACAAAATTATATGTGTTTTCAACTTGTTTTAGGTTATGCTATATGTTGTAAGCATGTTTTGTTAAGGCAAGATAATTTTATAGGGTTTTACTTCTGTTATTTTAGAGGCTTGATAATGGTGTTTAGTTTTTTGTAATGGGTCCATAAATTATTTTGTGCGTGTTTTGCCATAAAGGAGTCAGAGAGTTACAATAGTGTCCACATCCCAATTTTTTTTACCAACTCACGAAGAAATCTATCCACTACTACAAGAAGTTAAAGCAGAAGAAACGAGGCAAGCAAAAATTGAGTGAGAATTAGAATTTGGACGAATATAAAATGAGTTCTGGGAGGAACAAGATTTGGCATATTTTAATTCAGTACGTAAGAGGCCTAATGACGATTCTTCGTATGTGTGGCAAATGGGTCAGTATAGCTAGGAAGAATGTCGATATAACTAGATTTTCGGATAAGAGTATGTGTTAGAATTCTGCGTTGTACAACGAGTTTTTGTGGGGTGATTGTTTATATTTTGTATTCCCTCTTTTGTAGTATGTGATGTAATAAAGGCTTTTCAAATGAAATAAACATTACGTTAGACGTTACTTGTATTTAGTTTCTAATATTTTGTTAAATTACTAGCGTTGGACAACTCACAATTGTTTCTTTTATGTGTCAACTTGTCAGTGAAATCGATAATGGAAGACTCCGTAAATAAAAATTGGAGTAAAGTTATTCGTAACGAGTCCCCAGAAAGGTCTGAAAATGAACGTATTATAGACCCGTTGTTGGTGGAAGCCCCATACAAGGGTTAACTTGAGGACGCACGTCTGTGTTACGAACGATATGGAAGAGGGCAGGGTTTTTCCACCAAGATACACAATTTTACTAAGCGTTCAAGATCGGATGATATAGACAAAACCCACTTTTGTCGTATGAGTAATGACTTCTCAAAGAAAAGCCATAAGATAGATCTAGAAACTAACGACATATCTGGCAACAGAAGATCATCTGGTAAGTGTGGGGGTAAAGCAACAATGAACATTAATTGGAATACCAAAATAGGAAAATATGTTGTCACAAGTTTCACGGATATCTATAACCATAAACTCGTATCTCCGCGAAATCATCATCGTATGAAGGTTAACAGATTCTTTCCAGAAGCAGCAAAAAACTTGACAACAACATTTTAGCTCCTCAATATTCTGGTGGGCAAGGTCCAGTCATTATTCCCAGATCGAACCTTCAACAAACAGAATTGTTACAACTACAACGCCAGAGTAAATAAGGAACGACTAGTCAGAGGAGATGCACAAGCCACGTTGGAGTGGTTTAGGAAGAAACAAATTGAAGATTTGATGTTTTATTTTGACATAGAATTAGATAAGGAGGACCAAGCACTATTTTTTTTTTGGATTGACGGACGTTCAAGGTGCACATACGAGGCATTTGAAGATGTCGTCACCTTCGATACTACGTACCGAACCAATGTCTACAAGATGCCATTTGCTTCGTTTGCGGGGGTCAACAACCACTACCAAACAATTCAATACGGATGCGCTCTACTAATGAATGAGCAAGAAAGTACATTTGTATGGTTGTTCCATACTTGGTTGAAGACAATGAACTACAAACACCTTGTTTCAATTATCACTGATCAAGATCCAGCTATGGCTACCGTTATTCCCAAGGTAAAGAAGGAGTTCGAATTGGACAGACTAGGTACTGATCAAATTTTTGATTTACCATATAGGTCGACAATATTAGATATATATATATATATATATATATATATATATAAGTATATATATATATAACTCCAATTGTACATGGTAATTGTCGAAATCGACAATGTTATCTATGCAATGCGTCATGTACATTATCATAATTGTTGAGATCAACAATATTTTGTTTCATAACTTCAATGTTATATATAACTCCAATATATTGTCGAGTACGGTCATGTATCGATATTTTATTGTCGACTTCAGATTCTGATCGACAATATCATAGATTATTTTGTAGTGTCTCTAAATCATTCTGCGTTCTCCTAGTTTATTTGCAGGTCTTCCCCAACACCAGACATCGATTTTGACTATGACGCATTGCAAACAATTTTTTTGAGAAGATCGGCCATGTTTATCGGGAACCATCTACATACAAAGAAGATATCGATTCAATAATGCACGACACATATGAGGTTGTAGAGTTTGAAACCAGGTGGATGGACCTAATGAAGAAACATAAATTGGATGATAACCTTTGGATACAAAGCATTTTCAATATTAGACATAAATGGATACCATTATGGAATCGTTCAACTTTCTTTGCAGGCATGAGCAGTACAGGACGGAGTGAGTCCACAAACAACTTCTTTAATGGTTGGTTGCCAGTAATAACTGAGTTGTACAGTTTTGTGACCAAGTATGAGATTGCCCTTTTAGAGGTATACGACTGAGAAAGTGGATAAAACTTTGCATCATAACACAAATATCGTCAAGGTTGTCCTCATCAAGCTCTACTAAAAGATGCTACAAAGATTTACACAAGAATAATGTTCTACAAACTTCAGGATCAGTTTGACCAGGTTGTCCACTTCATTACAATAGAAAAAAACATAGAAGGTAACCTTCGACAACTTACAGTAAAGTCCCATAGGGTCATACCAAGTTATTTGCGTTAAATATAGACTTAAATAAGCTAACTGGTAATTGCGGATGCAAGTTGCATGAGTATGTTGGACTCCCATGTTGTCACCTTCTGAAGGTTTTCTTGAAATACGACATTCTCAAAATACTTAAGGCTTTCATTATGACAAGGTGGACGATTGGTACAAGTTTTTAAGGTCGTATTATGAAAGTTACTTGGGAGAAGAAAACTTACGAAATCCCTTACGCCATAGCCACCTATCCCTTCGTGCATCAAAATTATTCGAAAGGGACTCGAAGATGAAAGAAAGTTTTGAATTCGCAGTTTTGAAGCTAGACGAGATTGAGTCCTACCTTGATAACTACGACGATTCTTTAACACAGATAGATGCATCACAACCAAACATCTCTACTTTTTTAACAAATTCAATGATGTCTGGAACTATCATTTTAAACCCTCTCGTTATTCAAGTAAAATGATGAGCGAAGACTGATCACAAGAAAGTGGTAAGATAGAAGGGGGGAGGGATGGAAAAGGCTGTTATGAAGAAGAAAAGAACATACAAAAGTTGTGGAGTACTTAGTATCCATGACAAACAGACATGCCCACTTCTCAAAATGAAGATAGTAGAATCAAGTAAGTACATATTCGATATTATACATAAACGTCATATTCTCTGTGATTTCTCTATAATGTGTTTCCCATGTATTTACCCCGTATTTACAATCAGAATTAATTCTATGAAGGAGACAACCATGGGGATTTTGTTCAGCCGTTCCAAGATAATCCTGACAACCAAGATATCTTGGAAAATAAGAGTTGACATGACACCGATCTGTAATTGATTCTAATAAATATGTATTTGATAATTATTGTTGGCGAGGGATTGTTGTTTTCATTCAACATTAAGTTTGGTTTGATGATGGAATTTAGGACAATAACAATGCACTATTTAAAATTTTAGGATTGTGTAGCTTTATGCACCCTCTATAAATTTGTAGATTATCAAAAATATAACATTAAATTGTCGGTTTATCTAATAGATTGACCATAATTTAACTATATTGTCGAGTTCGACAATATTATATACCCCTAACTCTAATTACACTTGGTAATTTTCGGGATCGACAATATTAGAAATGCATTATTCCAAATACACTACCAAAATTGTCGAACTCGACAATATTAGATATTGCAAGTAACCATGTACACTACGAATATTGTCGAAATCGACAACATTTTATTTTTTTTAACTCCAAGTGCACTGCAAAAATATTCTTCACAACCAATATGTACATACTTTCAACAATCAGAAATGAGATTCAAATATAGCAGTGAGCTAACATAACTATGCATACTACAAAAAATAAATCAACAATGGGCACTTTTACAAAAAAATATATACTGTGATATACAAACAGTGAGCTAACAGAACTGTGATATACAAAATTGGATAATCATGTATACTACCAATAAATAGTGAGGTAACAGAACTGTGATATACAAACATTTGGTTGATAACCCTATTTTATTGTCGACAAACCAACAACGATCATGTCATTCACTTTATACCCCTTTACATTGTGCTATCTAAGTAATGCCTTAAAGGTCCTTACCCTCACATCAAAATACTTAGTCAATTGTTATTTCACAAAAGCCGGAGGAATTTCCAGATTCGCATGACCGTAGAAAAGAGTAGAAACTGGAGGTATTGGTGCATCAAACCTTGAAAACAAACGAATGTAATGATTGTTCCCCCCCAAACCAAATCACCAGTACTTACTAGTATCTATAAGAAGGTTCTAGTACCTCTCCTCATTTAAAGTAGTATTTTTCTTACGTGCCCATAAAAGGGGTAAGAATGTATATGCTTCAGTGTGGCTAATGAAGACCAAAACTATCTCATCTATAGTAAGTGGATAGTAAATGCATCATATGCCTATACTTCACATGCTGATGACCAAAAGAATATGTCTGCAACAAACTTTTATTCGCCTTCTCACCGGCTGAAGTGAATTGTATACCCAATGTTTGGCTGAAGATACTATTCCAAAATGTGGGGTCCTTGCAGAGAAAGGACTCCAATGATTTCATTACATCTGAGAATCTATGCTGGCTCTGGTGCTGAATCGTGGCCGAAACCTTAAAAGCGGAATTGTTATCACTGATTTTAATGCCACAAACATCTAGAAGATACTTCATCCACGGTTGGAATAAAACTTCTTGTAACTTCTTCTTAGCCATATTCTCATTCCTAGCAATGACAACATTTTTAAGAGTTAGCCCCGTAGAAACCAAGTCATCTTGATAATCTCCCTTGGGATCTTGTTGTGCTATTGTGAAGAATCTTTCATTCTTGTCAGAAAGTTCTTAAACATTGGGTCTCTCATGTCTCCCATCCCTTCACTCGCGAGTGCCTTCTTCAATGATTGATGCCAAACTTCTTGGAACAACAACATCAACTAGATATTAGAGTAGACACTAATAGGTACATCACCAAAGCTGATCAATAATGACATGACATGAGGTGACATAGGTACAAGAGTTAGGAATAGGTCATACCCATTCATTGTTATTTACTTCCAAAGACTTCTTCATCTCTTCAGCATTAACCAACTTCTTATGCTAAAAAAAAACTCTAACATTAGGATTAACACTAAAATAAACATTCTATTAAATAAATATGGAGAGGGGGGCATACAAGATCATTAATTTCCTCCGTAAATCTTGCAGCTTCTTTCTTGTACTTGGATGTCCAGTTTAGTATCTGTTCCAAAGATATAAAGAAGATGAGCATCCAGTTCAGGTATTTGTGATTTGACAGTCAATTATTGTCGATTTTGACAATACTATGTTGTTTAACCAAAGACAAATTGCCGATTTCGACAATTACTTCAGTTGTTATTATATATACATTGGTTAATTCGACAATATTTACACATCACTGCTACCATAACCAAACAGATATTGACCTGGGAACACAAGTTGAATTGAACATCTGATTATCCCTAACATTTAACATAAAAAATACTCAAGTACTTTAGAAAATTAAATTTAAATAAAGTCAATACTATCAAACCTAGCCAAGACATATTTCATTCACTTTTAAATAATCAAACACAAACTCCAATTCACTAACTAAAACTAATATCATTCATTTTGAATGACTTACAAAATCTTCTTTCGCAATCAACTTCTTCTTAAGTTCCTCATGCGCAGACAACAAGTCATCATACTTCTTTGCTAGGTTTATGTCTGTTATAGGCTGATGTGATTGGAGGATAGCTAGCTATTTAAAACACGTAGCACAAGAAAAATGTTACCAGAGTTAGAAATAATGCAGCCACAAACCAATAGATCCCATACAAGTGTGGATAAACTCACAGGTGTAGCTGGTGGAAGTTGCAAGTCTATCTGCTTTATCAAAAGGACATTGACTGCTTTTAGTAACTCATTCTCTTTAGACTGTACACATTTGTAAAATAATTACACCCCATGCAAGAATGATTAATGAACTCCAATAAGTAATTATGTTACACATCACATTACCTTCTTATTCAACTCAACGGATAAGCTCTAATTACATTTTTCAATGTCAGATTTTTGCCTTAGCTCTGCCTCCAAACTTGCATTTTTTTTCTTATAAATTCTTGCACTCCAATATCTACAAAAAAAATATATTATTACGAACATCATGGTTTGGAATAAAATAATTAATGGAGGGGATAATGATATCTGCCTAAGGCCTTACCTTCGCATCTAACTGCCCCAGTAGATCTGCGTATGCTAGTACACATTGTTTGTCAAGTACACGCTTCAGTTGCATGACCTCCTTCATTTCATCAATGGTTTATCTCAGCAAATTACATTTACTTGTCTGAGGTTAAGATAAGATGAAACAATTATTTTATAACCCAATTAAAACTACACATGTGAACTTCAAAATTGTCGACCCACTGGGGATTCAACAATTTTCTTATGTGTCTAACTATATTATTATCGATCTCGACAATATTACATATAAATGAATTCACAGACAACTACAATAATTGTCGAGCTCGACAATATGATATATTTTTAACTTCACATATATCAAGATAATTGTCGAATTCGACAATTAAATATAAGGATAACTGTGGATAAACACTAACATTAACTGTGGATAAACACTGACCTTCTCTTTCAGGGCCTCTGCTGGCTTAATGCTGGCTTCTGACTCTTTATCTTTATCTTTCTTAAGCTTCTGAAATTCATCATTTAAAGCTTTGATTTGCTGATCCAACCCACAAGATTCAGCCCGTGTTGGCATGGTATCATAGGCATTTGGAGATAGAGTGGCATGCTCATTGAGTTATAATTTTGTGAACATAATATTAGACAATAAATATTTGAAGCAAAAATGAAGGGAGTGAACATAATATAAGGGAAGATGTACTAACCGATGTATGATATTGTTCACCACCAGCTTCATAGTGGTCCACGGGGGTGTCACCATCCTCATTGATACAGGCTTTCTTTCTTTGATGAATTCCAAACATCCCAACATCATCATCTGCAGCCAAGTCAATGGTAATGGGACAGATCGTCGTCTACGAGATACTGGCAAACCGCTCCAAGTATCCCTTTGTACATACTGGAGGCCCCTCTGGTACCCTCCGCCCCCTTTCAGTCTTCTTCAGTACCCAATCCTTTCACTTCTTTTCGGAGAAGCAATCAACCCACTCATACTTAGGTTGCATTTTCTCGGCTCTTCTAAGATCCAAAGCTTGGACACTCTGGACATAAATGCTTTGTGGAGATGCCTTGTTCCCGTGAGAACTGCCGTACAACCCTATTTGGATAGTAGGGCTGAACATGGTATGGACTTGCTAGTGCACCATAGAAATATGTAATCTCCTTGAACCCATATGCAAATCTCTTTTATCTCTATACGGGTCCCATACAACCTACGTGAAAAATGAGTGAAATGTATTATATTAAGAACAAAAAAATATAAGGGAAAAATATCTAAAGAAAAAACTGTACAAACACATAATAATTGAGATAAAAGCATTAAATTGGTTGTTTACCCAGTAGTTCTACAATAGTTTAACTATATTATCGATTTCGACAATATAATATATGCATAACTCCAATTGGACTTGATAATTGTCGATCTCGACAATATTATATATGCATAACTAGAACTATATTGCCATAATTGTCGAGCTCGACAATATTATATATGCAAAACTAAATCTACATTGTCATAATTGTCGAACTCGACAATATTATACATTGTCTGATTCCATATACACTACCAATATTGTCAACTTCGACAATATGTACTTACATATTAGTTGTGTATCTAAGTATATAACATTGACCAATAGACTTGTGCATACTACCAACAAATTATGGGATAGTTCATCTAAAATACTTACATCATCGACTTTGTATTTGTCCAATGCTTCCCTAAACTTTAGTAAAGCCGGACCACCATATCTATTTGTAACAGATCCGCCCCATTTCCAACAAGTACAGTGCTCGTATTAGTCAGAATCCATCCCCATCGGTATCCCAGCAAGCTTTGGGAAATGTGTGAAAATCCACGACTACATGTATATAGATAAACAAAATCAAATTAGTAAAGGGATAGGTGGATGCATATGTATATAAATTAGTAGTAAATGAGTATTGGAATCATTTCGAGTAGCTTGGTACAACATGCAAATTGCCTCCCATCATCTTGAGATGCTACACCGAGATTGTGATACATGTGCGCCAGAACTGCTGACCCCCATGACCACTTCTTTGACATTTTGTCCTTGGCAAACAAGTCTAGAAACAGTGCGCTGACATCAGTGCCTTTTTTCGTGGGGAATAAAAAGGAACCAAGTACATATAACATGTACGTACGAGTAACAGACCTGGCTGTTAACCCCTTCTTCTTGGCTCTCGCAACAGTACCGTCACTGAAAACCTTCTCCAATTTGTAGGCATAATGTTCTCTTAGTTTCTTTAGTGACAAAGAATTACCAGCATCACCAGCTTTCAAAGCCTTAAATCCTTTTAAATATAGTAAAAGTTTCTTCTCGAATACCTCGAGAAGCGCAAGGAATCCTCAAGTCCCGCCAATTACGGTGACATCACCATTTGTACCAAAGCCAATCATTTGCCCTACATCATCCAAAGTTTGAGTCATTTCCCCTCATTTGAAGTGGAAACTATTAGTTTCCGGCTGCTAACGTTCGGCAAAAGCATAAATAAGGCCAGAGTTATAAGAATCATATATAGGATATGACCCCAATTCTATGTAAACCCTTCAACTTAACCAAATCTTGGACCATTTGTAGTTCATTTGTAAGACCCCACGTTGACGGGTGATGGTAAACACGAAAGCACACCTTCTCCTGAACAATAACATCGATTATGTCAAAAAAATGAGTGATTACCAAATAAAATTTAACAAATAATGGGAATAACAAATAATAATTAAGTACTATACCTGCCCTAGCACGATCGACCTTGCTCTATGGAACTTGAAGCTCCTAAGCAAACTACTATCAATAGGGCAACCTCTTCGTTATTTGTAGCCGCCTCGCCTTCGTTATTTGCAACACTACGCTCACAATTCTCCCTAACACTCTCTATATTAACATCATAATCTGTTAGGAGCGTTGTCTAAGCTCCAAAAGTAGCTTGGGCTAACTCACTCTAAATTTGAGAACCCCCACTCACTCGAACCTCGTCACCATCTTCAATGTGAGCTCTACTATGTTTAGAAATACCCTCATTTGTAGTTTCAAAGCTGGGAGAGATTGTTCAACAGTGTTTGGAGGGACCACTGTTGTCTCAACATTCTTTCTCTTTTTCTTATATGTAACTAGATCTTCAAAGTTTGGGTGTTCCGAGTCTGCTCTATCCAACTCTTTTTTTTTCTATTAGAAGTTGTAGGAGGCACTTTCTCTTTTATGGTATACATGCACACAATTTTATGGGAATTAGTCTAAGTCTTAGTGTAATATTGTCGAAATCGACAATATTAGATATATATAACTCCAATTATATTTGGTAATTGTCGAAAGTAACAATGTTATATATACAATACTTCATGTACATTATTATAATTGTCGAGCTCGACAATATTTTGTTTCATAACTCAAGTTACAATTGATAAATTATAGATTTCAACAATTTCTGTTTTTTTTAAGTCTAATTTCATAGTTAAATTGTCGATTTTGACAATTTCTATTTTTTTTAAGTCCAATTTCATAGTTAAATTGTCGAATTCGACAATATCATGTTTCCATAACTCTAATCTCATTACCATATTGTCGAATTCGACAATTTTGCCTATCCAATGCACAGAGGGGAAAGAAATTTCCAATTTTGATTATAAATAAACTATAATTATTGGGGATAAATTAACTATAATTATTGATGGATATTGGGATATTGTTAAGGTATAATAGAAAATTCTAATACCTTCAAATAAATGCCAATTTCCACTTTCTCTCAGTTCTCCAATATTCAGGACCCCAATATTTAACGTAAGAACAAATCTTTAATTATTCCCTTCCCTGAAAAGATGAATGTAAATCCCAATAAAAAAACTTGTCTCCCCTATCTCTAACGATGAGTACAACAGAGAGAAACTGTTCAAGAGGGAGAATTAGTTTGGTTAAAATGGAAAGAGAAACTGTTCAAGAGAAAGAAAGAGATTTAAGGGAGAGAATTTAGGGAAGGTTTAAGGAATTTGGATTACATTCTAATGGTGGTGAGTATAACAGAGTTTGGTTTGTAAGAGAGAGAGAGAAGGTGGTTTGTAAAAGAGAGAGATAGAAAGGGAAATATAACTATGTGATATTTCAAATCTTTGTAAGAGAGAGGGAAAGAGAAACAACAATATGACGTGACTGCCAAGTAGAGAAAGTAGGGCAAGATAGACTATTGGGTTTTCCACCTCATTTCTTATATAGAAAATCACCAATTTTGAGAACCACTCATCTAATAGAGATGAGTGGTTGGTATTGAGTGAGACTTGAGTGTTTAGTTTTTGAGTGTCTTTAAATCTTTCCCCATCTCTTTATAATAACGGGGTGGTGTTTTTGTCGCTTGGGACAAGTCTGTCCTTATGTCCAGAGATAAAAAGGGGTCGAGATGAGCTGTTGATGCCTCGAGGAATGCACAAGGAAGGGCAATTTTGGAAGTTCAAGTTTTAAGTTTGAAAACTAAAAAACTTACCCCGAGAAACAAACTTCAATCTTCCTCCCCGACTCAAAACTTCACTTCAAAAAAAAAAACTCAAAAAATATGCAAAATCTGTATCTTACTCTCAAGAACTCTACAATTCGAGTTCTAATGGCGATTCATCAGCTTTAACGGTTGATGTTCTCTCTATCTTTGCAATCACGTTTCTCCGCATCACCTCGAGAACGATCTCTGTCGATTTGTCCACCGTTTAAGCAATAGCTTCCGACTTCCCCAATTCTCATGCGAGCTCCGATTCATCTCAATTTTTTTTTCTCTCTATCTATGTTGGTGTTCCGATTTAAGAGTCTTTCTGCTTCAAGTTTGAGTTCCCCCTCTCTATGTTGGGGTTCTGATTGACGGGTTTTGTTACTTCAATTTCTCATGATAATTTTGATTTTGGTTGTAGTTGTCGCTGGCATTGTGGGTGGATTTGCAGATAGCTTTATTTGAGCTAGCATTAAGATATCAACTCTTCAATTTCGCATAAGTATTATCAGATTTTCTATTAGATTTCATCTCAAAAGCTCCAGTACAATTCAATCTCTACAGTTATCTAATCGATGGGCTTGAATCGTTGGATACATTGAAATTGGTGAATTTAGCAATGCCCACAAAGAACTTTGTTGTTGTTTGTCTTCAAGGCGATTTCAAAGCAATCTAGGTATGTTTGGATTTATGCTTATTTGACTGTATTTGGGAAATTTTGTTATGTAAGTTTGAGCTATGGTCAAAAGGTTTTTTTTTTTTTTTTTTTTTTTTGTGTTTGGTTATAATGTGTTTGATGAAATGCAGACCTGCTGCTTTGGGTATAGTTATAGTAGAGGGTACATTTTACATTTCTTCTTCTCTTTTAACACTTATTTTATCTCCAAAGGCAGGTGGGTTAAATATTATGGTTTGAGATGCTAATTGGAGATTTGGAGTTGTGGACTTCATCTTATATAATGGTTTATGGGTCCAGAGGGTGAAGGAAGTATATGGTGACAGAGGCTTTGGGATTGATTCCAAGAGCAGAATATTACCAGGAGGCATCAAAATGGTATTTGCAGAAAAGATGAAAAGATAACTTACACCCGACCATTCCTTCAGGAGTTCAGGTCTTGACGATTGCAAGTCAAAGTAAATCTCAAATTTTCCTGTAAATAACCTGAATGGAGCAATGCCCAGATAAACTAGGAATATTTTCCCCAGTGATATATCTTAGGTTATCTGAGAATGCTTTTACAGGTTCTCGCTGGGTGAAAGTCTGTCTGCTAAAAAATCTTGAGGTATTAGATGTTGTCGGTAATAAGTCGTCTGTTGAAATCCCTATTGCGCTAGCAAAATATTTAATGATCAATTAAGATGTTTTGTCTATATTACATTACACAATTGTGTTTTTTAAATAGACAAGTTTGCCATTGTCTCAAAGATAAAGAGATGCTGAGATTTGTGGGAAAGAACGAGATCGACGACTAGATTTGTTCAACTTTTTGGCTTATGAGTATTTTTGACATAACACATAAAAGGGGTGTTTAATTCTCTAAATCCTTCCCCATATATATATACATACACCTATATAGACATTTTTTAACAAAATTCTTCCCCCTCCCCCCTAAATCCACCCATGCAGAGTTGGAGAGAGAGCGCGCTGCCTCTACTTTATTTTATTTTTTTATTTATTTCCATAAGCCTCGATTTAAGCATTAGGCATGTCCATAAAAGTGGGGTTGCTAGTCCCGTTTGCGTCGGTGGACATTATGTCTACTTCTTCTAAATGACAACCTCCCGTTGAAGAAACGCAAATAAATCCAAATGTTTCCATAAATAAAAATTCAGATTTCGAAAACGACGTGTCCAGCGTGTCACAAATAGAGACTTCCACTTGTCACGTCCGTTGACGGTGGGCGACACTTTGAAGCGACTTTTCTCTCTCTTATGTTTCTTCTTCTGCTAAACAGAGTACTCTGTTTCTCTCTCTAGGACTAGAATCTCTCTGTAATGGAGGAACGTTACGAGGCATTGAAGGAGCTTGGATCAGGGAACTTTGGGGTAGCGAGGTTGGTGAGAGATAAGAAGACTAAGGAGCTTGTTGCTGTCAAATACATACAAAGAGGGAAAAAGGTATAATTCTAATTCAACTGTTCTTTTTTTTGTTTTCTAAATTATCAAATTTCAAGTGTTTGGGGTTTATCTGAATTTGGGGTTGTTTAGTTTTTCATTTAGAGAATTGAGGTTTTTTATTTTAATTTTTTGATGGTGTTTTAGTTATGCACTAGTGTGTTTTTTTTTTTTGGCTTGATTGAAGTGTGTTTGCGTATTATATTGTAATTGGAGTGTTTCGGTTTCTTGAAATTCACATTTTTAGTCGTATTTTTTTTATTTTATATATTGACTCTTGTTAATGTCAAAACATTTGATTTTTTTTTCTCCACTGGAGTTTTGACATTGTAGTGTAGACTGTAGCTATTCATGTAATTGTTAGGTAATTAGGGTAGCTAATCCCAATCCCTCGCCCAAAAGCGATAAAGGGAAACGCCAATTGAGAAATTAAATGAAATCAAGACACAATTGTAGTGTAGGCTGTAGCTATTCATGTAATTGTTAGGTAATTAGGGTAGCTAATCCCAATCCCTCGCCCAAAAGCGATAAAGGGAAACGCCAATTGAGAAATTAAGCGAAATCAAGACAACAATTTACCCGAGGAGGGAAGTGGAAAACCCTTACAGATAAAAAATTCACTCCCCACAAACAATCCACTATGATTAAATAGGTTACAAACAATCTCTCCAAGCTTCCTCAAGCTTTAATAGAGTCTCTTAAACCCTAGTTATCTCTAGAATTAAACTCACCGAGATTAACCTAAGATATACACTAAATATCCCTTATATAGTTTTAGAGGTTATTACATTAATAGGACTCAAAGTACGGATCACGAGGCAAGCCAACATCTTTAACCCAACCTTCTAAAACTGTCTTTACGAAGTCTGTTCGAACAAAGATCAGATTCTGCTCGAATAAAGTGGGTTCGGTGACTTTTGTTCGAACAGACTTTGAGTCTGTTTGAACAGACTTTTTTCAATTCGAACAGACTCGAAGTCTATTCGAATAAAACTGTCCTTGCTTCTTCTGTTCGAGCAGACAACAGTTTATTCGAACAGAACATTGAAAAATCATATTTTTCATTTGTCTTCGATCCTCGCTCCTCCCACGAACTCCGATGAACTTCCACAAACATAATTTGAGTTCATACCTTAACAATCTCCCACTTGAAATTGAATCTACAGTAACCCGTAACCCATCTCCAGATCTCCAAATAAATTTCTCGTACTACCCAAATCTTCAACACCATAAAGACCCACTTACGAAATTTCACAATCTTCAACAAATCTCCTACTTGAAATTTGAAATGTGAGGTTCCCATAACTTAACCCATCTTCAAAGTAACCACACTTGTAACCGTGTCAAACCGAATTCTTCACGCTAAAAGCTACCGTACCACACAAAATCATGTGATAATGTTTTTAAATATTTTTCAAAAAATAAAAACATCCCATTGTAAACTTTCAAAACACCATACTTGTGCCTTTGCAATCAATGATGCAATTAACCATTGTCATCTCGATACCCAAGTAGCTTCGGTATAACACCACAAAACTGTAGCCCTTTCCATGTCACTAACGTACTTCGCCATCACAAGTGAACACAACCCTCGATCTAAACTCATATCGCATTCCATAGCCAAACAAACAAGTGTCTCTAGCCCGAAGTAACGACAAATGGTGTGCTACCAAATAATACTCTAGCTAGTCTCAATGTACCATGTTAATAACAACTTCTGCTTTACGTTCTTCCTGTTGTACTATACCATATGCCAAGGATTAGCCAATCCATCAGTCCAACCCTTTATTGAGATAACTGTTCCCACAAATCTTCAATCTCACCCATGCTAGAACTTCCATACGCAACTAACAAATCATCCATACTCTAAGAACAGACGATTCATGAGTTCTCAAAACTCATAACATTAACAATGATCTCTGTGGTGTTTCTTGAACCCAGTAATGATGTAAACATATCCAACATCGAGCCCCATCGTTTCGGTGTATATCTTGAACATGTATATGAGCTCTCATGCATGAGCTTCCATAATGCAACTTCACCCGGTAACTATGTATCCATGTAGCCGACTTACATACCCATCTTCAATAAGATCAATCATGAATAATTTTTTATTTCATATCAAGAATCATTCAATCCGAAAAACAAAGCCACCATAATATAACTAGCTTCACAACCGGTGAGCCAAAACATCTTCACATAAACACCCATTTCTTCTTGAAAGTACTTTACCACAAGTTTTACCTTGATCCACTTGAACAAACTCGTTCACATTTAATTTGTAAACCAACTTGTGAAGTAAAGATTTTTACCGTCGGTAATAGGATTACATCCCATACTCGATATGACGATTGAGATCCCATCTCATCATCATCCATGACAAACTCCCACTTGCCTATGACCTTATCTTGTAAAGCCACCTTGTAGTCATCACCAATACCGGCTAGCTACAAACAATGTCGGGAGTAATGATAAAGGCTGCAAGTCTCGAAACTTTGGTTCTTTTTATTACAATTGGAGGAGTATATGATTATCATTAGACCTTTTCAACCAATGGTTTCAGCACTATCTCTGCAGAGATTTTTACATACTCACATGACCCGATAAATCCACTTTTCCAGTCCACTTATCCATGTCTTCGTAAAAGACATCATCATTGGATATCACTTCAATTAATTGGATAATTTTCCGATTCTTCGCATTACAAAATCGATCACCAAAATCATCACAAACATATCCAATGAACATGCACAAACTAGACATATAATTTAGTAATGATCTACTACTAGAATAGACGAGAAGTATAAATGATTACCTTCCCTTTTGTCCAAGTGATCTCCTCTAATAATCCAAGATCCAATGCATACCAAGACTATATTAATCGCTGAAACTACCGAATCCGCCCAAAACTGCTTTGACAACTTGATAAAATATTTCGTACTTCGCGCCCTTTCAGTAATCTCACGGACCACACTTTCAGCCATACCAAACTCTCGTGGTATTATTGGGATCTTCTCAAGCCTTTCAATCCCAATAGATGCATTATCTATAACAAGCCCATCACAACAAAATTGATCACCATCATTGTTAGACCCAAGACGCTTCAACATTGAACCCGTCTCAATCTCAACCCAAGTTTTCCATCTAGCGAAGACATCAAACCAATCAGTTTCATTCTTCAAGAAATGTACACCAAGCTCTCGTGTGGAATCACCAATGAAAGCAACAAAACCGTGAAATCCCCCGTTGGAACTAACTCTAGGCGGTTCCCATACATCATCGTATAAGTGATTCGATCCATATTCCATTTTCTTCTCTTTCTAGGAAACCCGACCTTTGTTTTATCAAGATAGCGTCTTCACAAAAGAATAAATCTATCGATTTTAACTTGTTAAGTATTCTCCTCGAGAACAATGCTCTCATCCAATTGCTCACGTGACCAAGTTTCTCGTGCCATGCTCTAGAGTCCACAATCGAAGTAACAATACCAACAATCTCATCATTAGCGTCACATGTCTCTAAGTACGTATCTTGTCTTTTGTCCCAAGCTAAAATGATAGCCTCCTTCATGATCTCAAAAGCATCATCGCCGAAGGTAGCAAAAAGACCCAAGTCCGATAGTTGGCTCAAAAACATATTTCTAGCCATACTAGACACATATTGCACCGTATCCAAACTGAACGAATTATCATTTGTTACTGCAATCCTAACATCTCTATTATCTACTATGTGATAACACTCATCATAGCTAGACAATTCGCTTTTACCCTACGTAATTTCCAATGGAGCATCAAAGTCTAACTTCGAATTTTTACAAACACCATAAGACAACCAACATGACTTATTATGAGTACCATGAATCACATTACATGGTTTATCCCGAATATTACAAGTTTTTTTTATTTTTATTTTATTTTATTTTTTTATTGCTGGTTTTTTATAGGGATCCGCAACCCTGAGTTTTCAACCCCATGAGGTTTCAAACCCACGACCTCTTACTAGGTGGAGAGGTACTATCACCACTGGATCAAGAACCCAATGGTATTTATATTACAAGTCATATCATACAAATCATTATAAATAAGATTTGAGGCACTATCGGAATTTTTACCTTCCCCGGAGAAAGTCATTGAACGTCTCTTTACAGATATTCTCTTCTTCGTCGATCTACAATCCTTCTTCTTATGACCAACTTTACCGCAATTCCAACAAATATCTTGTTGATTTCAATTCTATGCCTTTATGCACCTTTTGCTTCCATTTGCAATATGTGTCTCTCTTTCCTCTAACTTCAATATCCGAGTAATTATCCGATGTTAACAACAAAGCTCCAAGAGGTATTACGCGAGAATCATCACCAAAGACTTTTACTACGTCGCTAAAAGTAACCCGTTTACGAGAATTTGAAACACTCGTAACACACTTCTGAGAATTTAAATTACTCGAAGCTGATTCAAACATCTTTGGTAGTTTGTCTATTATCTCTAACACCGTACTCACTTAAGGCAATTTAGAAGAAATAGAACTTGAGAGTGTTGAACGAACTTTACCTAGAACATCTCGATCTAGAAGCTCCTACTCCAAACGATCCATATCGGCCGGCTTCGTCGAAATCCTTCTTAGAAGAAAATCACAATCCTCTACATATAAAAAATACTCTACTTACACCTTCCAAATCCTAAAGTTCAATCTATTGAATTCCTCGATTTATAATTTATTCATATCGGCCTTCGCTTTAATCACACAAGCCCTAACCTTGGCTCTGATACCAGTTGTTAGGTAATTAGGGTAGCTAATCCCAATCCCTCGCCCAAGAACAATAAACGGAAACACCAATTGAGAAATTAAGCGAAATCAAGACACCGATTTACCCGGAGGAGGGAAGTAGAAAACCCTTACGGATAAAAAATCACTCCCCGCAAACAATCCACTATGATCAAATAGGTTACAAACAATCTCTCTAAGCTTTCTCAAGCTTTAATGGAGTTTCTCAAACCCTAGTTCTCTCTAGAATTAAACTCACTGAGATTAACCTAAGAAATACACTAAATATCCCTTATATAGTTTGGGAGGTTATTACATCAATAGGACTCAAAGTATGGATCACGAGGCAAGCCAACGTCTTTAACCCAACTTTCTAAAACTGTCTTTACGAAGTCTGTTCGAACAGAGATCAGAGTTTGTTCCAATAAAGTGGGTTCGGTGACTTCTGTTCGAATATACTATTTTTTATTCGAACAGACTCAAAGTCTATTTGAATAAAATTGCCCCTGCCTCTTCTGTTATAACAAACAAAAGTCTATTCGAACAGAACATTGAAAAATCATATTTTCCATCCGTCTTCGGTTCTCACTCGTCTTACGAACTCCGATGAACTTCCACGAACATAATTCGAGTTCATACCTTAACAGTAACTATGTGATGGGAATTTTGATTTATTTTTTCTTTATGGTGTATTGTGTTTTTGTACGAGAAGTTGGGCATTACTGTATTTCTTGTCAATGTGTTTGAAATTTGGCCTTTGGGTTAAAATTCCATGTTTCGATTGCATTTTGTTTGATTTTCCTTTAAATTTTCTTGGCATGGTTTTAACATTGAGTATGTGCTACGTCTTTGATCCAAATTTTGGAATCCAGATTGATGAGAATGTTCAGAGGGAAATCATTAACCATAGGTCTCTACGGCATCCGAACATTATACGGTTCAAGGAGGTAAATATGTAAACTTTACTTAAATATATTTCGTTACATATATATAATATATAAGTTTATGCATACTTTTATTAATTAGTGGATGATTTTTGCTGCTTATGCTCATGGTACATTACACGACTGATGTCTCAATGTGAGAGTTTACGGCATTTAATAAAACCTTATGACGATATTTTGTACTTGCATTGCTATATCTATTGCTCATTGTACCAAAGAAACTGTCATCACATCTCAGTTTCTAGTTGCTTGCTTAATTTTTCAATTGGTGCAGCTTATTGGTTGAAACTAGGGCAACGATCCCGTTGGGTTCGTTGGGGTTACCTGGCCCCAGCTTCGGTGTGTTAATTAGCTCAAGTTTAAACTTCAATCAAATTGGGTTGGTAGCTGGTTTGGTTAGTTCGAAGGGGGGAGTCAGTCACTAAGACTTCGCAGCATACTAGGAAGGAATTATTGAACAAACAGATAAATTTCTCGAGGTCAAAATGCTAAAGGGATATAGGTTTGTAATCCATTCTGCGACTATCACTTACAGGGAATCAACATCAACTTAAGTCCTAGAACACCATTGCTATAATTTCCCTTTTACCTGATCGTAGTTACGTAAATGACCACTGAGGGTTTCTGGATGTTTGGGGGCTTGGCTGGATAAGGGATGGGGGCATTATTCTTCTCTACCGTCAATGGAGGTCCTCCCAAGGCTACTAGGGGATGAGTAAGGAGGTTAGGGTCAACTCTTGAGGTTTTGCTTTTAGTTTCTTATAATATAACATGGAATGGAGCTCCCTCTGTGAGTAAGAGTTCTAACATCCTATATGATAACCAGTGGGTAGAATTACTGCTCCTAGTGATAGCAGATAATCTGTCGATACACTTTCATCACTCTTTATTGATAAGAACTAGTCACCAATTACAATACCACATGCAATTAGGAGGCTTTGAAACCACTTTTCTCACTCAAACAATAGACGACCCTCAAAATCTCCTAGCAGTCTTCAATTTGACCCCAACTCCTGGTGTCGAAAACCAACGCACACTTCAGTTTGTCGCGGCAGGTATCAACGGATGAGAGTAAGCTAGTGGAGAAATCAAGAACTTGGGTTATGCCGCGCAGTTCAAAACTGCGCCAATTAGTTGAGAACCAAACTTATAAACTTTTCTCTCAACATATAGGTGATTTTTGCATCTCAGACCAGTAACTACTCTTCATTTCAAAAAACAAAACCCAACCTCCATCACGCCTAACCTCCCTTTACAAACCCCCCCAAAATTCGGCACTGTACTATTCCGCAATCCATCTTCTATCCAACCTAAGTTCCACTTTCAAAAATTTGAAGCGTGTTGATGTTCTTCCCGAAGGTTGGGTTCACATGTGTAAGATTGGAGAACAAATCGGTAAGATTCCATAAAAAATTTCAATTTAACATGTCGTTTATCAATTGTTCGATGAATGCCTTTATATGATTTTATGTTTTAATTGTAGATTCGAGATGAGTTAATATGTCGGGGATCATTAAACAAGGTGATTAAATAGTATGATCTTATGAAAAACTATCCACAACTTAGAAAATTGGCCAACAATATGGGTTTTGCAGAGTTTTTAACCATTAAGACTAGGGGTGCACACCTAAACCCGAGAACCCGAACCGGCCGGTTCGGTCCGGGTTAGGGATCTGTCGGTTCTGTTTCGGGTTTGAATTTTAAAACTCGAATATAATCGGTTCGGGTTCGGGTTCGGGTCTTGGGTTCGGGTAACCGACATACCCGAACCGGACTGACTATTTAATAAATTGTTTGTTAAGTCCTCATACCCTAGCCGACATCCTCTCTCTCTAAAAACCTCCATTGGGTGGATGAGGTACCTGATCTTGAGGGAAGGCAGTGAGAAACACCTCTATATTCTTCTCCATGACGTTGATCAAAAGACGTCTCTAAAAATAATAGACGTTGGAGATAGAGAGATTGTTGTTGTTCTTCATGTAACATAAAAGCAGCAAACAACAACAAACAAACAACCATCATTTCTTTAGATCCATACTTCCAAGGGAAAACCTCTCTCTCTCTAGCTCTCTCCAATTTGACTTCTTATTCTTCCTTTTTATTTTGAGCAAGAGAAGCACCAACATGGAGTTTTGTTTTGAGCAAGAGAAGCACCAACATGGGAAGCACCAATATGGGCAAATCAATGGGGTGCAAGAGGCACGGGTTCAACAAGAGTAGATCAGGAGGAACCCAAAAAGGGCTATTATGTTGTTCTCTGAATATTATGTTGTTATTATTAGAAGATTGGATCATTTAGTGGTTGAAATACATATATTATTGCATTGGGGGTTCATTTCTTCTAGTGTTTGTGGTTTGTTTGATTAAAGTAGACTAGTACTACCCATGGCTCGCCACGATAATTACGTCGACGCGCCTTCGGCGCTACATATGGCTATGGTTGGTTTGGTAGTGAGGGATTTAGATGCTTTTATACAGTTTTTCCTTTTAGACCAACTTTTAACTGTGTAAAATTATCTTAGTCGCCGAATTAATTCCTTATGTGAGTTAGTCATGGCAAATATTGGAACTGCCCTGTTAATGGTAAAATTGCATAGCATCTAGAAACCATCTTGCAATTTTGCTATAATACTGCGTGAACACAGGTATCCAAAGATATGTAAGTATCTGTGTTCCATAATACTCATA
Organism: Kingdonia uniflora; assembly: GCA_014058105.1. Lineage (NCBI taxonomy): Eukaryota > Viridiplantae > Streptophyta > Magnoliopsida > Ranunculales > Circaeasteraceae > Kingdonia > Kingdonia uniflora. The sequence goes on along the minus strand of JACGCM010001588.1, from coordinate 1,406,024 downwards.
AAATACTATGTTTTAGGTCTCCATCTTATTCAGCTTGCAGAGGTTGGCACTCCAATCAGATAATGAATAAAACTGTGTTGTTTATTCTTCATTTTTGCTCATGAAATTTCGCTTTGCACTTTGGTTTTCTATTCTATGTATCGTATCCATTTCGCCCTTCTCTAAGATAAACAGCTAAAGTAGACATTCGACATTAAATATCATGTGAGTTATCAAAAAATAAATTCTTACAAAAGTAGAAAGGCTAACTTCGGACTCAGCTGCCAATACTGAAATTTTCCTAAAACACATTCTTTATAAGGGATGAACTAAACTACTAAAACTTTGGTTTTCTATTCTATGTATCGTATCCATTTTGCCCTTCTGTAAGATAAACAGTTAAAGTAGACATTGGACATTAAATATTATGTGAGTAACTCAAAAATAAATTCTTACAAAGGTAGAAAGGCTAATTTCGGACTCACAATAGCATTTGTTAAAACTTTGGAGCCACAATAGCATAACTCGCAAGTTCCTTGTCCTTCAACGTCAGTCGAAAGTTTCACAGCCACAAGCTCACCATATGTGCAATCTCCAGGTGTCAACCATTTTCCAACGACCCACGTCTGATTATCAACCATTAATTGTGCTCAGTTATAACAAATAAAATGAATTACAGATTTGAAAGACTATTCATGTTATAATTTATACAAAAGTTTGCGTAAACGTTGATAAAGTACCTTGTAGTTTTGAGCAGCTTCATACTTTGTGACTTATATAACTTAGGTATTCTTCTGGGGATTCCATTTTAATTTTTTGGAATCTCTCTGTCGATAAGGTCATCATCTGCATCACAAAATAAGTTAAAGTTGAAGGCTTAATTCTATCACAACTTAAATCTCCAATGTTTTTTTTATCCAGTACTATTAAGAAGAATGAAAATACGTAAAAGCTATCCTGCATTGAATATGTTTTGTTAAGTGCGGGAACTTTACCACCTGGACTGATTTTCAGAAGCCTAGTCACAGAAACTAAAAATGTAAAAAAAAATAAAAAAAAATGGAAGTGAAATTTGGACATTTGTTAAGAGCTTCAAATCAAGTAAGTTAGGTTCAAGAATTACCACTCTGGCTTGTTAGCCAAATCTATCAATTTCATGTCATAAGGGAGATGTTTTTCCTCAAGAGTCAGCAAAACCCTCTGTGAGAAGGGACCTGAAACAATTCATCTTTCAATTTATTTAAATCTGCACGGCTAGTTTTGCAAACTAATGATAACAAATTTGACATTTCCCTCTGGAATGGTCTCTTAACTTCTTACACTAAGTACCACATGTACTATGATGCTCTTAGTCTTTTTCAAACTTTGCAAATGTTCCCTAATGTAGAACCCAATAACTATAGTTACCCAAGTGTTTTGAAAGCAATTGGAGGATTGGGTTGTGTTCAAAATGGGATGAAGATTCATACCCATGTTTTGAAGTTTGGGTTTGGATTCGATGTGGTTGTCGCGAGTTGTCTTGTGGGTATGTATACGAAATGTGGATTGTTTGATTTGTCGATGAGGGCGTTTGATGAAATGACTGAGAGGGACGTGCCGAGTCGGAATACTGTGATGTCTTGTTATTATCAAAGTGGGAAATAAGATGGAGCATTGGGGTTGTTTGAAGTGAGAAGAGTTTGAGGTTTCAACCTGATTCGTTGACGTACATGAACAAGGAAAGATAACGTTACCAGAACTTAAACTCTGGTAGGCGGCGAATGAAAGGCTTGAACTCATCCGAACCTTTTGTGGGCAACGAAGCCCCATCCAAAGCCTCCAACTCAGGGTCAACCTTTGGCGACAGAAACCCAATCAAGAGATTTAAAACATAAATCCCCAATCCGTACGAAATGATATAAAACCCTTGAACGAAATAAACCTGCAGGACATAAATGGACACAACCACCACAGTTCATATCCATATCTCAACTGTATGAGGAGTGGACTTCCTAGAAAAATCATCCCTCCATTTCGCCACCGGTGTAATGGCAGATGCATCATCACCCCCAGCTTGTTCCATAACCGTGGAATCTTAACACTCTAGCAGCATATCTAACAAAGATATAAACTAAACTCCAAATCAATTAATAGCTAAAACTACTTTAACACTAATTATAACCCCATAACGCAAAAATCAAAATCCCCCAAAAAACCTCATTCGCAACGGGGATTAGGTTTGAACCTAGTCACTACTAATAAAGAACAATAATCACTTTACCACTTACGCCGAATCAACACAATCGTATAAATTAGGGTTTACAAGCAATCATACACTTGCTTTGCAGAGAGAGATGGGAGAGATGAATCAGCAAAACGCCGAATCAACAAAACGCGAAAAATTAAGGGAAATCATAAACCTCAACTTCTAGATCAATGTAAAACCTTGCTTTGCAGAAAGAGATTGGAGAGATGAAGAGTTGTTGGTTGGAGAGAGACGAATTGGGAGAAAGGGAGTCGGGAGAAAGGTAGGTATCGGTAAGCCTAAACTACCCATTTTCGGTGTTATGTCGAAATTACCCCTAAGCCAAAGAGTTGAATGAATGTAGGCCGTAGATCTCGTTCTTTCCCACAAATCTCAGCCCCTCTTTATCTTTGAGACAATGGCGAATTTGTCTTTTTGAAAAACACCCTTCTCTAATGTATAATAGATTGTTCTCAATGTTTCAAACCACTCCTCTAAGGCTGATGTTTTGGTTTTGGGAAGTGGGAATTCATGGTTATGGTTTAATTAAGAGGACTTTTTTTTGGGAGTGAGTGAAAACTCGAGTTACGACCCGGCTCGACTCGAGAATTTCGGTTCAGTTTCGGGTCCGGTTCGCCAAATGAGAAACTCGATTTCCCGGGTCGGATCTGTCCCAGGCCTGAACCCGGGCCGACCCGACCCGTGAACAACCCTAATTAAGACGGCGAGAAACTCCGATAATCATTTGTTGCATGCTCTAGTTGAGCGGTGGTGGTCGTTCACCCCTGCGGGGAGATGGGTTTTACATTGATGGATTTCATGATGTTAACGAGATTCAGATTTGGGTGAGGCCACGACTTCCCGTACGTCGTAAAAGCGTTTAAGTTACTACCCGGGTTATCCTACGGCTACATGTGGTATGGTAATATAATTTGCGTCAATTTGAAAATGTACCAGAATCCAAAGGGACGATGTTGTATCCACCAGGGCATTTATTGTCAACATGATGGACAACCTTTTATTCATCAATGGTAACACCCCACTGGCGTTGACTAATGAGGCTATTATAAATGGGGCAATGTACGAATGGGGCACTCCTATTTTATGGCTTATGGCTGGACCTAGGGCTACAAGTTGGGTGGGTTATACCCGACCAACCCGTGCCCAACCCGAACTTTGGTAGGTCATGGTCACAAAAATAATATGCCCAATCCGAATGAAACCCGAATATTTTTGAGTTGGTCATGGTCAGAGGCTATGCCCAACCCAATTCAACCCGAGCCCGAAAATGGTATCAAAGGTATTTAATACATATCTAGGTTTTATTTGGGTTTAACTTCTTAAGTAACTTTACAACCTCTAGTTCAAGTATTTCTCTCATAAATCTAGGAGCTGGAAGTCATTATAAGAGTTTGATTCACACCTTACTCACCACATAACTCTCATCTCATGATGATGGTGTAATTTGTATTTGAAGTGAAGCTTATTTTGATGACGGTGTATTGTGTATTGAATGATGTTTATTTTATTAAATTTCTTGTTGGTAAATTTGTGTAAATGATATCGATCATGACCAATCGAATTGACCACCCGATTGACCAATCCGAATATCTTTGGTCATTTGGTCCGCCCGAACATGTGTGGGCAAACTTTGGGTTGGTCACGGTCAAGAATTTCCAACCCGAAGTTGGGTTGGGTTGATTATGGGCAAAACGACCAAAGTCATGGTCGGGATTGGATACTTTTAAAAACCCGTCCAACCCAACCGATATGCAGCTACGGCTGGACTTAACATCGATGGTAAAAAATGGGAATGTTTTCGACTCATTGTTTGAATTTTAGGGTCTTTTGAATTTTTGGTTCTTTAAGTGCTGTAGAGTTGGGATATACCTAGTAATGATTCTGAACTGTAAAAAGTCTATCCCCCTAGTCCTGGGTAAACCAAGGATGAATGGAGAAATTTGGGGCTGAAATCAAAACTTTACCATTCTGATGCACACAACCATTAAATTTTGTACCACCATTCTCACGCGCATATCTGTTTCATAAACTTCAGCTCTCGAATTTCTTCTTTCAGCCTTGGTTCACCCAATGATACAAAGATAAATATGTTTAAAGTCGGGAACCTTGTATGTATATCCCAACTCTACAGTACTTGAAGATTGAGAACTCCATTTAACCCCAAAATCCAAACATCGAGTTGAACGTATTTCTATTCTTCACCATCGATGTTAGGTCTAGTCCCCTATTTAATGTAGCCATAATAAGAGAGTTGTATATCGTCCTACCGTTAATAGCCTCGTTAGTCAGGGCCTCAAGATACCCCGCATGTAGTGAGGTGTTGCCGTTGGTGAAGAAAAAGTTTTTCGTTAGGTAGACAATTAACTCCTTGTCGGACACAACACTATCTTCTTGTTTGTATACCTTTGGATCCAATAATGCCCGATACGTCTTAAAATAGGCGCAAGTGATATTATAATATCATATGTCGTCGTAGGATAACCCATATAGTAAATTAACTGGTTCATTGTACGTCGACTACTTGTTGTCGTACGGGAGGTCGTGGCCTCGTCCAAATCCAATTCTCGTTAGCATCATGAAATCTATTGGGATAAAACCCAAACTTCCCGCAAAGGAAGTGAACTATATGGGTAGACGGTCAACACCTCTCTACGAGAGTATGGATTAAACGATTATCGGAGTTCATCGCCTTCTTAATGGTCAAAAACTCCGCAAAGCCTATATTGTCGTTCAATTTTCTAAGTAACGGATTCTTTTTTATAAGAGCATACCACTTGATCACCTTGTCCAATGATCCCAGGCATATTAGTTCATCTCAGTTCTTCAATTAAATCACAAAATCATATAAATTTTTTGTTAGGTATTTAATCTAACAATTGATAAACGACGTGTTAAACTGAAATTTTTGATCAAATTTTACCGATTTTTTCTTTGATTTTACGCATATGTGAACCTAACTTTCGATAAGAACAATAACACACTTTAAAAATTTTAAAGTTGGAATTAAATCGTTCTCGGTGTGGAACGACGATAAGTCATGCGTTATCGTTTCTTTACTACTAACGACACGAATAACCAGGATGTACACACTCCGCTTGGTCTTCTTGGACTTTGGTTGGGTAGAAGATGATCCCGATAGTATTGTGGAAAAGTACGGTGTCAAATTTGGGAAGGGTTTGTAAATGGAGGTTGGGTTTTATGCTTTGGGATGAAGAGTGCTTACTGTTGTAGAAATAGATTAGAGAGAGAAAAATATTATTATTAAATTGATTATTTAGGTTACATCATACTCTTTATATATAGGAGAGAGATATTGAACTAAATCTATTAATAACCAATGTGGGATTAAAAGAACATAAAATAGCCTTGCTAATACTCCATCTCAAGCTAGAGTATGAATATCGCACATGCCCAGCTTGGACAAAACATCTAATAATAATCTACTACTAATGCCTTCGTGAAAATTTGCAAGCTGCTGCAAAGTAGAAACATAGAGTCTGAATCTGTCTAGATTTAAGCTTTTCTTATAGGAAGTACCGATCAACCTCAATGGTACGATCATGCTGTACTGGATTAGCCAAAATGCTAATAGCTGTTTTATTGTCACAATAGAGCGTTTTAGGAAGAGAGACCGTTATTCGAAGCTCTTGTAGAAGACACTTAAGCCATATTAACTCACAAACACCTTGAGCCATGTCCCTGTACTCGGCTTGTGCACTGAACCTGGAAACATCTTGTTTCTTACTCCGCCATATAACCAAATTACCACTAATAGTGGTACAATACACAGAAGTGGAGCGACGATCGGATAAAGAACCTGCATAGTCATCAACAGTCCAATCCCCGACTCGAGAATGACCATGATCTCGAAATAAAACGCCACGACCAAGACGCCTCTTGAGATACCGAAGAGCACGAATAGCTGCCTGGAGATGGGGAAGACGCGGCTTGTGCACAAACTGATTAAGAACTCCAACCGAATATGCAATATGAGGACGGGTAAGAGAAAGATAGAGGAGCTTCCCAAGAAGTCGCTGGTACTAACCAATGTCCCCCTATAACTCCCCCTCAAAGTCGGCCAGATGATGATTTAGTTCTAGAGGTGTATCAGCAAGACGATACGCAAGCTGTCCTGAAACAGAGAGAAGATCAAGAATGTATTTTCTCTGAGAGATAAAAATATCAGAACTAGAACAAGCAACTTCAATCCCAAGGAAATAACGCAAGGGACCGAGATCCTTCACCTAAAAGCGGGTACAGAGATAAGATTTCAGGTCACTAATACCCTGAATATCATCTCATGTAATAACAATATTGTCAACATAGATAAGCAATACAACAGTCTTCCTACCAGAGTGTCGAAGAAACAAAGTATGGTCGTACTACTCGAAACATAACCAAAGTCAATCATAGCGGTACCAAATGTATCAACCCAAGTACGAGGAGACTGCTTAAATCCATAGATGAACCTTTTTAACTTACATACCAAGCCAGAAGCAGAAGCAGGACGAAAACCTAGAGGCGGAGACATATAGACCTCTTCATGCAATATTTCATTCAGAAAGGCATTCTTCACATCCATATGGAAAAGGGGCCAAGATTTCAACACAACAATTGAGAAGACGATTTGAATAGTATTTATCTTGGCCACAGGAGCAAACGGCTCCTTATAATCAACACCATGTATCTATGCATACTCCTTAGAAACTAACCGAGCCTTGTACCTGCCTACCGTTCGAATTTTCTTTAACCGTAAACACCCATTTGCATCCGACTGATGTACGTCAGGCGGGAAAGAAACTAATGACCAGGTATTACTGATCTCCAATGCATGTAATTCTTCCAACATCACAGTCTTCCAATGAGGTTTGGTTAACGCATCTGTCACTGTACGTGGTATATCAACCAAAGAGAGAAGCTAGAAAAGCTCTATAAGTGGGAGATAAACGATGATCTGAAGTATATCAACAATAGAATAAACCAATGTATCCGAGTATCTATCAGGTTTCCTGTATTACACTTTTCTTTCCGAATTGCAATCGATTTATCATCATCACTATGAGAAACAGGTGAATCATCATCAATAATAACTGGTATAGAAGCGGTAGGAGAAGGCTCAATACCTGATAAAGGTGAATCAGTGGCAGGTGGCAGACCTGGAGCTATAAAGGATGCTTGACAGTTTGGTGTAGGAGGTTGGCGTCCTCGATGTCGTCGAGTATAAACCTGTAAAGGACGTGAAACTGACGGTGAAACTAAAGGTGGGATTGCATACTCACACGGAACACTCAACGAAAGTGGATCTGAAGGAGAAGATAAATTTTCTAAAGGAAGAGGACGAACTGGAAAACACTCCACCTAAGAGAGAACACCGCTCGTAAAGAACGGAACATGTTTAAAGAAAGTAACACCCATAGAGGTGAAATGACGATGGGATGAGGGATGGAAGCACCTATAACTCTTTTGAGCATGAGAGTAACCCAAGAATACACATTTCAAGGCACTAGGATCTAGTTTAGAGGCTGACCCAGTAACTTGGGAAAAACATACACACCCAAAAACACGAGGTGTAATCTGAAAAATAGAACGATTTGGATAAATAATAGAATACAGGGTGCGAAAACCAATAACTCGTGACGGAGACCAGTTGATAAGAAACACTGCCGTAAGAACAACGTCAGACCAAAAATGCGTGGGGACATTTATGCCAATAGACAACACGAAAAAGATCTAGAATATGATAATTTTTTCTTTCCGATTTACCATTTTTCTGTGCAGTTTTTGTATTAGAGGTTTGATGCTTAATGCCATTGACTTTGTAGAATTTGCGAAAACCTTGGGACATAACTTCCCCACCCTGATCGGAACGAAAAACTTTAATAATTTTCCCAAATTGAGTACGAACCATTGCAGTGAATGTATGAAAAGTAGAGGAAACCTCATCTTTGTATTTCATCAAATAAACCTAAGTACACTTCGAAAAATCGTTAATAAACAACACAAAATAACGAAATCCTAAAATAGAGGTAACGGGGTAGGACCCCAAACATCCGAATGCACAATATTAAAATAAGAAGTTTTATCAATACTCAACGGATATGTGCTACAACGATGTTTATCCAGTTCACACGTCTCATAAGACAAATCAAACATCGATACTTTGGAAAAGAAAGACAGAAACAAAAACGTAGATACTCGAAGGAATATGGCCTAAGCGATGATGCCAACGTAACACCCGTTTTACATTTTCACTACTAGACAAACTTTAACTGGATAGCTTGAGGTAAAATAGAAGAGATATGTTCATCTAGGAAATAAAGACCACCCTCTTTACGTCCACTGCCAATCATCTTCCGTGACACCAGATCCTGAAAAACAACATAATCAAGATAAAAGGTTATAATGCAGTTTTTATTTATGGTAATTTTCTTAACAGAAAGAGGATTAATATCCAACTGAGGGACATGAAAAACATTAGGTAAAGAAAGGGAATCTGTAATCGGGATACAACCCTTCCCTGCGATAGAAGTCTCAGTTCCATTGTCAAGACGAACAGTCCGTCGCTATGAACTAGAAACATAAGATCGGAAAAGAGAAGATATACCAATCATATTATCGGTTGTACCCGAGTCAACAATTTAAGGCGAAGTCGGAGATGCAAAAGCACTATTTGCAGATACGAAGTTACCTGCATAAAAAGCTGTCGGTGTGGAAGACATAGAAAGAAGCTGTCGGAATTTGTTGATTTCATCCTGAGAGAGCACTAAAGGCCAAAGAATCTGGCGTACTAGAGTCGGCAGACAAGCGCGCTAAGGACTGAGATGGGCGGGGTTGATAATCAGCAGGATGACCGTGCAGATCTTGACGAGTTGTCATTATATGTCCCCACTTACGGCAATAATCACATTTTTTCTCGGGGGGTGAGAGTTACCAGAAGCTGCTAGTAACATTGAAAGGCTAGCTGATGATGTATGTGAAGTTTGTGAAGGAACTGACGGTGGTGTCGGATAAGCATAGCGAACAGCCATAACAGAAGTCTCTGAAGGGATCCCGGAGATAGGAGGCATAGGTGATCGCCGACTTTGATCGGAGCGACAATATGCATGTGTCTTTTTAAGAGTTGGGAAAGAAGTCCTGTTAAGTAGATGAACTCGTGCATACTCAAAGTCGGGATTGAGTCCTGCAAGTAACTGAAGCACCACAGTCTTTTGTACAATTTTTGCATAAATCTCTGCTACAGTAGGTGGAGTAGGAACCTTTTCAATTGGTGCGCTAGCTGGCCATTCGATGAAGATATCATAATGAGATAATTCTTCCCAACTCGATCGAAGTCTCGCATAATACACCCCCAAAGTCTTAGTACCCTGTTTAAAATTCCCAATCTCATTGGAAAGTTGAAAGATCCTAGTATTATTCTCAAGCTGAGAATATACTTTACGAAGTGATTCCCAAATCAGATGTGCATTGTTTGTGAATAAGTACCCAGCGGAGATCGTCGACTGTATAGAATTAATCAACCAAGTTCTCATCATCGAATCATCCGAGAACCACTGTGCATACTTCGGATCTGATTCTGCAGGTTCTTTTTCTGTGCCAAGAAGAAATCCTATCTTTCCACAACCACCAGCAAACAATTTCACGAACTGTGCCCATCGAACATAATTCAAGCCATCTAATAGCTGTGACGTAATATTAAGATTCGGATTATCATGAACAAAGTTGAATGATTGGACATCTTCACTCGATCCAATCGAAGAAACGGCCGAACTCGAACTCTACTTGTCACCGATAGCCATCGCTATAGATTACCTCAAATAAACCAAACAGATTCAGATCAAGCATATATATCACATCTCGCGATCGGATTCAAAAAATTAATTTTTTTTGCGGAAGCTTAGGTTGCGAACAGAACAACGTTACCAGAGATGTAATGATAATCGTCGTTCTTCAAAACAGAGGAAAGAGAAAGTGGCGGCGTGAATCAGACCAACAAAAACAAAAATAGCAACCCTAAAATTTTCCAAGGCTTCGCCTCAAACCCCGAGCAGGAGATACGTTGCCTTCCTGCGATCTTCCAACGAATTCACCACCGAGTTCGATCAGTGAGGGTGTGGAACGAGGGTAACTCGCTCTGATACCATGTAGAAATAGATTAAAGAGAGAAAAATATTATTATTGAATTGATTATTTAGGTTACATCACGCTCTCTCTATATATGAGAGAGTTATTAAACTACTTCTATGAATAACCATGTAGGACTAAAAGAACATAAAATAGCCTTGCTAATAACTGTATGATCTCTGAGATGCAAAAATCGACTAAGTGTTGCGAGAAAAGTTTATAAGTTTTGGTCTCAACCAATAAAATCATGTGTCATCTTCTAATTGGCTTTCATGCCGCACAGTTCAGATATACGCAGCATAATCAACATTTTTTGATTTCTCCTTGTGGCTTCTTCTCCTCCATTGGTTCGTGCCGCGGTAAACTGAAGTGCGTGTTGGTGTTTCGACCTGGAATTGAGGGACTGTTAGGGAGACTTTAAGTGTATTTTATCGTTTGGGTGGGAAAAATGGTTTCAAAGCTACCTAGTTACTAATTACTGGTGGTTCTCTTAGGATGTAGATTTACATTGCTATCTAGGTGGTGAATGTCTAAATGGAAATTGGGCGAGGAGGTCCATGGCCCAAGCCCGATCCACTTGTGACTTGTTCATTTGTGGTGTAAGCAATGTCTAGTGACTGTGTCTCTGGCGTGAAGTGCATGCCTGATAGAAAGATGTGTTTGGTTTAGTGAAGTTTATCACGGGGCTATGGACTAGGTAGAAATATCAACCAAGGAGATACACCCCAGTACTAACGTGCTTCCTCCCCTGATAGGAAGATGTATTTGCCTCTGAAGATGCGAATACATAAATATTATCTGGGGTTCATGACGCCTCGCTCTTTCAGAGCTGTTCTGCTGTGGAATTGTGCTATTAGCTTGTTCAATTTGTATTGAAGTCTAAAATCTTGGTCCATAACAGACTTAAAGGACTGAGCTTGAGCTACCCTTCTGAAGTGGCGCTCTTTTTATTTCATTTGCCCCCCCAAAAAAGTCTTACTGTTGATCATCTGAATTGTCATTAAAGAACCGTTATGCATTTATTTTCTATGTGAGAGTCTAGAGGGGAATTTTGTATAAATTATTTTTGTTATGCTGTCAATTGGAACTATAGTCCCCGGTATATTCTTTTCTGTACGCGAGTTGCATCTTTTCTTAAGCTAATCTATTTTACCCGTCGATCTTCTGGAACGAACGAAATGCCATCACTTTGATGGAACGTGAAGGCTTTGGATGCAATTTTTCTAGATAGCATCATCTTGTACATCCAAAGTTAAGAGTGAGATTTGATAACTTCATGTAGATGGAGTTTTTGTTTTTTTTTTAGCGTCTCAGCTCCTTCTCTGGGCTGTGTTCCTTTTTTTCCTTAAGCCTTCGGGTTGTACTCTGCATTTCATCTTGGAAATGTTCTCCCGTGGATCACCTGGAACAAATGAAATGACATGACTTTGATGAAAAGGTGAAGGCTTTGATGCGATTTTTCTAGATATCTATGTAGTCATCTTGTATTGAGCTTTTACTTCCAACATTAAGGAGTGAGATTTAATGATCTCATATCGATGGATTTTTTTTTTTTTTTGCGTCTCAGCTCCTTCCCTGGGTTCTCTTCCTTTTTTGCTTTAGCCTTTGGGTTGTACTCGGCATTTCTTCTTGGAAAATGTTCTCCCTTGGATCTTCTGGAATGAACGAAATGATATCTCTTTGACGGTATGGTGAAGGCTTTGGATGCGATTTTCCTAGAATCTATTTAGGTATCTTGTACTGAGCTCTTACTTCCAAAGTTAGGAGTGAGATTTAATGACCTCATGCAGATGGAGTTTTTTTTTCTGTGTCTCAGCTCCTTCTCTGGACTCTCTTTATTTTTCTTTCTTTAGTCTGCAGGATGTATTCTGCATTTCTTCTAAGTAAAGTTTCTTTGGAGCGGTTATGGTAAATACTTATCGCATAAAAAAAGCATCGGGTTTCTGAAGATACGAGGGTAATGGAGATGGACAACATGGCTAGATACATTGTCAAAGAGGGTGGTATTAAAGGAAACTAGAATTGTGATGGAAGTTTGTTAAGTTCCTTTAGTTTAAAGGTTGATCAAACAATGCTATTAGTGGGATACTTAACAAGTTTACGGAGATCGAAGTTGTCAACAAACTTTTTGTAATGAACCATTCAATTGGTAGAAAGACGGTGATTTGTATTTGTTAAGTATGGTATGCACAACTTTAGTGTTGATATGCACCGAAAATAGGAAGTAAAATGAACCTTCTATAGAGAAAGAACGCCATGCAAGGAGGTATAGTGAACAAGTTTATAATTCCTTCATATTCACGTGAACCTATTACCGAAGAATTTATACAGCAAGATACTTGGAGACCAAGTATAATCCCAAGATTGAAGGAATCTAAAGATATTCTAGATCTTACACAAATGCTAAGCTGTATATTAGATATTCTAGATATTCTAGATATCCTATAATATTACACACATATAGAAATACTTGAGGAGCAAGTCATGTCTTTACTCTAATACTCCCCTGCAAACTCAGCGGCGGAGATGAGACGAGTTTGGAGCTAAGTGAAGAAAAGCGCTGCTTCAGAAGTCCTTTGTTGAAGATGTCCGCTAACTGATCAACAGAAGACATGAATTTAATGCGATGAGTGCCCGATGTGACCCTTTCACGAACAAAATGGTAATCAATGTCTATGTGTTTAGTACGAGCGTGAAAAAATGGATTTGCAGCCATGTAGGTGGCGGTGAGATTATCACAATAGATAGTTGGAGAAGAGATTCGAATGCGTAATTCCCGTTGCAAGCTAAGAATCTAAATGGTGTCCGCACAAGTATAAGTTTGAGCACGATATTCCGCTTCCGTACTAGATCGAGAAACAGTAGGTTGTTTCTGGGCGTACCACGAAATCAAATTCGGGCCCAAGAAAATACAGTAACCAGTAGTAGTAGAACGACGAGTATCGGGACATCCTGTTCAGCATCCAAATTTGCAAGTAACCGCAATGGTTGAGAAGAGTGATGAAGACGTAGGCCACGACAAATAGAACCTTTAAGATAGCGAAGAATTTGCTTTACAGTGGCTAAATGAAATGTTGTAGGCTGACTCATGAACTGTGAGGCACTTTGAACTGCATAAGAAATATCTGGGCGTGTTAGAGTCAAATACTGCAGTGCCCCAACTAAATGTCGGTACTCCATAGGTCAGAAAGCAATACACCGGCCGAAAGAGAGAGTGGCAACAATATGTGTAGTACAGGGTTTGCATTTAAGTTCACTACGACGAAGAAGGTCAAGTATATATTTAGTTTGGGATAGATGCAACTCCTGAGGTTGATGAGAAACTTCAATCCCCAAGAAATAATGAAGTTTACCCAAATCTTTGAGTTCAAACTCATGGCGTAAGGTGTGAACAAATGAACGGAGCAAAGACAAATTGTTTCCAGTGAGCACGATATCATCGACATAAAGGAGGACCATTATAGTTGAGTCACGATTGACACGGCCCTAACCGGGACCGACGCTACAGTGCCCGGAGTGCAACGGAATAAGGGACCGTGCGGCGTACACGGACACGCGGTCGGCGTGTACCAGCCATCTTCACGGGCGCGGCGCGCCAGTGGCATATAACCCACGGATGCTAGAGCGACATCCGGATAATCCTGGATACTCGTGAGGGGTCATCGAATATGTATTCGGTATAGGCAACAACGCTGAAGGTTCCCTCAATAATCCCTATAGCGTAATCCCTCGTGACGCGCGCGAGGTACGGAAAGCACACCTGTCTTGTAGCGGATCAGGGTAGCTCAATATGTCGGTTTCCACATAAGGGACTCATATCTCAAGGGGCGACGAGCCTGGACTATTTATATTGTCCATCTGTAAGGGGCGGTGTGTCTCGGATAGCCCGCGGGGAATAGCGGCGCCATATGAAGCCCTTTATTGAAAACCGGCCCGCATTGCGAGGCAATGTCCCCTGGCCTTCCCTAGGCCTAGGAGAACTCATAACTATCCCTTGGAGATAGTCCATGAGCCGGGGTCCTTGATGACCAAGCATTAAAGCTCTTTTAGTCATGGGGAGGATCGGACCAAGGTTCCTCCTTAATATAACTACTAAGTAAATAGTCAACTTCCAAAAGGAAACGTTAAAACATGAGACGAAGCGTACTGGACCTTTTCGCCCCCTTAACTGAATCCGATTGCGACGAAACTTGGCGAGGAGCTATATTAGGATATAGAGAACAAATACATTCGGACAGAACTCAAAACGCTCTGGTGGATTTGGCCGGCGTTCGGTAGGTCGTTACACCCTCCCGCACTTAAAATAATCTCGACGTCCTCGTCGAGGACCATCGCCAACACGGCTCTGCAAGGATTCAATCTTCTGCATCTTCAAGAAACCAACAACTCTCCCGCACTTAGTTCAGAGTACTATATCTTCTTCTGTACTAGCGGATACTAAGCCCAACTGCTAGTCTCGATGCTGACAACTGTGTCTTCAGAACTGAACCTTAACTTCGCCCATTCCAACTGAAGTGCGTAGTGACCGAACCTTCATACGACTGGAGTCTGCCTTCTCCTCTGGGTATTGTCTCTTGGTCTCAAACCTTCTGAAAAATGTATGGGCGGTGCACTCTAGCATCGCGCCCTCTGAAATGCGCTGCATCCTGCTGCAAAGCGCCTTCTCCCCTGACACTGTGTGGAATGTCGCTCTTCTCGACAAACCAAGGGCGTCTCCTCCGGACATCCTGACGTGGATATCTCCAATCCCGTCCCAAAAGTGCGCTCACTTCCGAGTCGCACAATGCCTTCGCCGCTCTAGAGTTCAATCTTCTGTGAATCTCGGCTTCAAACTTCACTCTACATCTGCGAGTTGTAAGGAGCAAGTCTTCTATAACCAAGGGGTAAACTCTCCCCAACTGCACGGAACATCTGCCGCACACAGAATTAGCCTGACTGCCCTTCAATCATTTCTGCAAAGGTCTTCAAACCATGTCCGCCCTTCTTACGGACCATCGGGGATACAACATCAAGATGCGGCACTCTAGCCTTACCAGTATAGAACTGAACTGGTACTCATTGTTCACTTGGGCGAGGGAGGGTAGCTCCTAGAAGGTAGCATACTCTCAACGAGGCGCGGGTACTCTGTTCCCTACCGCCAGCTAACCATCGAGGTCCGCCATAAAGACGTCCTGTGTGAACTTCTAAAACCCATGAGACATCTATCTGTGCAGCCGCGTTTCTGCTCTACCACTTCGTAGTAGGCCATCATCTAACCCGTGTAACGCTAGATGGCATCTGCACCTAACTTGGCTGCATGAAGGGTGATCGCTACTCCGGCGTCCCAAAAGGTCTCTCCACTTAGGAGGACTCTAATCTGCCTCACTCTCTAAGGAGGACTTCACAATGCCTCTTCTCTGACGAGGACTTAACATTGGCATCTATACTTGCCAAACTCTGGTGGTAATGACCCATGCTGGAACCTGCGTACATCTGCGTCACAACTTACAGCTCTTCCCACACTCGATAAGCTCGACGTCCGCGTCGAGAACAAAGCTGTGACATATAACTGACGGACTACTGAAGCGTTTCTCCATCTCTACATCCCTACTCCAACCTGAGTACTTGGGGAACTTGGGAACAAGATACTGTCACTGTACTTGTCGCCCTGAGCTCATTGGCTTGCCATGTCCAACTGCTATCAAACTCGTGGAGACCGACCTTCATACTGTCGCAATCATCTTTGAACTGAAGCGTAGCCATTCTCTGTCTCTTAAACTAGCTTCAACAAACGCAGCCAACTCAAACCGGTCACTGAGATGTGGTCTTCTAAAGATACTCCATCGATATAAACAAAGAACGAGGTGCGGGTACTATATCCCTACCGCCAACCACCAAGTGATCAGGAATTGGGAAACTGACATCCAATTCCGCTCGGGATCTTTCATCCTAGAGCAATCTTCCATTTGAGATCATGTCTGAGGTAACCCACACAACTGACTGAAGCTCAACTCTGTTCTGCGACGACCACGTAACTTACTAACCTTCGGAAACGTGAGTCTTCCATCTGTGAGCTAAAAATGACCCAGAACCATCATGTGGAACAACATGGATCAACTCGGCTAGAGCACTCGAACGCCGACAAACCTGAAACTCACCACGGAGCCAGAGAACAACCATCACTCGGCAACTTGCCTTCTTGGAGTGATCAAAGCAAGGTCCCATGTAACTGGGGACCAACTGCGGACAAGCGACAACCCATCTGGGAGGTCGCAGTTCATATCGCGTCACAACGAGTCACTCTGCCCTCAACGTCTACCTGACGATATCACTGTGTGCAAACTCGGGACCCAAGCCATGTCTTCATCTCTAACTTCAAGCCGCTTCATCTTCGGCTCATGACATTCACCTCCGGAACGTCTCAATGTCCAACTCAGGACAATTACAACGAGTATCTCTCAGGATTCTTCAATCTTCTGTGAACAAAACGTAATAACGGAAACTAGAAACGGAGTAAACGGGAGACATCCACACATCCGAATGAACTAAATAAAAAGGAGCATTTGCACGATGCTCATTTATTGAAAACAAAAGCCTTTTAGACTTTCCCAAAGCACAATCACTACAAAAATTTGAATTAGAAAAGCGGAATGATGAGCCTAAACATTTATTGAAGGCAAGAACTTGTAACACTTTTTTTGAGGCATGTCCTTAGCGGCGATACGAAAGTGACGAAGAAGAGCAAGAAGCTGAGAGAGCATGACTAGTTTGACGGTCTGGAGTGATAGGATGTAGACCGTCTTTACATGGTGCTCTTGAAAGAAAATAACATCAGTTTGTAAATCACAAATGAATAAACCGCATGGAAAGAAAGTAAAGCTAACTAAGTTATCTTTAGTGAATTGTGCCACAAATAAAAGATTTGTATGCATATTGGGGACATGAAGAACACGGGAAAGTAGAAAAGAAGTTGATCCAGAGGAAAATGAAAAACTACCACTTTGTGCTATAGGGAGAGTATCACCGTTACCTATTTAAATTTTATCATTACCGTCATAATCGGATTTATGAGTCATTGAACGAGCGCCGCCTGTGGTTAGTTACACCTGAGTCTTTGGGACAATTTGGGTCAAAAGGTAAAGTAAGTTGCATGTCGGCAAAGGTGTAGGTGAGATATTTTTTGAGGTTGGTATTGCGGAAGCGTTGGGTGCACTTGTTACAAGTCTGGCATTGGAAAGAAGGTGTGTTTGTTGTAGGATGTGGACCAAGGATACCTGAATAGGGTTAGTTGCGGTTACGGCCACGATTTCCATGATTGGAGTAGTTATTCCGGTTGAAACCACCACGGTTAGATTGACTATAGGAGTCGGAGGGAGAGAACTTATAGCGTCCACCTCAGTTACTACACCCACCCATGAAAGAATTGCCCATGTTTGCGGGATGAGAGAAAAGCACTTGGTTGAGAAGACTCATTATTAAGTGGGTGAGTGATTTGAGACTCAAATGATAAGAGTCGAGCTCAAATATAAGAGAAAATTGGTAAAGGTGGGAAGTTAATAATAGCCGTAACAAGCATAGAGTAGTCGGGACCTAGTCTACGAAGTACGGAAGTGACTACATCATTGTTAGAGACTTGTTCGTTGATTGCGGCTAGGGAATC
Source organism: Kingdonia uniflora (assembly GCA_014058105.1). NCBI lineage: Eukaryota > Viridiplantae > Streptophyta > Magnoliopsida > Ranunculales > Circaeasteraceae > Kingdonia > Kingdonia uniflora. The sequence goes on along the minus strand of JACGCM010001588.1, from coordinate 1,388,040 downwards.
AGAAAGTGATTAAGCATGTTGTAGATACTCAGAAATAGTCTTTGTGCCTTTGGTAATGGAGAGTAATTGAAATCGTAGATGAGTTGCATTAACGATGGATTGTTGAGAGAAATTTTGTTCAAAGTACTCCCAAATCTATCGAGAAGTTGAGAGGCCAACAACTTGAGAGAGGACAAGTTTAAAGAGAGTATCCTGAGATCCATTTACAGGTTTAGAGAGGGTTCAGAGAAAAATTGAAGAATTTACGCGGTAATTCAGATCTACAACTCCTTGAAGATTTTTCCTTTGCTTCGGAAGTTTAGATATCTAATTATAGGGTTATAATTAAACCTATCATAGCTGAAGATCTGAGTTTGATTGAAGTATATCAATCAATTCTTTTTGTCGATTGAAGTTTGCTTTATTAACGATTTTTGTCATTGTGGCTTCCGGGTTTTATTTGACTGATTACTGCTTGCTTCTAAGTTCAAGTTCCCCCAAAAATCTGTAGATGCGATTTTAAGAACTGTACTGTTATTTCCCACGTACTCTTTAAGTGTGCTTGGTAATGGAGGAAGATAAAATTTCTGATTACGCTGGTCTTATTCCTTTTTGGTGGTCTAAGAAGAAGAAGAATAAGAAGCATACTATGTTCATGGTGTGATCTGTTTTCTGTTAGCTTCTTTGTGTTCTTTCTTTCATGGTTCTTTATGAAGGCTTGATTGGTGGTGTTATATATATATGTGGTGACCTAAGATCTACGGTGGAGATGTTTGAAGATAACGGGCTTATTTTTCATGTGATGACTACGGCAATGTGCAATGATGCCCACTATATGGATCATCTTTAGGTCCAACGGTGTCACTTCAATTAATCAAGTTAGACCCACCTCGTAACTCCATTTTTTTGACCATGTGCATTGAGTTTATTTAACCGTTTGACAGGTCAAGTTGTCTCTCTCTATTGATATTGCACTCTATTTTCTCTTGTTTCGTGAAAGACAAATTTTTATTTATTTGGTTCCCGTCGCGAGATGCGATTTTCTCTCATTGGATCGGATGAAGTTGTTAAATAATATTCCACCTCGATCATGAGTTTTTTTTCCTTTCCTCAAGTGAGTTTCCTCACATCTCCTCTAGTGATTCTTTCCTAGAACAATTTTCTTTCCTTCAGTGATCATTTTATTCACCAAATTCATTAGTATAAATTACAAAATCGAGAGGCAATATTTAATTATCAAAAGATGAGGTATTTTTCGTTTGCCTGTCGCGAGATATGATTTTCTCTATTTAAATCGGATGAAGATATTATTAGACTAACCTTCCACCTCGGTCACAAGTTTTTTCTCTCTTTGGACCGGATGAAGATGTTAGACTACCTTCCACCTCGATTATGAGTTATTGGTTTCGTTCCTCGAGTAATTCTTTCCTAGAGTGAGTATCTTTTCCTCAAGTGATTTTCTTAGATCTTTTTTATCGTTTTCTACGAAATTTCTTTCTTTGAATCGGGTGAAGATGTTAAATTCCTTACACTACGATTATGATTTTCTCTTCCTCAAGTGGATCTTATTATCCTCGAGTGAATTGTTTCTTTCCTTCAGTAGATATCTTTTTCCTTAAATAATAATCTCTCCTCAGCATTACTTCGAGTGATTATCTTCATTGACTAATTCTCTTACCTCAGTGTTTCTTCAAGATATTTACATTACCCTCGAGTGGGAAAATTGGCAAGTCAGTTAGTGCCACCAATTTCACAAGCATGTGTGGGAAAAATGGCAAGTCGGAATGCCGCCGATTTCACAAGGGATATGTGAAGCTTTAAAGTGTTTCTGCTACTGCAAAAGGATTGTCTAGAAGAAGTTTTATCAGTTTTAGGGGAAGCCTTAATTTTTATTATAAGTGAGGGAGTGATTGTATCCTTACGAGGGATTATCTATTTTACTTTCTTATTGTTATCCACCTTGGTACAAACACATTGCGTTCGTATCAACGTGAGGGGGAGTGTTGGAGTATATGTTTGCATCTACACATATACTAGTTTAGTCCCACATTGAGTAAGAATAGAAGTAGTTTAGAGAACCCCTATTATATAAAGGGAGTCTAAAATGTAATCAAATTATCAATTTAAGAGTGAATAAACTTTCTCCTCTTATTTATTTCTAGTAGTTTCCAATGCTGTAATAAAGAATGTAAATGGGTCTGTTGATAATTATGCTATAATGGGTTATATTATTCGATTCTATATGCATAAGTAATAGATTGAAATCAAAACAAGAGTTGACACTTTTTTTGCAGGTTTTGCTAACACCAACACATCTCGCTATTGTTATGGAATACGCTGCTGGTGGTGAGCTCTTTGAGAAGATATGTAGCGCAGGACGATTTAGTGAGGATGAGGTTGTTTATGCATAACACTCATGTTTTCTATTATAATATATGCTCATTCCATGATAATCCTTATTAGTAATTTTCTTAACTAGGTGCATTCCCTCCCCCTCCCCCTCCCCCTGCCGAAATCCCCAAAGCATCATCCGTTTTAAGAAAAATATAATGCACTGCTTAGGTAATTTGATAGGTATCCTCCAAAGGGTGGTGATCCATATTTTGGTTCACAATCTTTTTCTTCAATTCAGTCTCGTTCATCTTTAAAAAATATTTTTAGGTATGAAAGGAAACAAACTCTTAGAATTCAGATAATCGGGTTTGAAATGGACTCCCACAGCTAAGAATTTGATTGATCCTTACTTTGCGTCCTTCTATTTGCCTCGAGTATTTCAATGGTTCCTGATTTTAGGCATATTTGTCGAATTCTTGGCTGTGAGAATAGGTTTAAAATCTCCTGGAGTCTAAGATTAGGTATCATTCTGAAATTTAATTGTGTTAATACTTATTCTATCAACAAAATAAGTTTAAACTTTTTTTTGTTTTCCCAAAAGCCTTTTATATTTCAAACAATTTGCACTCCAATTTTCTGCCTAGTACCAAATTACTAATAGAGATTGGGCGCATCACATCTATTTTCTTGTGTCCTTATCGACTGACCATTTAAACACTTGTTTCAGGCGAGATTTTTCTTCCAGCAGCTATTATCTGGAGTTAGCTACTGTCATTCTATGGTATTGTGAATCCAATTTATGGTCCATGTTTTTTTTCAATATTCTGCTGAACTTTTTTGATACCATCTTTCATTTTTATTTTAGGAAATTTGTCACAGAGACCTGAAACTAGAAAACACACTCTTGGATGGTAGTACAACTCCACGCCTTAAAATATGTGATTTTGGTTACTCTAAGGTTTGTTTCTAGTTTTTGTGGTTTATATTCCTGTTCGAAAGCGCTTCAAAGTTTTCCTTCATATTTATAGGCTGAATGTTTCATTGTCTGCAGTCCGCTTTATTGCACTCACAACCCAAGTCAACAGTTGGAACCCCAGCATACATCGCCCCAGAGGTTTTGTCTCGGAAAGAATATGATGGCAAGGTACAAATATTTCCCCTCCCAAACAACTGTTGTCCATTCAGGTCATCTTTCATCATACGCCTTCAGCTATGTTCTTATGGCAAAATTGGTGGACAGCTGCAGGCGAAGAGAGATGTCTAGTGTTTTTTTGTTTGGAAACTTATGGAGAGATTTTTCTTTTGAGTTTAAACCAAATTAACTAATGGCAGTATTTCATTTCTGGTAATTTTTGGTAGTATGATATCATTTTAAAACCGGGTTATCAGTTATGAAAATCACGGATGTTGGTGATTCCAGTAAATCGGCATACTGCATTTAAAAGTTCATGCACAAAGCTACATCAGTCGTCCCTAGTTAGGTGCATGTACTGGGTTCCGGTTCAGTATTTTTGACCGACTTGTGTATAAACTAAGATCTTGTAGCATATCTCGACCCTAGCTGGAAATATAAGAGTAGAAAGGGAAGTCTGACGTATGACCAGATTTAAGTCTTATCTGATGTATTTATTTGCAATTAATAGATAGCAGATGTCTGGTCATGCGGTGTTACATTGTATGTGATGTTGGTTGGAGCATACCCGTTTGAGGACCCGGAGGATCCTAGAAATTTCCGCAAAACCATTGGGGTGAGTCTCTTCGCAAAAAAATACTTCAAATTTATCAATCTAATCTGTAACTCGTTATGATTCAACTAAATATCTCTGTACACCAAACAGAGAATAATGAGTGTTCAGTACTCCATACCAGACTACGTGCGTGTATCTGCAGATTGCAGGAATCTCCTCTCACGAATTTTTGTCGCCAATCCATCAAAAGTAAGTTTCTCTGCATGAATATTTTGTTGGATAATGTACGATATTAGTATTGTTAAACAGGAATCGTAGGCTGTTAAGGATGAATTGCGCAGGTAGTTTATCCCGGATCCCAAATATCATTTGATACTCCTTATATGTTCTCGGTCAAAAAGATGGTATATCAGCGAATAGGTTTTATATTATGGGCCGCGTATCATAGCCCTTGTTATCTTATATGAGCTGTTTATTTTCATATTTATTATTTCTATATCTTAGATGTTGATGGATGATCTGAATTCGCCTTTTGTATTATTTTTGTGAGTTGCTTGGATATTTAGTTATTAAATCCAGTTATGTGTGGGTAAACCACATATATCATAGACATTTGTGGATATATTGAACCATGAATATTGTTTTCCTTTTACGGAATTGCCTCTCATACTTTATTTATTTTCTTGAAGAGGATCACCATCCCAGAGATTAGAAACCACTCTTGGTTTTTGAAAAACTTGCCTAAGGAGTTAGTGGAAGGTGAGAAAGCAAACTATGAGCGTAACCAAACTCCTCAGAATGTGGAAGAAATAATGCGGATAATACAAGAAGCACGTACACCTGTTGAAGTTTCGAAAACAGACGGGCAATCTGGCGGGGCTGCCGATTTAACAGACCTCGATGATGACGACGATGTAGATGTTGATGAGGAATATGATGTCGATTACAGTGGAGATTTTGTCGCCCCACTATGATAGAAAATGACAAATGAGCAAATATGATGGAGGTATGTGTTTATTGTAACATTGAAGGTACAGTACATGCCATGTTTCCATACTACAAAGGTGGATTATAATGCAGCTTATGTTGTATAGTCTACTAAGTTATCTTGTGATTTGTTATTATTCCTTCTCAAAATTGTGCTTGCAAGAAACAGGAAGTTTGTGTGAGCATTATAACCATGGTTCAAACAAAGATCACATTTTTTGGACAATATATACATAATTAAGTAAGTAGTTATGTCCATTATAGGCCAACGACTAAGTGGATGATTAAGGTTATGTCTGGAAAGATCTGAACTCCTTAGGAAGATGGGAGTGGTTGATTTGAGCATTGTGAATACTTAGGAGTATCTCTTTTGATGGTAACATCCTTTTGGGCGACTTTCAGTATTTCTCGGGAAAAGTTTAGCAGTCCCTGTAGACCCCAGACATGATAAATAATGCCACCTGATCGTCTCCGAGATTCAGAATAAGAGTTTTAGGGTTCAGAATAAGAGTTGATGATATTGTTGAGATGACATGTTATCTTTTAGTTGTAGAATTGGAAGCTGCTTGAGATGGGAATTGATCCCTAGAACTCTTGGCCCTGAAACAAGCATTAGCTCTACTAACTGAGCAAAACCCTCATTTGCTAATCTCGTGCTTTCGAGTTCAAGATCTACACATTTTCACAAATTTCTTCATAGTTTATTAGCTTATGATTGAAATTTTCTAATTATCGAGTTTCTATCTCAAAAGAATTAGAATGATACTACAAAATTATAGATAGCACAACTTATTAGAAGAAAAACTATAACATATGTAGAATATCTGTACAAGATAAAATACATATATTGTTGGAGGAAAATAAGGGGAAAAGAAACCCTAGTAAAACCATGTAAATATGCTGTACAAAACTTTATAATCAGGGGTAGAAATTGATAAAAGAATAAGAGAAACTAAACCTAGTCATGTTCAATGAGTTGAAGATTTTGCATCATGGTCGTGTCCATGCATGTTCTGCATAACTAAATTTGTGGGAGTTGAAAGACGATTCTTATTATTAATGTAGTCGGGAATCACCACAACCACCCAAAAACCTAGTTACACAGAAAATGCCTTGGAAGTAATCTCTCTGTAATTGTCTCTCCCTCTCTATAGATAAACCTCCTTCCTGTCTGTGTATACAAGACATCACATATGCAGGTATCTTTGTGGTGCTTTGAGTGTATTTAACTTGGTTGTCAAGCAACTGTAATATTAGAAACTTCTAGTAGATTTTCCCAGATATGTTTGATTATGTTTGATGGTCAGGTTGGATAGGTGTAATATCCCTATATTTTAGATGTTATATGTGCCTGCGTCTAATTTGGATCAAGATGGTTTAGGGTTTTGATTATTTGTTCTCCAAGGCAAGTCTGACTATACAGGGGCAGTTAAGTCTATAAATAAGTAGAGATGGAGAGAGAGAGAGGGTAGTTTTTTTTTATGGTAGTTGCTAATGTCATCATCCATGAAACATATATATAGCAATGTCTTTGTACAGAGATTTGTGTATATTTTTATTGATGGTTTATCATTGGCTTGAGGTATTTTCAGCTTAAATCATCTCGGTTGCTGATGTTGTGCATCACATAATGGGGTTTCGATCTAGATCTAGATCTGTATCTCCATTAAAGCTGTTATAATCATGAGCAACCGGGATGATTTATGCAGAACATGCGTTCATCTACGTGACATGTAGTAATACTACAACATCAACCAAGGTGTGCTTTTAAATATTTTTGATCCAACATGAATGCATGTTGAATTGGATGGGACCCACTGGGTCGTTGAAATATTCTTCCCTCATGACCCGTCTCCCTTATGTTCACAACGATCTGTGATATTAAAAGTTGATACTAAGCATGTTTTATTGTAATAATAGCAATAATTTTGGATGGCTCATATGCAGCTGTTCTGTCTCGCGTAATGTGGGTGGTATATATTTACACCTCTTTTAGAAATCACATATCAGAACATAAGGTTCCATCTCAAATCAATTGGCAAGGAGGGGAGTAGCCCTATGATTGTTTATTTTAAAGAATATATCTCAACATGTAAGATGTACTCATCGACGGCGTAGATTAATACTATGTATTGTCATCCATGGTATGTTTTCATTATTTTCTTAGTGTTTCATTATCCTTGGATATTTGGTATATTCTTGATTGTTCTGGAGCCATACCATGCAGTATGCATGTATGATTCGGAATTTTGTATGAGTATGATTTTAAATTTTGAATAAGTCCCCCAAACGTGGTTGATTATATTCACATATTTTCGATAAATAATTTCAGGCCAAAGATATTTTTTAATAATCTGCAACGTAGATGACTGCTCCTTGTCATTCATAATCGATTCCTTAAAATACTCATGCAACCCTATTGTTAAAAAGAAAAAGGATAAAGCAACATTCATGTGCCTAATTTGCTGTCTTTCTGCTAACTAAATACATTTACAAGTTCTTAACAACCCCATTTGAATGACTTATACTTTGCCTAACATGGATTGCAACATTTATAGATTCCAATAGACGTCACACTTAATCAACAATTAGTATAAATCCGGGATGACTTTGATGGTCTAGATGGAAGTATATAATAAGCTAGGATCTGATGAGTGCGCCTGGCCTTTTGAAGGCAAGTGAAAGAATTAAAATGGGTTTTTTTTACTAAATTTTTTGTTTGGAGAGAGATAAAAGATTAATGGGTTTGGTTGTTTGGGCCATGTAACTCGTTTATTGTAAGTTTGTAACTTGAATAATGGGTTCGGTTAGGTTTTTTTTTTTCTTCTTTGAGCTATAGGCTTTTTTTTTTTTTTTTTTTTTTTTTTTTTTGGGGGGGGGGGGCCTGTGCCGTCGCACATGTCACACAACCCCATGGCCGGGTCTGGGTGCGTCTGCACTAGATATAAACGGATCACGTATTCCTACCAAAGAAAACAAATGTCAAGGTCACATTTTTCGGAAGAATCAAACATTCTAAGAAAAAATATTAGCAAGTTGTAGCTAGTTTATTCCATAACACCCTTTTAAAATAAATAAATAAATAAATAAATAACCCTTCAGAAAATGAATTATTCCATAACAGCTCAGAACATAACTATATTTCATTTCATACGTGTGATACTTAAATCTATCTGCTTTTCCAGACAACCCAAGCGACTCTTCGGAAGAAAACAAGGAGAAGGCAGCGTCCATGTATCTAAATATCTAATTAATTGTCTGACTTGTACTTTACCCTACTTTCATGTAAATAACATTGCAGTGCATATGGCTGTACACGGTCCGGTTTTGGCCTTAAACTGCGAACTGAACCGGGGTACCCCGGTTTTTCATAAACCGAACCGGACTCAGAAATAACCGGACCAAAACCGAACCGGTCGGCTCGGTTTTTCTATTCGGTTTTAGTCGTTCGAACGACTGAAAATCTCGTTCGAACGATTGGGAAAATTTGCCTAGAAAATTCTCCAGCCTGACACAAACAGAAATCAAAACAAGTCGTTCAAACGACTGGTAAAAATTAGCCTAAAAAATTCCCCAACCTGTCACTGTCACAAATCAGAACAAGTCGTTCGAACAACTGAACATCTCGTTCAAAAGACTGGTAATCTCCGGTTCAGTTTGGTCGGTTAACTGGGGTAGGTAACCAGTAACCGAACCAGGGTACCCCGGTTCCCCACTTTTCGAACCGATAATCGAACCGGCCCTGTTAAAAACAAAAAAATTTATCGGTTCAGTTTCACAGTTTCGCCAGTTTTTCTGTACAGCCCTAGGAGTGCATATTATTTATGGGATTTCAATAGCTTAAAAATTAGTTACAAAAAGCAAGTTAGGGTTAATTTATGGACGATTTTCATGGTTTACATGGGAATGATCAGTCTCTGGTTTCCCTGGTTAATTAAATGTAAAAATTATGTGAAGTCTAACCAAAGAAAGAATCAAATGACTGAGGATGCTGGGGGCAAGAAATATTTTAGATTGTAATAGTTTTTGTTGAGTAATACTAGCAATCGGGCACACCCTATCACGTGTGCCTACAATTATTTGTTAAATGCTTACCTATGTGTTCAAATAGTTTAGTTTTTCAAGCGATCTTCTAAATGTTAAGAATAGAACTGATATCTCAATTCTTTTGTTGCGAGTGTTGGGTTTGAATTATCATTTGATGTTAGTGGTATTGGAACATGTTTAATGATATGTTAGTGGGTGTAAGAACCTAATTTCGTATATCGAACTTAGTCTCTCACACCAAAGATAATCAGAACATTAATAAGAAACATGTAAATGCTAACACAAGGTTTAGCGTGGAAAACCTTTGAATAGGCTAAAAACCACGACCTCTCTTGAGAATTTGGAAAGAGAGATATTATTGATGGTGGCTAGCTATTACAAAGAACGCTATGAGTAGTTTTGTGTAGAGTTTATGAGTAAAATTCTCTTGTGTGCTTTCTCTGTCCCTAATTTGTAGTTCTCTGGTCCTATTTATAGGTCTTATAATATGACCATTTTATGGTCATTATTTATTTTTAATGATGAACGTTACAATCATAGTTTTGATGAGTCTTCATAATGGTTGTTGTAATGACGTGTTTTTCGGAAGGTAAACTTCGCCAATACTTTAGTAAGGAAATTGTTATTGTAAACTTGAACACGCTAGATTTTACGTGGAAACTTAGTAAATCCTGAGAAAAACCACGACCACGAGGAGGATTTAGGTATAAAATCCAATAGGTGCTAGTTATTATAATTGATAAATAATAAGGACGTAAAATTGTGGAAGAATAATAGAGTTGCGGATTGGATTAACACATGCTCTGCATGTATTTATAGCAGATATAGGCAGTTACAAAAATAAATGGTTTCCTATTTTGGTGGGCAGTAGGCGAACAACACAGATCTTCATGCAACAGCTCTATTTGACCAAACGTAACGGCTACTATAGTGGGTCGAGCTCTGTAGTCGTAGATGTGACATTTTCTCGAATGAGATAATATCTTTGACTAAGATCTGCTAGCTTCTCCTTGTCGAATCTGGGAAATATGCTACTACAATCGTCCCATTCTCGATACAATTACTTGTTGTTGCGTTGAGAAGACTATCTGAATGTGAAAGGTTTCTCAAACTTTGGTGTATGAAAACTGTGCTTATCATTTCTAAGGTTGAAAGTCAAATGAACCTGGCCGCTGTATGGTCCCGATGCGCATTAATGGCAAGATGTTTGACAGTGGTAAATGTGATGTTGAGAGTGACATACTATAAAATTTTTTAGAGAAAGATGAGAAGGTAGTCCGTGACATACAGTGAAGGTGAAGGTATTCCAAAGATGGTATTGATACGATTTCAGACGTTGCATAACTAATTTGTGAGGCGTGTAGACGCTGAGTATGGGGAGTTAAAGGAGATATACTTTGGACGGCTGTCGCTGTCGTCATTTTATCCCAAACCTATTAAGCCGTCATATGAAGAAATGACAGAATTGGATGCAGAGTGTGCTGAAGGAGAGTTTTTCTTCTAGTGCCAGTATCACTACGTATTGCTGACGACTGCGGAACGCATTGATAGTCTTCGCGAGTTAGCCTATGCAAAGGTGGAAGATAAAGATGCTTTGTCGGGCAGGGCTAGCTCTGGGGGCTATTCCAGCCGCTATTGTCTGTGTAATCCCCATGGTGTATGGGGTGGAGGAGGTTACGACGGAGGAGGCGGAGGCTTCTATTCCTTCATGAAGGAGTGTGTCATACTGGATATGTAGAGAACTTGTTATGAGGTTTAACTGATGTAAACTAACTTGTAGGTCGATCTGTAACGTTTATCAAAGTAATGAGTGGTGAATGTGAAATGTGATTTTTAACGGTATTGTGCAAAATAAATTATTGTTCATTCTTCTGATTTTGTATCGACATAAATTATTGTAAATACATGTCTTCTCGAATGGAATGGAAAATAGTTGCATGATGAGTTGTCGAAGTGGTATGTATTGACTGTGTAGGGCCCTTAAGCGGTTCCCTAGGAGTTTTATTGACTGAGTTGTCAAAGTTCCATTGGATAGTGATTGCTGTCTTTGACTCTCTTGGGAGTTGTAATGCATTGAGTTGTTCATATAAATACCCCTTGTTTGTTTGAGGAAGTCATTTTCAATTTGTTGAGATCGTGAGGATGAGGGCGTAGGTTCAGGAGGATGCTTTTCACAACCGCATGCACGACAAGTATTGAGAGCTGCTAAACCGGTACTTTGGTAAATTATGCGTAAATGTTCGGACGGTGGTACCGGTGGAGCCAAGCTATGAGGGGATGAGCAAGGTGGAGGCGAAGGTGGCTGAAGAGGACTACTCCAATCAGTATCAGTTGCAATATGTAATTCTTAGTCCTCCGGAGCGTGTCGGTAGTCTAATAAACTGTGCCAAAGCGTTGGTGAGAAAGGAAGATGCTCTCGCTGCTCGGGACGGCTGAAAGGCTATCCTGTTGGCTATCATGACTGTAATAAAGAATAACCTTATACTTTAGTGTTGATTGAAATAAATTACTTTATATATTTTTCAGATTGTGTTGTCGACCTTCACATGGCTAAAATGGTCTCAAAGTACTGTTGTGTATATTTAAACTATCTTCTCGAATATGATTTGAATTGTGATTGATACAAATATTATGTTGAATTGTGATTTCAACTTGATGTGTGGGTAGTTGCATTGTCGAATATTATTTGAATTTTGAATTGTGGTTACAACTATCCTGAGAATATATGAGAGGAATAAAAAAAGAAAGATGTGCTGTAGGTGATTGCAGAACAATTGCTAGGTGCGTTCCTAAAGGTGATTTGTTGAGGTTTAAGGAATTGGAGGTACAATCGTTGTGTATTAACTTAAGAGCTGCCTTGGCGAAAATGGATATAATAGAGGAGATAGAGGGGTATATGGATGGCTTGGAGCAACAATGCATCGGCTTGTTGGCGTCTAGGAGGTGAAGGGTTAAAGACTTCGAGAAGAAATGTGTGAGGCGTTACGCGCGAGTACTCGAATGGTCATGAAGGTGCGATGAACAGTCGCGTGGGGTCTATAAATAGCCCCCATGGTCAGCGACTGTTCATACACCATTGACTCTGAAATTTTTTGTTTGAGTTCCAACTCATTGTACTTTTCTCTTGTGTCTCTGTCTACCATTGGCAACGAGGAGATTGGCATTTTGATCCAGAGGGCCAAGCGTGCAAAAAAAAGGGATTTAGAAGCATCGCAACTTCAAGATTAGTTTTTTGTTTTGAGAACTTGTTGGGATTAAATGTTTGCTTTGGATAAATTGCGATTCTGTGTAAAAGTATTGTAGATATGAATTGTAGGAATTTGTTGTATGAAAGAATTTGAGTAATAGTTAGGATTTTGAAGAAATGGATATAAATAGTTCTTGGGTTTGTCTAAAATTCTATTATTATGTGATGATATGGGGATGTGTTCGATGTTTGGAAGGTATCGTAAATGACATGTGAGTGTTTAGGATAAAAGGGTGTGAAGTGGTTGATGATGATGTGGGGAGAGAGTGTGGTTTGGTCGCCATTGGTATTACGGTGGGATTCTGAGGCTCTCTCTCATTATATTTGATGTTGTAGGATACTTGCAGTTGTGGTGCCAAATTTCTTATTAATTGGGCTAGATTTTGCGTTGGAGAGAGCACAAAATCAATTTTTTTGGATTCAGCTCATTTTTGGTGGGAAATCGTGTGGCAGATGAAGTGTCTTTGATAAGTTATGTAGTTCCTGTACACTCGAGTAGAATATGTTAGGGACATAAAATACTTCTCGATGTTAGGATTTAGTAAAATTTGATATAAAACTTGTATCGATAACAAATGTAATTATGTTAAGCTAGATAGTAATAGAAAGAATGATGGGTTGGAGATTAAACTCGACAGCAGTATCGAGACTCGAATATATGAGCATATATAATGTATCATATATGATAGTATACTAACTTAAAAAAGGAAATTTGATTTTCAGTTTAAAAAAATGGCTGAACCCCTCCAAAATGTTGATAGGGAAGAGATCTTCGAGAACCTTGAGGATGTAGAACCACTATTAATTAATGTAACAACGTGTGTTTAAGAGTTGGGTGGTAGGTATAGAGTTGAGCAGAGTAGCTCGGATGTGGCGAGTTTTAATCGATTCAAATTGAAGGCTAGGGTGATTGAAGTGCTCGATGAGGAGATGACTGAAGCAGATTTGGATCATAAGCCTCAAGAAAGTGACCGAGAAGGGAGTGATGGTGGGGAAGAAGATGTTGAAGAGGAAGAGGTGGAGGAGGAAGAGGGGGAGTTCTATGGGGAGGCTCTAGAAACCAGTAAAATAATGAGCTTCAAGTTGAAGTATGGTATCCCTGACGACATTAGGTTGGAGGTGTACCAGTATGAGATGGCGGATCAGGAGGTCTTTGGACGGTATTCTCTTCCATCGAGATTAAAAAAGGAAGGGGTTAAGGCTGCCTCTTTGAGATGACCAGAAGAAGTTTTTAAATTTCTTCGACGTTGCCCCTGGTCAGTTCAATCCGAACTTCTATGACCTTTTTAGGGTGGTATGGGTGATAAATGGTCAATTAAAGGAGAGGGGGGAGGAGTTGATCAGTGTGGATGATCTGTGTGTGTATTATACACTCAAATAAAATCCACAGAAGCTGGGGTACAGGTACTTAGCAAGGTTCTTGAGGAAACTTCTCTTTTACGTAATGGTGCCGATAGGGGAGCAGTACTTTGTTGAATGTCTCCTTATCTCATAGAATTATGAATTCGACCAGAAAGATTCAGGGGAGCCTCTGAAAAGAAAAAACCTTCCACCTAGGTGTGTGTTTAGGTAACTTGTATGTTAAAGTTTTTGACTTTTAGTTGTGTTGAAATTGGTTGTAACTATTTTTTGCTTTATCTTCGTGCAGCTTTGAAGGAGGTCGATAGAAAGTTCACTTTCCAGGAAAAGTTATACAACATCAGGATGAATTACTTTGGTCAGATCGGCACTCTAGTTTTTGATCAAGAAAAGGTCGAAGGGCTTTTCCAAGAGACTGGAATAAAAAGAACTTGAATCAAAGGAGCTGATATCTCCCTTATCGACGACAAGATGTCTGCTAAGAACAAGAGGGTTGCTGAATCGAGTCTACCCCTTGAGAACCCTACGTTGAGTCGATACACCACTGATACTACGGCGGAGAAGGAAGCCCTGCTGAATGAGGGCTACTGACCGTCCTAGTATCCTTGCTCCCCTGGCAAAGAGGTTATCTCGATGATCTCTTGTCAAGGAGGGAGAGAAAGTTGATGTTGTTGGGTTGCCACCCAAGTCTGCTAAGGCGAAGCCTACCTTGTCTGTAAAAAAGGACTCTCAAGAGTCAACAAAGGCTAAGGGTAATTTAGCTATAAAAAAGGACTCCATAGAGTCGAACAGGGCAAAGGTTGGTGGGGGGTTGGGTGGGTCTCATGAGAAGACTCAGCAAACCATCGAGGCCTTTGCTGCTGGGAAGGGCTCTTTGGAGGAAGATTTTGCCCACTGCATTGTTGGAGCTGAGAGCTTGTCGACCTTCTTCATCGAAGGTCATCGCACGATGAATCAGGTTAGAAACTTTCATGCTCTATCTCGTTTAATGGCTTTGGTGCCTTCATCGAGGTCTCATTGTGGTATTTTGATGCAGATTAAGAAGCTGCTTCTCGATGCGAAGCCTTAAATGATGGGTGGACAGAGTCTCGCCAATGAACTCTTGGTCTCGAAGAACATTAAGAAGGAGCTCACAGTTGAGAAGGAAGAATTAGATACAAAGCTCCAGAAGATGAAGCGGGGGGCAACCAAGGCGAGGGATGCGGCCATTGTAGACACTAAAAAGATGTGTCTTGGAGAAAAGAGAAAATAGATCGGCCAGCTCAAAGCCGACCTTGCGAAAGAGAGGGAAGATGCTCTGGCTCTGCAACAAGCCAACTTTAAGAATGATGTTCATGAATAGGTTTTGGTTGGCCGAAGGAGGTCGATGGCTGAGGAGTACGCCAAGGTGCTCGATGAGCAGAGAGTAGAGGTTGAGCGAGTCAATCTTGCCGATCTCAAGGGTATGAAGGCCCACTTTAGAGAGAAATTTTGGGAAATGGAGGAGAGAAAAGACTATTTCAAGGGATTGGTTGTTGCTACAAGGGCCATCTTCTTTGACTCAAATGTTGAGGAGGAAGCGCCTGAGGTACTTGCTCCTGGTGTAAAGGATGCTACTCCTATCTCTCCTCCTACAGGATAGAAAGTATTTTGAAAGTTGTTTGTTTTTGTGGCCCTTTATGTACAAGTGGTCGATGGGACCAGAAACAATTTCTTGTTTTTGAATAACTATTTTGTGGTAAAAGTTTTAGCGAATGATTGTTTAAAATTTTGAAGTAGTCAATAGTAATGCATAAATTTTTTGACAAAAATATGTTAAGTGTTTGATTTGACATGATTGATAGTATTACATACTACTGAGATGAATATTCAGAGTGCTTCCTTAGGCAAGTATCTTAGTTAATGTATAGAAGGCCATGTGATGGTTTTTTGGACGAAGGATGATGACCAGATGTTGTTCCTCTATGGGATATCTAGGTTGTTGAGAAAAAGGACTAAACATGACATGTTTTGTTCGATAAATAATGAATTTTAAACAAATGTATCCTGTAATTGGATAGATGCTTGTTGAAGAGATAAAATCTAGTTTTGGTAAATACTTGACAAGTATTTACTGACTAAGAATTATAAATTGAGAGATCTAATGATAGTAAAGATGCCTTTATTTGAAGTAATTGAAAGAGATTATAGCTGTTTATCTGTAGAACATCTTCAGATGGGCTGTATTCCATGAATATTCAAGTTGTACTTCATCGCTAGTCATTAACTAATATGTTCCACTATCATTCTTGTCGTTGATAATGTAAGGCCCTACCAAGTTTTTAGATAATTTGCCAGAGTTTTTGGGTTGAGTACTATCTTGGATGCGTCGAAGGACAAGGCCACCAATATTAAATGTACGCTTCCTGGCCTTCTTGTTGTATGCTTTTTTGAGAGTACTATGGTAACGCCTCAAGTTTGCAATGGCGTGGTCTCAAGTTTCTTCGATCCAATTGAGGTTGTAGAGAAGTCCAAGTTCATTTTCTTCATATGTGACTTTTCTTCGTGTACTTGGGAGATTGAGGTCTGAGGGGATCACTGCTTCGGTACCAAAGGCCATCATGAATGGTGTGTAGCTAGTGGATGTTTGAGGAGTTTTTCTATATGCCCATAATACACTAAGTAGTTCATCGACCTATATGCCCTTTTTCTCCTCAAGGCGCTTGTGTAGCCTCGACTTGATACTCTTGTTTATAGCTTCAGCTTGGCCATTTCCCAGAGGATAGTATGGTATCGAAGTAGATAATTGAATCTTGTATTTGGGGAGGAAATTGATGACCTTGCTGCTGATGAATTGCTTGCCGTTATCGGATCGCATCGTTTGTGGACAGCCAAATTTGGTTATGATGTGTTCCCAAAAAAACTTGATTACTTCATTTTTTTCTGTATGACATAGTGGTACTTCTTTGATCCACTTGGTGAAGTAGTTTGTTGCTACAAGAACAAATTTTTTGTTACCCGACGTTGGGTGGAATGGACCAATGATGTCAATTGCTCATCTTTTGAATGGTCAGAGGGCATTACTAACGTGTAAGTTGAGGGCTGGGTTTTTGATGTCTTGAGCATAGATTTGGCACTTGTAGCATTTTCTGACAAATTCTTCGCAATCTTGTCTCATTTTTGGTCAGTATAACCCTTGGGTAAATACCATTTGTGCTAGTGATCTTCCCGAGGCATGAGTTGCGCAGATTCCTTCGTGAAGTTCTTTGATTTTGGCTTGTGCTTGTTTCTGTGAGATACATTCGATAAGTGGTCCTCCCCCAGTGATTCGATATAAGGCCTCATCTTGGACTTTGAACCATGGACATTTGGCTAAAAGTGATCGAACTTCTTCTTTGTTATCCGGGAGAGTATTAGAACTGACGTATACAAAGAATGGTCTTCTCCAATCTTCAAGATCTTCGTCTTCGGTAACTTTGATCTACATGGTGTTGCTTGAATCGAGACTGGAATGTTCGATTACCTCGATATCTAAAGTTCTTTTTACACTGCCTTCGAGAATTGCAGCGATGTATGCTAGTGCGTTGGCGTGACGGTTCTCAGCTCTGGGTAGATAAGAGATTGCTGCTGTTTGGAATTTCTTCATTTTTTCTTTGACCAGAGCTGCGTAATCAACCATTTTTCCTGATGCTTTTAGTGTCTTATTGTAATGGTTGGCTACGAGTAGGGAATCGACGTAAACAACTATTTCTTCCGCTCCAAGTGCTATTACGAGATCTAGTCCATGCAAGATAGCTTCATATTCTATTTTATTACTGGTGGCATAGAGCATGAGTTTTATAACTTTTTCAATTCTATGATTGGAAGGTGTAACGAGGACGATACCGATCCTTGACCCTCGTGGTCCTGCAGATCCATCTGTAAAGAGTCTTCATCCTATGCTTCGCGACCATGCATCTGGTTCTGCGATGGAATCATCGCCCAATACTTCTTTGAGTTCCTCCCATTCGGGGTCTTCGACTGGAAAATCTGCCAAAAAATTGGTTACTGCTTGTCCTTTGACTGATATTTTTGGCTCGAAGGAGATATCATATTTGCTTAGGAATACAGACCATTGTTGAACCCTCTGGGATTTTTCTTTCTTTGAGAGCACGAGTTTAAGGGGGAACTTGGTGATGACCTTGATGGGGTAGGATTTGAAATAAGGTCAAAGATTTTGAGGACTGTACACCAACGCGAGTAGCTATTTTTCAGTTGTTGTATATCTCTTTTCAGCAGGCATAAAAGTTTTACTGATGAAGTAGATTAGTTTTTCCATGCCATCTTCTTCTCGAATAAGAACAGAACCGATGGAGTCATCTATTGTCGACAAGTACATCGTTAGTACTTCACCATCAATAGGAGTACTCATTATGGGAGAACACCCCAAGTATCTTTTGAGATCTTGGAAAGCCAATTCACAGTTTGGGTTCAGATAATTTTTGTAGGCTGTTTCTTGGACACTGGGGATGAGTTCCTACGAAAAAGGAGGTAAAGATGTTTGCATTAATCAAAGAATTTGGAGATAAATTTGTGAAGAACCGCAATCTTGCCAGTAAGTTTCTGTACATCCTTTTTGGTCGTGGTGATAGCATCGCCATGTGTGTTTTAATTTGTTCTAGATCAATTTGTATTCCCCTCTTACTAACCAGATGTCCCAGAAACTTCCTCGATACAACACCAAATTGGTATTTTTCTGGGTTTAGCTTCATTTGGTAAGTACGAAGGATGTCAAAGATGATCTGTAAATTACTGTAATGATCCTCCCATTTTAAGCTTTTGCAGATCATATCATCGATGTATACCTCCATGATTTTTCCTAAGTGATCTTTAAATATTTGAGTGACAAGTCACCAATAAGTGGCTCCTGCATTCTTTAATCCAAAGGGCATAACTGTATAATAGTAGAGATCTCGTTCCGTAATGAATGTTGCATTTTCTTGATCTTCTTCGGCGAAAGGAACTTGATTGTAACCGGAAGCTGTATCCATCATCGAAAGAAGTTTGTACCCTGCTACGGAGTCAAAGAAATGAGGAATTAGAGGGAGGGGAAAGTTATCTTTTGGTATAAATTTGTTTGGCTCTGTAAAATCTACATAGACCTTGATTTTCCCTTTTTTTGGGACAACCACGATATTTTAGACCCATTTTGGATATTTGGCTTCTCGAATGAATCCGATGCAAATGAGTTTATCTATTTTTTTATTAATTACTTCTCGAAAGTGGGGGGCTAGATTGCGTAGCTTCTGTACAACTGCTTTACTGTCTGGAAGGAGGTTGAGTTTTTTGCTTGCAATCGATGGATCGATGTCGGGCATCTCTTGGAATGACCATGCAAATATGTCGATATTTCTCTTTAAAAGTTGTAATAAAGTTTTCCTTTATTCGGATGACAGCTTTGAGCCAATAAAGGTATTTCTTCCTGGTCCATCGAGATCTATGGATTCAATCGCCTCAGTGTCGTGTTGCTCGAACGTTGGAGATAGCTTATGCTATAATTGCTATGCCTTCAGAAGTTTTGATGCGTGAGAGTTTGTGGTGATATTTTTGCATATTCGTGTGACAGCTTGACTCCTTTTGATTTCATAAACTCCGTGATCCATTGGAAATCGCAAGGCTAGATGATATGTCTATGGTACTGCTTTAATAGAATGAAGCCAACTTCTTTCTAAGATCCCTAAATATTATGACTCAGCATCAATAACAATGAATTTAACAAAGGTGGTTTTTGGTCCCGCTTGAACAGGCAGTGTGATTTTTCCCAATGAAGATTCTTTGGAACCGTTAAACCCTGTGATGGTTGTTGTCAAAGCTCTGACCGAATCCTTGTGGCCTAGAACATCAATTGCTCTTTTAAATAATATGTCTGATAGGCTTCCTATTTCAACAAGAAGTGTGTGTAAGTAGTCTTCTCTTACTTTAAGTATTATGACCAGTGGGTCGTCATGAGGGTATTTGACATGGCTAGTGTCACAGTCTTCAAAGGAAATATGACATGGACATTTGGCTTTGCTAAAGCTGGGTAGAAGTTTTTTGCAAATTTTTCTGATGAAGTCACCTTGTAGTAGGATGTGATTATGACGTCTTTCTTTCCCTTCTTAATTTCAATCATATAAAGATGGCGAGCTTGACCTTGTCCTTGCTCTTGTTCGACCTCTTTTCTTTTCGTCTCTTCTTCGAGAAACTTCCGGACATCGAGTATGTACTCGTAAAGTCTTCTTGCGAGTGGAATATGGTAAAAGATCTGTATTAGAGAGTAACAGTTGTCAGTCTCGTGGCTATGCATATTATAATACTAGCACAAGGGTTTGTTTGGTATATCAGGAATCGCCTGTGCTTCTTGAAACAAGTCATCACCTTTTATTGTTGGTAGAATGACAGAGAGTGTGGTTGTCATAGGATGTAGGACTGGGATGGGTTTATTTGCTTTTCTGCCTCCCTTCCTGATGTTGTCGGTGGTCTGTCCATACTGTTTAAGAGTAACATTACTTACTGACTTTGGAGGTAGCGATGAAAATGCATCGTTAACATGAATGACTGAGGAGTTTTTTATTTTATCTTTCTTGGACCGTTTGAGTTCGATGTAGTTATTGACAACATTGATCATTTCTGTTACTATCTTGGGTTTGTGTAGGATAAGTTCTTCTCAAACTTTAAAATTGATATGGGGTGCGAAGGTAAATGCTGGAACGAAAATTTTGGGGTATGAATTCCCAATTTTCTTTGTTTCTTGCATGAAACGTTTGTTAAAGCTAGCTAAGGTTTCTTTCGTACCTTGCTCGAAAAAAAAAATTAATCGACTTCAATTTCCCACTCCTTAGCATGAGTAGAGTTTGACTCGAAGAACCGCTGTAACTGGCTAAAACTAGTATGAAACCACCTAAGAGGTTCGTCCTTAAGGCTCATGTTAAATAACCGGTATAACATGTGATCGAGTTTAGAGTATAATCCAACTGCTGCTTTGAAGTGATGAACGTGGGTGGGAGGATCAGTGAGTCTGGCATATTGATGAAACTTGGGCATGTAAAAATTGTCTGGAATTGGCATTACTTCGAGATGAAGGGAAGTAGAGTATGTTTTGATCCTATCGAGAACAGATCTTTGGCTAGGATTTTCATAATGTATAGCTTGAATCCTATTGTTCAGATCATCAAATGTGATAAATTGTTGAAAAGTATTTGGTGCGACTGCAACTTGAGGATCAAAGTCACCTTGTCCTTCGGGTCCCAACCTATCTCTTACTGGTCACCTCACAGGAGGTGGTGGGGATTGGTAACGTGTGCGTCGACTTCCTTGGGTGGTCGATGTTAATGAAGTAAGACCAAAGTGTCAAGAAACTCTATCTGGGTTCCTTGATCTAGATCTAGAAGTTCAAATTCCTTCTTCTCTTTGTAGCTCTGGATCGATGACCACTTTGGGCTTGGGGAGGTGACGCTTGACGGACAGTGAATCTATCTTGATGTCTACATAAATTTTTCATTTCTTTTTGATGTGTTTGGCTTTGCTGTTCTAGGTGTTTCCTCCTCTCGTCTCTTTCAACTTGAAAAGCTTGGATGTGGATTCGCTGATCTTCGAGCCGCTGGACCCTCTCATATTCTATTTGCTTTTGAATTTCGACCACTGCATTGTGCAGATCGACGGCTTCTGGAAAAGTGGGTAAGGGATTGATCTCGTGGTTCCTCTGAGTACTAGAGGTACTTCTGAGGTTCATATTTGTCATCGAACTGCTTGGAATCACAGTTGGTAAAGAAAAAGTGCAGTCTTCCCATAGACAGTGCCAATTGTAATGACGTGTTTTCTGGAAGGTAAACTTTACCAGTACTTTAGTAAGGAAATTGTTATTATAAACTTGAACATGCTAGATTTTACGTGAAAACTTAGTAAATCCTGAGAAAAACCACGACCTCGAGGATGATTTAGGTATAAAATCCAATAGGTGCTAGTTATTACAATTGATAAACAGTAAGGACGTAAAATTGTGGAAGAATAATAGAGTTGCAGATTGGATTAACATATGCTCTGTCTGTATTTATAGTAGATACAAACAGTTACAAAAATAAATGGTTTCCTATTTTGGTGGGCAGTGGGCGAATTTCGCGGATCTTCCTGTAACGGCTTTATTTGACCAAGCGTAACGACTACTATAGTGGGTTGAGCTCTTTAGTCGTAGATGTGACATCTTCTCGAATGACATAATATCTTCGAGTAAGATCAGCTAGCTTCTCCTTGTCGATTCTGGGAAATATGCTACTACAGTTGTGTAATGGCTTGAGTAACTCTTTTGTCTTGTAATGGCTTCATTAAATGACATCGTGTGTCAATGAGTTCGGGCTGTTTCCACGGAGGTCGATTTGCTGTATGTTGGTCGAAGCTAGGGCTTGAGATTGAGAGTGGGAATAGGCCCTTACAGTGGGCTAATGAGAAGTTTCAGCGAGACTCAAATTTAGCAATGCTGGTTATGATAAAGGGTGGGTAAATTTAATCACTGAAGCAGACTTTTAGGATCTTTGTGTAGCTAAAGGGATCTCTCTTTGATACAGCATGCAGATTTACGGGGAATAAATCTGACTTTCATACCCCATCTTGACATCACTGAAATAAAGTATGGTGGGCTCTCGTGGAGTTCATAGTTATATAATTTTACAACCTCAACCCAAAATGCAAAGCAACATGAAATAATCTTAAGAAGATAAATAGTAGATAGACTATACGTAGTAGGTTTCAGAGTGGGGTTTTATTTCTGTCTCAAACAACAAATTGATGACGTCAAAGTGGTTCCATTTATGTGAAAAGGTAAAGTTCCCGGCCATTGACACGAATCCTTATTGAGGGAAGTAGTTTAGGTCTCGAGAAGGGACGATTTGGAATATTAAACCTTGGGATGGGCTTAGATCTTGGGTCCTTTGTGGTCTTTCCTCTACCATAAAGTCGAATAAGTTTCTCTTCTTGAATGAGGGCTTTACAAACTGTGCATTCCTGAAAGCGGGAATGACGATGAAGCCATTCATAGAGACACGATCAACAATAGAGGTAATCATATATAGTGTGACAATTGGGCCTTGAGCTAATTCAAAACAGATATTGCATTCGAAACTGCCGAAGTCATTGTTAGCGGTGCTTGAAGAAGCCGAACAGCTTTGAAACGATGTACTGATGGTCGACTCCCCAAACCCACTCGCCATCTTGAGACCCAAGCCCGAAAGCTTTTCTTTAGGGGCCAAGTTATGATTGTAGTAAAAGTTTAAACTTGGACTAGGTGTAGGTGATCTCCATAATAAGGTGTCCCCTTTCAAAGAGCCTCTTGTTACCTTAAAGCTCTCAAATATGTTCAAGCGACATAACAACATCCTAATTAAAAGCACACGAGATTAGTATTAAATCCATAAATAAGTGTTTATGTAGATTTGTTCTCTTATTCAGCTAAAAAGGTACTTCATTAATAAAATGTTTTTGCCTGAAATTTTAAAAAAACTCGTTATAAAACTTAATATTTTAATTGCAAAATAAATCTCAATCAAAGAATTTCGATGGCATTCTTTTTTTTCTTTATAAGAATAGTTAATTCGTAGAGATAGTATTTGTAAGGGCTTATTTATAATTCTCGTACTGAGTCCGATATTCGAGCTCACATAGTTTGAATAAACATACTGATAACCAACCAAGGATTGAGGGCAAGCAGATTGCAATACAGACTTCCTCATCTACAGTTCGGGGATATTGAAGCAGCCAATAACATCGCACTGCAGAAGATTATCAGATATCCATCAACAGTTTGAACATCGTTAGAGATCGTATATTCACCAACAGTTCGAAGTTACAGCTAAGGTCATCAAGAGATCCGTTACAAGATCAACAATTATCAGATATCAAGACGTTACAAAAGACCTCATAAAAGACTCATCAAACTCATATATTGTAACGTTCCTCATTAAAGCAATAGCGGTCATGTTATAAGACCAATAAATAGGACCAGAGAGCCACAGATTGGGGGAGCTTCTTTGACACATCTTTTGAGAGACCTTTTCTAACATCTCTCTCTCTTTGTAATAGCTAGCAATCTATAAACATCTCTCTCTTTCTAAAATCCCCAGGAGAGGCCGTGGTTTTTAACCCATTCAAGGGTTTTTCTACACTAAATCTCGCGTTAGTTACCTTTAGTTCTTAGATAACATTCTATATTTCTAAGGTGTAAGGCACTATCTTCGTCCAATATGAAAATAGGCTATTACATTTGGCGCCGTCTGTGGGAACCGAAGCATACACTCAGCGTTCTCCGATCCAGTTGTCATATTCATTTTTTTTAAGAATGGCAAATCTAGAAAAATCACCCTACGTCCTGCCTGACGCTGTTGAGGGAGTGACGGATCTGCGAACTACTATGCAAGCAGAAACCAAACGATGAATAGAACTAGAGAAATAGCTTGCCAACATGCAGAACACGATCAGAGTACTTCAAGGTCAATTAACAGCAAATCCGAGGCCACAAAACGCCCTGTCTGTAACCTCGAGGGTATCAGTTCATGATCGCTTGGGACATCGAGGCAAAATTCTAGCACTTCCTCAAATTCCACAAGAACCAGTTCTACCACAAGGTCTCATCAATCCACAATTACCTGCTGGAGCGATAATTGATCTGCAACAACAAGAGGAACAAAACAGATAAAAGCCTCGAATTTCAGTTTATGACCATATGGGCGAAGCAACAGGAGAGCATAATCAACTAGGAGGACAAGCAACAAGACGAGCTGTCACGTCTCGATAACATCTCACTCTGGAGCAGGTGGAAAAATGCATCAAGGAGCTGTTAGATGCTTAAACACTCACTGGAAGAAACAACTATACTAAATTACAAAATATTCTACTCGCACAAGAGTTGCTGGACGAGGAAGTTCCCACCATTTTTCACACTCCGAAGATTCAAAAATATAAGGGGGGGGGGGAATCCTGTGGAGCACGTCCCAGAATTTCAGGATTCTTTAGGACTGCATTCGAAGTCCAACCACATCCTCTGTTGTCTCTTCCCGACCAGTTTAAAAAGGCGAACCTCTACGATGGTTTCACACACTCAATGAAGGATCTATCTTCACTTTCGAGCAACTTTGTGAACTATTTGTCAAGAACTATTCGCACAATAAAGACAAGGAGGAGAGTCTTTACTCTTTGTTCAGCCTCAAGCAGGTGCCAGGTGAAAAATTGGAGACATTCACTAGGAAATTTTTTGGGTTAGCTCAAAAAATTGATAACCTCGATAAAAAAATCACAATCTCTGTTTTCACCAATGTTCTACTCGTGGATGGACAAGTCAAGGAGCACCTGATCCTCAACAAGCCACTAACGTTAGAGAATATGATTGAGAAGGTCAACAATTTTATCGATCTTGAACGACTGACAATTGAGAAACCAAAACCTCAACGCATCACTCTATCCACCAAAGATCATCCCGAAGAGCGTGCTCATAACAACAGTAAAGACTATGGGGGTGCACTACAAGAAAAAGTACTTTTAATAACACAAATTTTATAGCATTTATAGTGAATGCAATTAAAAATTAACATTTATAACGTTTTTTTACATAAATGTTATTGTAGCCTATGTTTTTTCCATCTGTGTGCAACAGCCTAACCATTAACAGTATTTTTTGTAATTGCACTAATAGGCGTTTTAAAAAAACTGCGTAAATTATATTTTGGCACTGGAGTTCGAGAACTGTGTGTATCAATTCTAAACATCTCTCTCTACACTCTGCTACAGGTCTTCTCTCAACCTTACCATAGTACTCTCCTGCCCCAATTTCTCCCAACCATATCAAATCCCTGATCGATCACTTCATCTGCATCTTCAAAAGCCTTATCAGGTATCTCTCTCTTTCTCTCTCTCACTCAGTTGTGGTATTGTTTGCGTATAATCAAGAAAATTCTAATTTGATTTTACGTTCGGGTTTGGGTTGGGTTGAAATTGCTGTAATTTTGCTATTTTTTTCTTTCTTAAGTTTATAATTATTGTGTTTGAGTGTAGAAAGCTCGCATTCAGATATGGCCGTTTGGGCAAAAGGATTTGAGGATCGAAGAACGTATTATTGTAAGTTTTTCCTCTTTTTGAGTTCTAATAATTAGGGCTTTAGTTTTACTTTGTTTTTTTTTTGGCAAGCAAGCTGGGGTTGGGTACCCCAGTTTTACTTAGTTGCAATTGGAATTGCTTTAAAAACATTTAAGGCCCATTTTAGGTATCGGAGTTCTTATTCTGTTTTGAAAATTTGTTTGTGTTAAGTACATTTTGATTTATTTATACTATGAGTGAGGTTAGTGGTTTAGGCTTTAGGTTTTATGGGATGGATTCAGTCAGCGAGACTGTGACTACTATCACTGTTACTGGTAGGGAAACAACTTGAGTTGTAGCGAGCGGTGGTTGTAGACTTGTAGTTGTGGTGATGGATGCAACTTAGGTGGAAGAGATAGGTTGAGAAGAGAAGCAAAGGAATCAAGAGAGATGGAGGAGCATTTTGGTTTCTCTTAAGCATATAGACTTTGTTTACAGAAAAAGAGAGGTTATAGACTGAAAATAACAGTGTGACATCCATTTATGAGGGCTTGAGTAATGGGATAAGTAGTTGTATAATGATTATTAATTTCCATAAATTGTTATCAAGGTAAGATTGTTGCTGCTAATCGGTGATGGTTGTCTCTGCCATTGGCGGCGCAGGGAGGGGAAGAGGGGAGGTTAGATCAAGAGTTCCATAAACTGAAAATGATGTCCCCCTTATAAGCTGCAATAGACTTATGCTCATTTGTTTATTGTTATATGTGCATTACTTATGTTGTACTAGCAAACATTAAAATGACGGCATTCTAAGTATCAAATTTGTAATTTAACTTCATAATACAGTATGAGGAATGATATTTCCAAGTCTGTAGTCTAAGTACCAATGTTTTTCAAGATTTCTTAGACTAAGTGTGGGTAAGCTACGCATCCATTAGCCTTTATTTTAGTATGAGTGATGGCTTTCACATAACTAATGTTTAGATATTGAAATAAAACATGTCTGCTAAATACATGTTGCTAGACACTAATAGGAATGCACAAAGCACAATATGAAGGTGGTTATTTGGTATTCACGTAACAAAACTCCCTATTATGGATTACTCTCAAAAACTAGTTTAGTGCCTAGTCCTCGCATCCACGATAGTATGTAGGCAAAGCCACAAAGCATGACCAGAACTGTTAGTGAACTACGTTACTTGTTCCTTCAGTCGTAGGCTGTCCATTTTCTTAAAGTGTAACATCATATGGCAACTATCATGTGTGATTTTTCTAAACTTTTGATGGCAATTGATTTATTAAAAATTGGTTGACCACATAAAGTATTTATCAAAATAAGACTGAAGGGTGATGGATTGTATGATTTATACCCCTTTGACACACATATCTATCTGGGATCACAATACCAATGATACATGTCACGAATGCTAAAACACAAGAATAAAGTTGGTAAAACACAAGAATAAAGTTCACTGATTTACTAGTATAGAAAGTGATATTGACCCGCCAATTAGAGGTTATTATTATTTTTATTTATATAATGAATGTTATTATAGTGATTATTATGTAGTTCATTATTTTGGCAAAGATGTGAACGCCATCCCTGGTCTGACTGATCATGACTTTTATTTGTTTGAGGTACAAAAAGCTTGTATTCAGAATTAGTATTTTCAGCAAAAGATATTGAGGATAGAAGGCCATTTATTCGTAAGATTTCATCTCTCTTTCTCTCAATAATATTGTTCAATAATGCATGTTGATCTCATTGATTGTACTATTCGAATTTAGATTTGATTTTTAAGTCTTGGGTATATTGCAATCTCTATTCGGGTATAATATTTTACTAGGTCTACCCTACAACTATTTTCTCATATTATATGAATAAGAGCTAATATTAAAGAGCATAAAATCTCTCCATTAAAAGTAAACACAAGGAATCTAATTGAACTAACTTCTCCAAACTAAAACATAGTCAAACTTTATTTATATGCTTATTGGATTTTTTTTTAACTTGAACTAAATGCGTAACTTTGTTTCGCCAGGCTTAAAGCAAGTACCATCATCATGATTGATAAATCTTGGGTACATATTGATAACAGGTGTCGAATTCACACCCTACAATAAACATATTTAGATAATGCTAATTAACTCTATATAAATAAGTAAATAAATTTGTGCTTTCATATGTAGACTTTCTCCTGAGTACCAAAATGGAGTACCAAAGTTCGTAGAATTTGCTTCTGAAAATGTGGAGAATAAAGACTTTATTAGGTGTCCATGCAAATTATGCAGAAACTTGTGCTCCCAAGATTTAACGTTAGTTTTTCAACACTTGCTCATGAATGGGATGGATTTGACATATGCAACATGGGTTTGGCATGGAGAACAATTGAGTACGCCGAATCTTGATGCTAATACATCAAAGATATACAAGCTATATAAGGCTGCATATGTGCCAGATGTTGAAATACCCGAAGTTGTTGAAGAAAGAACCAGTGATGAATTTATGAAATTCTTGAAAGATGCTGAAGCTTCATTATATCCAGGTTGCACAAAGTACAGTAAATTGTCAATGACTATAAGTTTGTACAAGAAAAAAGTTAGTCATGGGTTATCTGATAAGGCTTTTGACGAGTTTCTGGAAATATTCCGTGATATTCTCCCTGAAGATAATATTCTTTCTGATTTCACATACTTCACAAATAAGCTTCTTAAACCTGTTGACCTCGACTACAAAAGGATAGACGCTTGTGTGAATGACTGTTGTTTGTTTAGAAACAATTTGAAGACTGCGGAGAGTTGCCCAAAATGCGGATCATCTCATTGGAAAGTAAATCGTTATACTAAGAAGATTAAGAAAGGAGACCCCGCAAAGGTGTTGAGGCACTTTCCAATAATTTCAAGATTTCAAAGGATGTTTCAGTCACTGGAATTGGCAGAACAACTAAGGTGGCATTATAACAATAAGAGTGAAGATGGGAATATGCGACACCCCGTAGATTCTTTAGCATGGAAAGCCATTAATAATAACTGGCCATCTTTTTCATCTGAGTCATGAAATCTTAGACTCGCTCTTTCCAGTGATGGAGTTAATCCTTTTTGTGATATGAGTTCCACATACAGGTGTTGGCCGATAATGTTGGCTACATATAACCTCCCACCATGGTTATGCATAAAAGAGGATAATCTGATGCTAACTTTATTAATTCCAGGGCCTAGGCAGCCAGGTAATGACATAGACGTATATTTACAACCACTTATAGATGATTTACATAATCTATGGAATGATGGGGTGACAATATATGACGCTTTCATTAAGACTGACTTTACATTAAAGGTAGTTCTGATGTGGACGATAAATGATTTTCTGGCATATGGAAATTTGGCCGAATGTACAACAAAGGGATATAACGGATGCTCAATATGTGGTATTGGTATTTATTCACTATGGCTAAAGAATAGTAACAAAACTATATGCATGTGCCATAAGTGTTTTCTTTCTCCTGATCATAAGTATCGATCAAAGAAAAGTTGGTTTGGTGAAAAACATGAGCGTGGCAAAATCCCTCATATAATGTCTGGTTCATAAATATTCAATGAGATTAGGCATATAGAAAATGATTGGGGGAAAAAAGAGAAAAATTATAATAAGGGAAAGTCGCAAGTTAATAAGAAGAGTAAGAAGAGAAAGGTGTCAGATAGTACTGATGGGGAGTCGCAAGTTACGAAAATGTGGAAGAAGAAGTCAATTTTCTTCACACTACCATATTGGGAGGTATTAATTACTTAACATTCCTGGGTTTATTATACTTTTTAACATAAATTAAATTAATTAAAATTGTTTTGAGCATTTCTTATTATTATTTTGTAACACCTTCTTCTGCGTCACAACTTAGACGTGATGCATGTAGAAAAGAATGTGTGTGATAGCATTATCGGTACTCTATTTAATTTAAAGGGAAAATCTAAAGACAGACTCAATTCTTGTAAAGATTTAAAAGATTTGGGAATCACGCATGAGTTACATTCAAAAGAATGTCTAATTTGATTTCAAAGTTGATTCGTAACCAGGTAAGTCATTTATGCATATACCATAATAATTGAGTAGACACTTTTAATTTTTTTTATTAGTTAGGTTTTTATTCAATTAAGGTATAGAAATGTGAGAGGGGAAGCCTGAGCTAGATTGCTCAACTGTTTGAGGGGGGAACAAAGCAGCTCTTTATATAGCTAAACATATGATTATAGATGACTTTAGTATTGTATTCCCTCAGGATTTCAAGGGTAAAATCATGTAAATACCCTAGGTTGTATTAGGTTTTTTGTATCGAAATATATCTCTGGTGGGGGCTCTGGCCTATCCCCAGTTTTCTTCTAAAAAAATACTTAATCAGCTCGTAGTTTACTTCCCAAATGAGGAGTTTGGCATTCTTATGGCATCTGGGATTCTAAGTTCATTTACATCATACTCTTTTTTGCCAAGCCTGGTCACTCCTTGTTCTATATATTATATTAAATGGAGCTGAAGAAGGAAATTTTCCAGCAGGCTACAACAATGATTGGGCTGCATTGATAATGAAAAATAAGGTTTCCCCCGATGCAAAGAAGTCTATTGATAAAGAAAAATAAGGAGGATCTAGGATCACCCTAAGTATGAGGAAAATAGAATTTTTGAGCCAGACCCTTCACATTGTGATAAATTACTTTTTTTAGGTTTCACTTACATATAGTCCACACACTAATCTAGGCTTATTATCCAGCTTTAATAAGTTACGGTTTTAAATCTCATAGGATTTCAAATCTATTAGAATTAGTACAGAGTACTCTTAGGATTTGGAATGGTATAATTTTAGGGTGAGCATAATTCCACTAGTTTACTTGGTGTCATGGTACTTCAACTTAATTTATTGTGTACTTTGGTATGGTATTTCTTATTAAACCTATTTTAAATTGAAATAAGGGAAATATTTCAAGTTCATAGATGCCATGCTACTGTGGAAATCAAATCAGGGCAATGGTCTGGAAGGTGACGTGCACGGTATTGATCCAACAGGGGGATTTAAGGAGGATCATCTGACCTTCAGTGGGTGAGGACCAATGTTTACTATAGCGAAGCTTCTGGAGGGAAATATATACCAAGGGCTTTTCTCATGGATCTTGAGTCAGTGAACTAACATCAAATTTGTAACATTGAGCCGATCTTTTGCCCTGACAAATTTATGTTTAGGAAATCTGGTGCTGGAAATAAGTGGGCGAAAGCTCATTATACTGATGGGTACTGAAGGAGAGGTGCTGGTTGAGGCAGCTCTTGATGTTTGTAAGGAGGCTGAGAATTGTAATTGCTTGCAATGTTTTGAGTTATGCCACTTCCTTGGCCTGCTTGCCCTACTGATATTTTAACGTGAGAAGATTACCAAGACCAGATAATGCTTACATTTTCAGTTTTTCCATCTCCTAAACTCTTCTTCTATACATACACTTCTAGAGCCCTCCGATGCCACCATATATGTACACCTATGATGCCCATAAAACTCAAGCAATGATCAATAGCTGTTCCAAACCAGAGAAAGGCTATATAAATAAAAGCAAGACTTCTTTCCTGATTTCATCTAACTATAAGGCTCTGCTTGGTATCCACTGTATGCCTCCACAAATTAAGGAATTTGGTTTATTTTCTTTGATCTAATGGTCAGCAACAGTTAGATCAAGAGAAATAAATGAAACTCCATTATTTGTGAAGGAACTCTTGACATGCCAAGCAAAGCCTAAATTACTTCTCAGTTTGTTTTCATTATGTTTTTTTGTTCTTCCTTTATCTTACAATGTAGTTTGTTTGTTATATTGTCATCACTGAGCTGCTTAGTTCCAAGTACAACCTAACTGCCCTTAGAAACATTAATTATATATAAATCCATATTTTTGAAATACATAATTAGTCTCCCGTAACAGCTGCATAATACATTAGGGTGCATGTCTTTGATTATACAGATGAATCCATCTGTATGATTTCGTAAGAATTTGATTATGAATAACATCTGTATGATTCAAACAGATGAATCCATTTGTTGATTATACAAAGGCAGTGCTTATCTTTTAAGCAGATGGATGAATAGTAGTTGACACAATATTGTTTATTCTTGATATTTTCATGTCTTTTATGCGAACTTCAGGGTCAAAGTACGGGAGATTTGCAGTCTTTATATACACCTCATTCACTCTCTCAAGGAAATTATAATGTGAGAACAAAGTGATCTCTTATAAATACAATTATTAGTTTTTTTTCACATATTTCTCATTTCTTTCATTTATCATTTTACAGGCACAAAGTGTATCAGAGGTATGAAGTGTAGCGGATGATGAAGTATTACAGACACAAACGTCTACCCCCCAAGTAAATCCTTTTCTTTTTGGGCTTACTTTTTTATTAGATATATAATTGAAAATGATATATCAAGCTTCTTTTAAAGAGGAGGACTAGAGCTAGCCTTGCCTCTGTAACACATCTTCTAATATAATTTATAACAAGCTTCTCCATGAAATATCTGGCCCTGATTTCTCTATAGAAAGACCACTGTATATAATATAGTTGAAATCGATCTTAGCACTTCCAAGTTTATATAACCATAATATATATAAAATTGCAAATATAATCTTGATTTTTCTTTTCAGGCACAATGTAAAAGAAAAGCTAAAGACACCAATTGCAAATTGTTAAGTTGGAAGGGCTCTAAGGTTGTTGTTGCTCATGCACAGTGGGTGACAGAAGATCCAAAATGCATGTTGCATAATCAAATTCTTGGGCCTAATGTATGCAAAGTTGTTGTTACGAATGCCGTAAACTCTTCATTCCCGTTATGGAGGGCGACTGATGATGCAACTACAATTGGTGGTGCTTTAAAGTAGTTTATTGCATGGCCCAAGAAATACGTAGTTATGAAGGATGATTGATTCAGGTATAATAAACCCTTATAACTTAACTATTTATTCTCTGTCACTACATCCTTATATAATTCAATTCTTATACATTTGTAGACCTATAGCTGATCTTTATATAGGAAAATTTAAAGTAAGATTCATGATTGGTGTTCATTTTCGGATTAACTATGGTATGATTGCTTTAGTATTTATAATTTAATTTGCTTACACTCTTTTTCGCTTCTTTTATGCAGTTTATAATGGAGGTGCAGTTAAAATTGATTTCTTACAGTGTTTTGGCCATTGTACATAGATAAGAAGGGATTTACTTTTATTTTTCTTCTTTTTTGTTGAGGACCTGAATATGATGATTATAAGATCAACTTTTATTGTATCCGAGTCTTTTATGCAATAAAGCTACGACTTTTATTTATTTGATGAAATATTAATTTCATTTTTGTAATTTAAAAAGTGTCAATGATAGCGTTTATTGAACATTATAATTGTTTTCTACTACTAATTTATTGAGTAAATATAACATTTGAAGATGCTATGGATAGCATTAGAAAAATGCTATAGTAGATAATAAATAGCATTAGAAAAATGCTATGGTACAAATAATAAATAGCATTAGAAAAATGTCATGGTACAGATAATAGATAGCAGTAGAAAAACGTTATGGAAAAGACAATAGATAGCATTATAAAAACGCTATGGAAAAGACAATATATAGAAGTATACAAACGCTATGAAAAAAGATAATAGTTAGCGTTGCTCAAATGCTATTATTTAATTGCGTTAAAAAAATGCTATTGTAAAAAGGATAGCATGGGAGAATAGAGCGTGACAAAAAACGCTATCGTATCTTTTGATAGCATTTTTCCAATGCTATTATATGTGTTTTTTCTTGTAGTGGTGATAAGAAACGCTTCAATTCCTATGACGATCGAACACACCAAGAACGAAAGAAATCAATTCCATGCATACCACAGTTAACAACTACTCTTGCGAACTTATACCCGCTGCTACAAAAGGATGAATTCTTCCAAAATGCCAATACTATTCCATCCATACAAGGTAAGCCGTACCGCATTCACTACAAGATTCAACATCATGACATGGAGCAGTATTTTGCACTGAAATTTCTTCTCCAGAGTATATTTGCACAAGGTCGAATGCTTGAGTATATTGTTGACATCCAAAGTTACAAAGATGGCTACTACAAGACTGACACCACGATCATCCAAATTGACGAAACAAATGAAGAAAAACACTTGTACTTTATCAAGACTCATACGGTCAACAACTCTAACAGATCCAAACGTAGGCGCGTTGGACAATGCCATGATCTGACAATGGTAGACAAAGAAGCTCGTTTGTTGCCAGAATCCAACAATCAACAAGCTGGGATTTCTTTCGAAGACTGCGACGTTCGTCACGTCAACTTTCTGCACCACGATGCTCTCGTCATCATGTTAAAGATGAAGAACATAGTTCTACATACAATGATGGTGGATACCGGCAGCAACATCAAACTATTATTCCAGAGAAAAATCGACCAAATGGGCTTTGTAGATAAAGTCAAACCGAGTGACATCAATGTCTTTGGTTTTAATGGCTCTAAGGAAGAGCGCGTGGGAAAATCACACTTCCTATCACAGCCGGGCCAGTCACACTTGATATAGTTTTTTACGTCATCAATTCTAAATCCCGTTATCTGGGCATCATGGGACGGCCATGGTTGCATAACATGAAAGTTATTCTCTCCGCATATCATCAGGCATTGCGATTCGATTGGAAAGGAGGGATCTACGAAAACAAAGACAGCCAAAAATTGACTCGAGCTTGAGATAATACTATTTCCATTAAGGCTGAGCCAGCGACATCAACTTCTGTATAGCAATTACAGCAGTCAATTCCAGTAGAACCTCAGTTGTCAAGCGTCGAACCAACATAGTTCATCGAGATCAGTGGCACGCAAAAAGGAACTTACATTGGAATTCTCTTGATCACGGAGGAACGGTCAAATTTCATACAATTCCTCACAGATAATAGTAACGTCTTTGCATGGACATTTCATGAAATTTTGGGGATCGATCCAGCTATGGCATGCCACAAGCTAGAGTTGAAAAATAAAGCAGAGCCAGGCAAACAAAAGAAACAAACTCTGGCACCAAAACTGCGAGACAAAGTGAATAAAGAGATCGACAAATTGATTGAGGTTAGTTTTATTCACAAAGCTATTTACCCGGACTGGATTTCAAACATTGTCGCAGTCTTAAAGAAGAATGGCAAGATCAGAGTCTGCGTTGATTTTACGGATCTCAACCGATACACTCCAAAAGATAGCTTTCCACTTCCAATCATCAACCATCTGCTCGATTCTACAGTAGAGCACGAACTTCTCTCTATGATGGACTTTACATATGGATACAATCAAATACCACTTTTTTCTGAAGATCAAGACAAGACTGCATTCATCACTGAACAAGGTCTATATTACTATAAAGTCATGCCTTTCGGCCTAAAAAATATGCCAGTGCTACCTATCAGAGATTGATGACACAAATGTTCAAAGACCATCTCGGTAAAATAATGGAGGTCTACATTGACGGTATGCTCTACAAAAGTCTCAAGAAAGAGGACCATCTTACAAATTTACGAACAACTTTCGAGATTTCGCGATCTTACAAGTTGCGTTTAAATCCTGATAAATGCCAGTTCGGAGTACAATCTAGAAAGTTTTTGGGCCATCTAATTAGCAAAAGAGGCATTAAAGCTGACCCATCACGCATACGAGTTCTCTTGGCTATGCCTTCACCAAAGATAAAGAAGGACGTTCAGAAGCTAGCCGGGAAGATTATAACACTCAGCAGATTTGTATCCAAATCATCAGATAGATGTCGACCTCTATTTGATCTGTTAAGATAGGGTACATCATGAGGAAAATCAAAGAAAGATCTAGAGATCGAATTGACAGACAAATGTGAATGGGCTTTCCTCGAACTCTAAAGTTATTTGGGCAAACCACCAGTTATGAGCACACCAACAGATGGAGAAGAACTCAGAGTATACCTAGCTGTCACAGATACATCTATCAGCTCCATTCTTCTCCGACTCGATGAAAAGACTGAGAAACCAGTCTATTTTATCAGCAAGACTCTGACTCCCACTGAAATGAGATACACCAGATCGGGAAGCTTCTTCTAGCTCTTGTCTATACATTTCAGAAATTGAAGCAGTATTTCCAAGCCCATACTATTCGTGTCTTGACAATCTATCCACTCCGCGAAATCTTATCCAAGCGCAAAAAATCTCGACATATTCAACAATGGTCAGTAACACTCGGGGAACAATGTACATTTCGAACCACGTCACTCCAAAAAAGTCAAGTTATAGCAGATTTTCTAGCAGACTTTCCAGTAGACGATCCTGATTGGGAAGAAGATTTTATTAAAAAAGATGAACCGCTCGCAGACCAGTCTAAAGATAAGTCAGATTGGGCTACAAAGAAAGGTTGGTGACTTTTGACTGACAACTCAGTTAGACCAGCCAGATCCGGAATCAGAATTGTTCTTATTACTCCTTCCAATGATCGGCTTAAAAAATCCATTCGCCTCAATTTTGAAGCAACCAATAATGAAGCAGAATATAAGGCATTAATTCATGGCTTAGACATGACACTCACATTGGGGTATAACAGAACTCTCTGTCTTCACAGATTTATTACTTATCGTCAACCATTACACAGGCGTCTATCAAACCAATGGGAGAATGGTCGACTATGCTGCTGCAGTGGTCGAACGAATGAACAAATTTTAAAAAAAATTTATGGAGTATTTTCCAATGGGAGAAAATAGACATTCATATGTTCTCGCTTACCTTATTGGTGTCCTTGAATCAAAAGCTCGTTACTTAAAAATCGACATCATTTCTAACCCCAGTATTAATGTCATCGTGTCCAACACCATTAGTACTGGGGGAAACAATGAGATCGAAGATGATTGGAGACAACCTTTCATTACATACATCGAACCTCAAAATGAATTTGGCAATCCAGTTCCAGAGGATCCTACAGAACGACGGAGATTAATTGGCAATGCTCGAAGATACATTATTTAAGATAATCTCCTATACAAAATTTCAGTCACTGGTCTATTCCTCCTTTGTCTATCTCACAAAGAAGCACATCAATTCCTGCACGATCTATACGAAGGCACGTGCGGATCCCATACAGCAAGACGATCTCTTGCAAATAGAGCTTTAACTCAAAGAATGTTTTGGCCTAAGATGAAAGTGCAAGCAATTGAATATGCTCATAAGTGTGACCCTTGTCAACGGCATGGACCTAAAATACGAGCTCCGGCACTCGAACTACACTCAAGCCAAGTCACTTGGCCATTCAGACGATGGGCTCTCAATCTCGTAGGAAAGTTTCCTACAGTACCAGGAAAATAAAAACTTTTGTTGGTTGCTACAGATTACTTTACTAAATGGGTAGAAGCAGTCCCGCTGTGCCGAATACGAGAAGAAGTCATCAGATTTATCTGGGAGAATATTATTATTTGGTTTGGCAAACCACATCTTATCAGAATTGATAATGGACCACAGTTTGTTGGCTCTAAAATCGTAGGATTCCTTAGTGAACATAACATCATTCATTCCCCATCCAATCCTTATTATCCCCAAGGAAATGGGCAAACTGAGATTACTAATCGAACTATTGTGGATGGCATCAAGAAGCATTTAGACGACAAAAAGGGGAACTGGGTGAACGAGTTACCACACGTGTTTTGGGCCTACTGGACAACTCCCAGAACAGCAGCAGGCTGTACTCCTTTCTTACTTGCCTACGGGACTGAAGCCATCATTCCTACTAAATATCATTATCCAGTACATGATCACGAGATGACAGATGAAGAAAATGAATTTTAGATCGCATGCAATCTGAATTTGATCAAAGAAACACGTGACAGAGCCATTGTTAATCTAGAAAGATATCATCTTGCTTTTTCCCGATCCTATAACAAGTGCGTTCGACACCAATAATTCAAAATTAAAGACCTCGTTCTCAGAGTAATCCCACAACATCACAAAGCACCTAATGCTAGAAAGTTAGCAGACAATTGGGAAGGTCCTTTTATCATAACTGGCACATGTGGTTTAGGATCCTATGATCTCAATACACATAAAGGTGTACCTGTACTTAATCTATGGAATACCCGCTGATTGAAGCTGTATCGAAGATAGAAATACTGTAACATCAGATATTATTCAATAAAGCACTTTTTCATCATCATCCTGCAAGTATATTCAATTCAAGCATTCTACCCATCTCCATATGGTTCGCTCAGTTTGACCTATACCAGAGAATTACTACAACATTCAATATATCTCGTTACGGTCGCTTATTGATACGCTCAATTCGACCTTTAACTGAAACCTACAACATAGCTCTTTATGTATACACGCTCTCCTGAGGGTCGCTTATTGAGTTAATCAATTTGACATGGCCGAGACATGCTATGCAGCTATTCAACATTTAATATTTCTCATTACGGTCGCTTATTGATATGCTCAATTCGACCTTTAACTGAAACCTACAACATAGCTCTTCAACTATACATGCTCTCCCGAGGGTCGCTTATTGAGTCAATCAATTCGACCTGGCTGAGACACGCTATACAGCTATTCAACATTCAATATTTCTCATTACGATCGCTTATTGATTCGCTCGATTTGACCTTTAACTGAGACATATATTACTACTTCAACAAACAAACATCTCTTTACGGTTGATTATTGACTTATTCAATTTAACCTATACACAAGAGAATACAACATCACTACACTCATATATCTCAATATATCTCTATATGATCGTTTATTGGTTCACCCAATTCGACCATACATAGAGATAACATGACAAAAAAAATTTTTTAATCAACTTTAACATTTTCTCTACAACAAATACATATTTACACTCTTTCTGATTACAATATAAGTAATTTAACTTTCTTTCAAGCTGCAGGTGTATAGCATTCGAACCTTCCCCAGTCCCAGACAAAAGTAAGGCAGGGAAAGATGTAGCAGCATCAACTACAGTAGGAGACGCATTCAGCAGTTCCATAACTCTCGGCATCAGATTATCTATATAATGTAAGGGCACTAGCTGCATATCATACTCCATACTGTGCTGAGTTGAAGCAGCCAAGATCGAATCACGCTCTTGCCGCAATTTCTTTACATCAGCATACAACATAGCCATAGTGCGTAATATAGCATTATCTGTAGTCAACAGCGTAGTTTCACCACGTTTGGTCTTTACCTTGGTTAGCTTGTCGTCAAGATCCTTGCATCGATCTACTAGATACTCTTTCTCCTTCAGCAACGAAGCCCTATACTGCTTCGTTATCTGCACACTACGATCCATTTTCTGCCTCATAAGTCGCAACTTCTCACATAACTCCTCACAATACTCGCTACCGTTATCAGCATTTACCAACTTTTGCAACTCCTTATACTTTAGATCGAGCTCCTCGTAAACCACATTACCTTGCATATACTTTATTTCCAAGGCTTGCTTTTCCCGTTCTAGATCGGCGATCCATGTTTTATACTTATTGATGGTTACGTTCTGCTCTTGATCTCTCTTTGTACATGCTTCTTCATGAGTTCTGACTCGGTCACTTTTTCTCTGATACGAATCTCGAGCCTCACGTAAATCCCAGCTCAACTTTTTTAGATGATCTCGCATATTACGGAGCTCAGCATCTTGCTTCTTTAGCAGATTAACATTATCTATTACTACTGATTGATGATATAACAGATCATTCTTCTATTTTTCAATCGTACTTGACAAATCCAGTACTTGTTGGTTCGCAGTCATGGTTTCCAATTGTTTCTTCTTTAAAGAATCTTTCCAGAGTTTGGCTTCATTATTAGCAGTCCATATCTCTGCATCCTTACTTGACAACTCTACAGTCACAACATTTAGCCGATTCTGCAGCTCTAATATATTAGCCTCCAGCTTCTAGTTTAAAAAGATCATATTTTTAACCGCCAACGAACACTGCTGCAATTCGGCAGTCAGTTCATTATTTGGTGTAGATAAAGCAGACAGTTCGTCCTGCTTATTGACTTCAGCCTAGAGGAATAGATTACAAATAGTATACATCTATCAACAGATATTCATGCAAGCAAGACATATCATTCAATAACATTTATTACAACATCAAGATATGATGTTATTTCTACAAACACAGATCAACTACATTATGCAAAGCACAATTATATGCCACAGTTTTGTTGGTTTATGGTTGAACCCTACTACTACTCACATCTACTTGCAAAGGTTCACGGAAGATTATGACCTCTTGATGACGAGTCTTATGCCGTGTGTGAGGTAACAGATCTTCAACCTCCTCTTCCTCAGACTTTTCAGCTTGCGGTCTCGAGGTTGAAGCTCCTCCACCCTCATTACCTTTTGCAAACCACATATTTTTAACTTTATCATTCTCTACTTCAACATCTTTACCACAACTCGAGATATAACATCTAAATTCATTCTCTACTCTTTCGAGCTAGCCCTCATAAAACTCGATCACCTCGGATATCTGACGTTCATGATCTGTTTTACCAGCACGCTTTCCCCGCTTTGGAGTTAAATACTTCTTCAAATGCGATTGGGACACCTGTAGACGTTTCTGCGTATCTAGTAAATGCACTTCTAACAACTTTACTCTCTTCTTCGAACTCTGCAATGAATTCTTACACTCCACCTTTTCCCTCTCCAGACACGCATTATGTTCTTTATATTGCTCCAGTTCGTCACGAGCATGCTTCAGATTATTTTTTAAACGTGTCTGGACCCTTCTATCCTCCTTCTTTATATTGAAGAAAGGGATCCTCATCAATCTTCGTTTCTACAAAAGTTAAGCTCATCAGGCAATGGACCTACACCACCTCATATGATGGATACACCAGCCCAAGCTGAGCATCTCTTCGCCTCTATACTATGATGATTATGCGCCTCCTGCGCTAAGAATTTCACCCGAGCTGGATCTAGTACTACACCTCTCCCAGTTAATAGTTCTAAATATGCCTCTTTCAATCCCCGCTCACCATCGACTTCAGCCTCAAAGTAAAGCATCAAAGACAATAATGACCTTTGACACTTTAACTTATCACTTTCATCTACGAACTGCTTATCCTTAAGGGATTTTTGGAATAAGACAAACCTATCGCTCTTTTTCTACAAAATCTCATCCCTCTCAATTTTTATCTTCCCATATCTACATTAAAGCTCAAATAACTCCTTAAAGGTGTTATCAAAGTTGGACTTATGAAGACGTCTTTCATATTCAAGTTTATTGTGTGCCTGTTGAATAGGATTGATGGAATCCCTTGCCCAACTCAAGGCCTTCTCCATCTCGCTCACTTTCCCCCTCAAACAAACTACCTCCTACATGCAAATTATACATTTACCATCAAACAACATATATCAACAACAACTGCAAAAATTTAATTCTCAGCAAAAATAGATCTATTACCAATGACAAATTCGACCAGACAGTCTAAAAACAATGTTACAGCTACATAATCAAGAATTAGCTCCTTCTACCTCCTTGGTCGTAACATCAGCCGATGCAGAAGCTGAGATCAGCTCAGAAGGTTAATCAGCCACTTGAGAGGCATCATCCTCTGGGAAGATTATCTCACCATACTTCCCAGCAATAGCAAGATTGACATCATCCTTAGTCAACCCCCAGGAGTAAAATACTTGAATAAGACTATTTCAAGCAGCATGTACATTGTCGAACGTCTTCATTGCAACATCTTTAACCTCTTTTTTTAACACCGCAGTTTCTGCCTCGAACTGCTTCTTTTGCACAACTTTTGCCTTCTCCATCTGATCCTTCAGGAGCTCAGATAACGTAGTTTGCTCTTTCTCAAACTGTTCCCTCAGGGTATCTTTTTCTGCATCATGCTGCCGAACAAGTTCAACACAGTCCTCAGCACCTTCCATCAACACCTCCAAGACCAATTCCCACGCAACAGAAAACTGCACCACAAGTACAATATAGCAGAATTATCAATTAGATCATTTCTCAAACACAGATAATCAAGCAACAACATCATACATACCTGTGACATGGTGGATTTAATCTCAGCATTCAGACGTTGTGGATCATGCTTTGCCAGCTCCCGCAACATTTGCCCCACTACATCGAGATCGAGCTCTTTCGAAGAAGTTCGATTATTTTTCACCTCTTGCCTCTGCTTCTTCGCAGGTAGCGCTACATTCACAGCAACATCTTCCACCTCAGTCTCCACCTGCGTCGTCTGCACAGGAGCTGTTTGTTTAGAGGTTGGCAATGGCCTTTTTCCTCTAGATCGTCAATTTTGTGTACTCGAAGTACCCACAACACAGGCAGGAATCTTTGTAATCCCATCAAAAGTAGAACGAGAAGTAGCTATAGCTCGATTTTGATGAGCTCGTTGAACTTTTAAAACTACAGAGTTTAGCCTTTTATCTCTACGGATACCTGACTCTCCAAGTAGTTGGTTATGATCAGTTCCTTCCCGAGATACGATGTCGAACAGACTAGTCGTATAGGCAATACCTTTTGGTTTAGGTTCTGTAAAATCAACAACAAACTATGTTAGCAGCTCGCAACAAGTTAAAAGTCGAAGTACAGGCAGAATGAAGACACTTACTCTCGTTAAAATTCTTATTTTTAAGCTCGAGCGCCGGTTC
Organism: Kingdonia uniflora; assembly: GCA_014058105.1. Classification (NCBI taxonomy): domain Eukaryota; kingdom Viridiplantae; phylum Streptophyta; class Magnoliopsida; order Ranunculales; family Circaeasteraceae; genus Kingdonia; species Kingdonia uniflora. The sequence goes on along the minus strand of JACGCM010001588.1, from coordinate 1,345,691 downwards.
CCCAGACACTTGCATACAATTACCCCTCACCATCACAAGATGGTCGCACTAGGGTTTCCCGGCAGATTCAAAATTAAAGAATTTTGGCCTCGCCGAATTACTAAAAAAGTATCCACTCTTCCGACTTTCTACTTATTTGAACTTATAATACTTCAAGACATCGTTCGCAGCGAACTGTCTTGCAATATCACCATCTCTCCATTTCTTGTAAAGGGCTTCACAGACCCTCATCATCTCAAAAACATTTCCATTTAATTGGGCAGGGCAACTCATTAGAGCATTCATTACCCCCTTTTGGAAAAAGGTCAAGGGAATACTTAACCCATAAACGACCTGGTTTAGATAGCAAAGGAACCCTTCCTCTACGACCTCAACACTAGTGCCGTTGTAATAAGCAATTTCTACATCATCTCCTATACCCATATTAATCTGTCATTGATCCAGGGAGGGCACTTGATAATGCTCTATCTTACCACCTGGTCTCACCAGAGTCCTAAACCATGACCCATCATTCATCAGATAATGCCTTCATTTTCCATATAAGTCTTTCTTATACGTGGAAAATGTCTTCCCTACGTCTACATCAACGGGATACTTAACGAATTCCCCAGTTTCAATCCCCACTGCCAATCCCTCATTCACCCCAGAATGAGCAGCAGCTGGCATATCAACAACTATAGTGCCCCTCACCTCCGAATCAACCATAGTCCTGCCAGACGATGATGATTCCTCACTACTGGAGGATACCACAACTTTACTACTGGGTTTCAAATTTTTGGAACGCATCTACCACATACAGGAAAAATCTATTTAGTGTTTTATAATCAAACAGGCCTCCTTCCTCAGCCATACCCAACACTTTATTAATCTATCAAGCAGTTCAATCATGCAACTACCATCAACCATGACAAGCAACAAGCGCACCATTTACAACAACAAAAATGGTGGAAATAGAATTACTAACCTGTACTAGAAGAGCAGTCATCGTTTTTGGTCACCACCTTCACTTCAGACGGTAAAACGCTGGTTTTCCTAGCAAGATCACAGTATAACGGTGGACTACGATCAAAATTTGAAGACTTTCTCTCTCTAGAAATGATTCTTTCTCTCTCTGCAACTGAATGTTGTTTGTGAGAGGGAGAAAGATGTGATTTTATATTATCCCTCGGTTTTTGAAACGGCGGTCAGTATCATCTTTCCTTGCAGGTACATCTTTTAGTTTGCCCTCATAATGATTTCTAAAGTATCGTGCTATGTCATCACGTCTGTCTCTCTCCTCTGCCATTATTAAATTTAAAGGCTCACTGCCCATAAAGATTTGTACAGATCATGTAGCACGATCACTTCCGTACAACAACAACCTTCTACGGCTACACGATCTCCCTACGCTATTTATAACATGATTTCCAACCCTAGTACAGTGATTACAGCTATCACTTACCTTATTTTTGATCTGACAGAAGCCGAAAATCAACAACGAATCCTGCTTCAATTATATTTTATTCGACCTTAATCACAGATACAGAAAATGATGACAAGACGACCTCAACAAAAGCAGATCATTTTATTATGGTCAATCATCCGACCTTACATATAATTACATTTAAAATAGACGAATGGCTCTCTTCACCATATAAAATGATTTCCCCACCAACAGCTCTCTCATCCTTTTCAGCAAGCTTATCCAGCGCGCTTTTTTGAACTGCAGCCTCACGTAGCTCTACATCTAGCAAAAGTTTGTGAAATACACCACAACAGACATGACAATAATATATCTAAAAAATGCAATAAATATATAGCACGATCTACATAGTTCAGATATACTTCATCCAGCTCAGCAAAAATTCGGTCTACATATTTTTGACCTATTTAATCTTTGACTAGTTCGAGAATTGTTACACGGTGTCCTACAGCAGTTCATTCAAGAAGTTTCAAGCAGTTACATGACAAGAGACAACAAGTTCAAATTTATTATTCAAGACAAGCAATTTACAAAGACAAATATTTTATTCAATTCGAAAATCAAGATTACAAGATCTACAGACAACTATTTTTTCTACATAACGAAAGACAGCTTATTTTACAAATGACAGTGCAACACTTAAACAGAAGCAATGGAAGGCCCGACAGAAGAACTGGAAAACCTCAACTTCCCCAGCGGCGGAAGTCAAAGTTAACCCCACCGCATCCGCAGTCCCCGAAGACGAAGGACCACCTCCACCATTGCAATACCCAATCTTTAGCGGGATATCGACAATATTTGACAAATGACACCCCAGGGTTCTCATCTCCTGCATTCATTGCATCTTCTGCTAGCATCCTCAGCCAGGACCGCCGCTAACATGCCAGCAAAATTACGTTGTGGAACTGCCACATGTACTCATAATCATCCTCTGCCTTCTCTATTTCTTCCCACGGCATACTAAAAAAGGTTGGAGGAACAGGAATGGGAGTTGGCAGAGACAAACATTGGTCCCCAAAATAACGAGTTTGAAGAATCGTCATCTTGTTCTAAACTCTATCCTCATAAGCCTGACGGCGAGTAGTCACCATCACTACTACTTATACAAATCCAGATGACTTACAGGTTAAACCAGGGTGAATATTGATAGCAACTGGTTACCATTTTTTATATCAGCAGTATTTAAATGCATGCCACCACTTCCAATAAAGTCTTTATCACAAGCACACATCTCAAGCAGAACTTTTAAGAGACCTAACAGTCAAAACTATTATTCTTCCAGATAAATAGGAAGCCATCAATGCAGCATTTAACACAAAACGACTGGACTTCTCAACCAACACCACTCACTACACACGTCTCTCCTACTATTGGCTGAGAGGGGGCAGTTGTAAGGGCTTATTTCTAATTCTCATGCTGAGTTTGATATTTGAGCTCACATAGTTCGAATAAACACACTGATAACCAACCAAGGATTGAGGGCAAGAAGATTGTAATACAGACTTCCTCTTCTACAGTTTGGGGATATTGTAACAGCCATTAATATCACACTACAGAAGATTCTCAGATATCCATCAACAGTTCGAACATCGTTAGAGATCGTATCTTCACCAACAGTTCGAAGTTACAGCTAAGGTCATCAAGAGATCCGTTACAAGATTAACAATTATCAGATAGCAAGACAATACAAAAGACCTCATAAAAGACTCATCAAACTCATATATTGTAATGTTTCTCATTAAATCAATAACAGTCATGTTATAAGACCAATTAATAGGACCAGAGAGCCACAGATTGGGGGAGCTTCCCTGACACATCTTTTGAGAGACCTTTTCTAACATCTCTATCTCTTTGTAATAGCTAGCAATCTATAAACATCTCTATTTTTCTAAAATCCTTAGGAGAGGTCGTGGTTTTTAACCCATTCAAGGGTCTTTCCACACTAAATCTCGTGTTAGTTACCTTCAGTTCTTAGCTAACATTCTATATTTCAAAGGTGTAAGGCACTATCTTTGTCCAATACAAAAATAGGTTATTACAGTATTCTAGATGGGCTCGTATATAGTCTATACATACTGTTGAAAACACACGCTTAATAAAGGTGAGAAAATTGACGTATGAAGAGTTCACCTGAATACGGAGATCATCTGGTCCAAGTTTTTCTTAAAGGATTTGTAATGTAGTTTGTGTTGAGCCGCAAGCCACGAAAGCCGAACTCCAACCCGATTTGGTTAGCAACAAACAAACAACAATTTAAAGGAATACACAATAATAATCAAAGACAAGGTTTAAGGTGGTTCAACAATTGCCTACATCCAGCGTACAATAAAGATAGAGTTTATTCAAGATCCAAGGTTACAATCTCAAAAATCAATTAGAGGTTTTTCTCTTAAGAATTCCGCTCTCAATAGATCTCACCAAGGTTGGCTCATAAAAAACCTAACTCTCCCTTATATACTTGGGAGGGATAAATACAATTACTCAAATCTCAAGGCAAACAAGAGGCTTCAATTTAATCTCAGAAGTTTTACTGATGTCTGTTCGAAAAGATAAATTGTCTCTTCGAACAAACCCTTTTTATTCGAACAAAAACCAAGCTCTATTTGAAGAATCAAAGTTCTGGGTGACTTATTTGAATAGATATTGAGTTTGTTCGAACAGACCCAAAGTTTATTCGAACAGTAAATAGAGCAGCCTCACAATTCTCTACCTTAGTAAATATTTCCCAACCAAACGAACTGAAATCTGAGCCGAACATAGTAACCAACCAAATGGACCCAAAACCAAATCCTCTCTCACCAAATGTCCCTAAGGACCCAAGCAAATACACGTCCCAAGAAGCCCAAACAAACTAACGCCCCTAAGGGCCAAAATTGACTGTATCAAATCAATGGTTGCCTACGTACCGTGGATCAAGTCGCATGTAGTTCCCAAAATCAAATAAATCAATATGAAGAATTTGAACCAAGTCCAAACAATGATTGAACTTAATTCCCGAAATAACTTTCGTAAACATATTCGTCGGGTTATCTTTGGTGTGAATCTTCTTCAAAAAAATCATACCATCATCCAGGACTTCTCTAACAAAGTGATAACAAACATCAATATGTTTTGTGCATTGATGATGAACCTGATCTTTGGCCAAGAAGATAGCGCTCTGACTATCACAGAAAACATTAAGATGATCCATCTAAATGTCTAAATCGCACAGATGATCCTTCATCCAAATAGGTTCTTTTATCGCCTCAGTCACAGCTATATACTCTGCCTCAGTAGTACATAGTTCCAGCATTGACTGTAGCATAGATCTCCAACTAGCCGGTCCTCCACTCAATGTAAACACATACCCTGTAGTAGACCACCATTTATCAAAATCACCCATAAAGTCAGAATCCACATAATCCATACAAAACCGATCAATCGAATCTTGTTTACAAAATTCCAAACCAATATCTACAGTACCTTTGATACCGTAGAATCTATTTCACAACTCGCCAATGATCTCTACCCGAATTATGCATATATTGACTAACCATACCAACCGCATGTGAAATATCTGGCCGAGTACATACCATAACATACATCAAGCTACCAACAGCGTTGGCATAAGGAACTTGACTCATATAATCACGTTCCTTATAAGTGTTTGGAGGCATAGAAGCCTTAAGCTTAAAATAAGGAACATGGGGCGTACTTACAGATTGTTCCCATCAATGCCAAATCTCTGAAGTACCTTCCTCTTGTACGTCATCTGAGAGAGACGCACCGTTCCCTTCTCTCTATATCTATAAATCTCCATACCAAGAATCTTTTTTGCATTACCAAGGTCCTTCATTTCAAATTCTTCACCCATTTTCTTTTTTAGCTTGTAATTCTCGTTTTTGTGCTTACACACAATAAGCATATCATCCACATACAAAAGCAAGTAAATAAATGACCCATCACGTAGCTTGCGTAAGTAGACACAGTGGTCGTAATGACTCCACTTGTACTTCTGCCCAATCATAAACTGATCAAACCGTTTATACCATTATCTTGGAGACTACTTCAAACCATACAATGACCTTTTCAGCTTACACACATAGTCATCCTTCTTTCCAACTGTAAATCTACTCGGCTGAGTCATATAAATCTCTTCTTTCAAATTCCCATGTAAGAATGCCATTTTAACATCGAGTTGCTGCAACTCCAAGTCAAATTTCCCTACCAAAGCCTATACGAATTGAGAAGTGCTTCACCACTGGAGAAAATTAATCCCCTCCCTTTGAGCATAGCCTTTGACTATGAGTCATACCTTGAAGCATATATCATTATCAAGAGATCCTTGTTTCATTGAGTAGACCAATTTACAATCGATCTGTTGAATATAGAATATACTTAATATATGATATATACTAAATATAAAATTCTCTAAATATAGGATATTCTTACTTAACGCCCAAGTAATTGTAACTATATAAGGAGAAGGTCTTCTTCCATTATAATAATCGAAGAATAATAAAGTTAGTCTTTCTCGAATCTCTTATTCTTTGTATTAGTTTCTACATGGTGTCAGAGCGGGTTTGATAATTGAACCTGGTTCTTTCGAATTGAATTGAATTGAATTCCACTGCGAATTGCTATCACGAAGCTTAATTCTGTTGCGAAGTTCGAAGTTATTGTAGCTGTAACAGTTCGAGGTCATTGTAGTAGTAGTGTTCAAAGTTACTATAGCAGTTTGAAGTTACTGTAGCAGATACCAAAAAATTACTGTAGCAGTTCGACCAATGGGTTCCAATGATGATACAACAATGATATCATCAAACTCAAACTATAAAATGGGACAGCCTCAAGGTTCCTGGAATTCTCATAGAGAGACTCGACCTCTCCACCTTGATCTTGAGTGTACCTACTCTGGAGAGAAGGGGCACACAAAATAGAAGTGTTATGAAGTCATTAGGTATCCGGAATGGTAAGACTTTGCAAAGCGACCAAAGAAGAGTATAGCTGCGAAGAAGGATACTGTTAAAAGTCCTCCTTCAGTAAATGTTGCCCAGTCAGGTATGAAAACTGAAGGTAGTGTTTTAGTTGTAAATTCTTTGAATAGCACTTGGTTAATTGATACTGGTGCATCAGATTACGTGGTAAACAACTCTAGCATATTATCATCTATTACACCTTCAACCCAAACCTCTATATATACAGTAAATGGTAGTTCCTCTCCTGTAATTGGAGAAGGTTTCACTGACATATCTAAATCCCTGATATTAAACTTTATCCTTATTGTCTCTACTCTAGAGTACAATATCTTGTCTGTCAGTAGGATCACTATTGCACTTAAATGTACTATGACGTTTTGGCCTCAATTATGTATTTTTCAGGATATAGTGACTTGACAAGTTTTTGGTTATGGTGTTAGAAAAGGCAATCTCTACTATTTAGACCTGACTAATAGTGGAGAGCAAAAAATTCATCAGGTAAATAAAGTCGAAGGAATTGAAGAAGCAAAAGCTAATATGTGGTTATGGCATCAGCGACTGGGTCATTTCTCCTTCGGGTATCTTCATAAATTAAATTCGTCGTTATTTTCGAATTATAGTATTTCTGAGTTTAAGTGTGATATTTGTGAACTCGCTAAGAGTCATCGTATTACATACTCTCGAAGTTTTAATAAAAGTTCAGAACCTTTTAGTATTATTCACTCTGATGTATGGGATCCTACACGTATTCCTTCATTGTCTGGAGCTCGTTATTTTGTGACTTTTATTGATGAGTGTACTCATGATGTGGATATCCCTAATTACCCATAAAAGTAAAGTCTTTAAAGAATTTAAAAAAATTTATCAGATGGTTTTGACCAAATTCCAAAGGAGGATACAAGTGTATCAATCTGATAATGGAGGAGAATTTACTAGTAATGACATGTCGGAGTTCTTGACAAATAATGACATTCGGTATCAATCCTCTAATGTTTATACCCCACAACAAAATGGGTTAGCTGAACGAATGAATAGACAACTATTAGAAGCTGTTCGTGTATCTCTTTTTGGAATGAATATGCTTTTAAATTATTGGGGAAAAGCGTTAAAATTTGTTGCTTACTTGATAAACCGTACACCATCTAGGGTCATTAATTTCAGACCCCCTTCCAAAAACTTCATAATCTTATCACCATCCCTGCAATGCCAAACCTAGAATAACGTGTTTTTGGATGTGCTATCTTTGTTCATATACGTAAACATCAGCAAAAAAAATTGGATCATTGTGCTCGAAAGTGTATGTTTCTTTGATATGCTAATTTTAAAAATGGTTATCATTGTTATGATCCTGTAGAGGGGAAGATGTATATCTGTTTGGATGTTTCATTTTAAGAATTGGAGGCGTATTTTATGGGATCTTCCCTTTAGGGGGAGAAACATAATGATGGTGAAGGAAAGTTTCCTATTATTGAGGATATGTTTCAGGAACTAGAGGATTTGACGAGTAATTTGAACAGGCATAGTAACCTAACTGATGATGAAAAGGAAAGTGAAGCAGATCAGATGACAGGGGGAGATTAGGGTATTAAAGATGAACTTCATATGAATGGAGAGGATCAGACGACAAGGGAAGATCAAGCTGAAGTAGTAGAAGTTGCTCGTGACTCCAGCATTCTAACACCATCTACCAAAGCACTACCGCAGAATGTTGAACCTCAGGTATTACCTAATCCTAACACTGTTAATGATATTCAACCTAGACATTCAGAAAGGCCAACTAAAGGTATTCCAAAATCTACTTATGAACCAGATATCAATTCTAAAGCCAAATACCCAATTTCTGATTATCTGTCCAACCATAGGTTGGCTAAGTCGTTTACATGCACTATGAATCAATTATCTTCTATATCTATTCATAATAATTTGCAGGAAGCACTATCAGATCCACGATGGAAGAAACCCATGAATGAAGAGATGAATGCATTACAGAAGAATTCTACTTGGGAACTTGTTGATAAACCCTACAGATATTGTATTGTCGGGTGTCGTTGGATCTTTACTGTAAAGATGAATTCAGATGTAAGTATTGATAGGTATAAAGCTAAAGTAGTTGCCAAAGGGTATACACAGACGTATGGTATGGATTACGTGAAGACCTTTAACCCAGTGGCAAAGATAAATACTATTCATGTACTCATTTCTCTTGCAGCCAATCATGGTTGGCCATTACAGCAGTTTGATGTGAAAAATGCATTTCTCAATGGAGACTTAAAAGAAGAAGTATACATGGAGTTACCACCTGGAGTCATAAATTCTGATGGAGGAAAAGTATATAAATTAAAGAAGGCATTGTACGGGTTAAAATAGTCATAACGAGCTCGGTTTGGACGGTTTTTGAAGAACATGAATGCATTTGGATATAGACAAAGTAATTCTGATCATACCTTGTTTATAAAATGGAAGTCAGGAAAGCTTACCGCTCTTATTGTTTATATTGATGATATGGTTGCTACTGGAAATGACTCAGTAGAAATGGAGGTACTGAAAAACTATTTGTCATGGGTATTTAAGATGAAGGATTTGGGACAGTTAAAATACTTCTTAGGCATTGAAGTTGCAAGATCAAGTCAAGGTATTTTCATGTCTCAACGAAAGTATATATTAGACCTTCTTGCATTAACTGGGATGCTTGATTACAAACCAATAGATACACCGATTGAAGTGAATCATCATTTGGGAATGTTTTCCGACCAAGTTCCATGTGACAAAGGAAGGTACCAATGCTTAGTGGGAAGAATAATTTATCTCTCCCATACTCGACCGGATATTGCATATGCCATTAGCGTCGTAAGTCAATTCATGCATAATCCAAGTGAAGAACATATGAAGGTGGTCTTTTGAATACTAAGGTACTTGAAGAAATCTCTAGGAAAAGGTCTTTTAGTCCTGAAAGGTGGTGATATGGAAGTAATGGGATACACCGATGCAGATTGGGCAGGAGATATGACGAACAGGAGGTCAACCTCAAGCTATTTTATGTTTGTATGTGGGGATTTGGTGAAATTTAGAGCTAAGAAGGAAAAGGTTGTTTCTGGATCAAGTACAGAATCTGAGTTTCGGGGTATAGCTCATGGAGTATGTGAACTACTATAGATACGAATATATTGAAGGATCTTGGATTTAAACTCATAAAAGCAATGGATCTACACTGTGACAATAAAGCAGCGATTATGATTGCACACAATCCAATTCAACATGACCGTATGAAACATGTTGAAGTGGATCGGTTCTTTATCAGAGAAAATATTAACAAAGGGTGTATATCTTTTCCATTCGTGAAGTCAGAAGATCAACTTGCAGATATTCTTACGAAAAAAGTTTGTAAACGAATATTTAATGACATGATTGACAAGTTGGGCATGATTGACATCTATGCTCCATCTTGAGGGGGAGTGTTGAATATAGAATATATGTTGAATAAATAATATACCTAATATAGGATATATACTAAATATAGAATTCTCTAAATATAGGATATTCTTACTTAGTGCCCAAGTAATTGTAACTATATAAGGAAAAGGTTTTCTTCCATTGTAATGATCGAAGAATAATAAAGTTAGTCTTTCTCGAATATCTTATTCTTTGTATTAGTTTCTACACGATCGCCTTCTTTCCCTTCGGCAGCTTCGAAAGTTCCAAAGTTTTATTCTTGAAAAGAGAATACATCTCTTCCTTTATCCCTCCCTCCCAATGCTTAGCCTCAGAACTGTAAATAACTCCCTTATATGTAGAAGGAACATCCTCATCAACAACTGGTAGTGCATAGGCTACCATGGCATTCGCCTTTGGAAGCACCATGTACTTTGTAAGCCAACTCGGTTTACTTACATCCCTCCTTGGTTTACTCGTTGCGATTGACTCTACCACCTGAATCTCTTTATTCGTACTACAAAATACTCTACCTTCGTCTGTGTCATCATTATTTGGAACATGAACTTATGGCTCATCACCCGTTATCACACTAGTAAATGGCATCCCCTTTAGTATGGAACTCTTTGGCCAATGTGAAGATACATCAATCTTCACCCGCTGCAATACCTCGCTTGTAGTCTTCTCTGTGTGCTCAGAGACATGTGAATTCAACATAGAAGCCTCATCAAAAGTGATATCTTTGCCCAGAATAATCTTTTGGTCTCTCGTATCCCACAACTTATAGCCTTTCACACCCTTCTTCTTACCCAGAAAAATGACATTCTTTGCTCGTGGATCCAACTTACCATCCTTAACATGATAGTATGTCGGTCACCCAAAAATACAAAGAGTATCATAATCTGTAACAGGTTCTCCCGACCAAGCTTCCATTGGTATTTTACACTTAATTGCGGCCGAAGGTAACCTATTAACGAGGTAATATGCATATGTCAAAGCCTCAGCCCAAAACACTTTGCCCAACCCAGAATTAAACAACATACACCGCACCTTCTCCAACAAAGTATGGTTCATGCGCTCAGCTACCCTATTTTGTTGCGATGTCTCTCTAATAGTGAAATGTCAAACAATCCCCTCACCCTGACATACTTGTAAGAATGGATTACTAGTGTACTCCCCACCATTATCTAAATGGAGTAACTTGATCTTTCTGCCAGTCTGAGTCTCTAAAAACTTCTTTACCTGATAAAAATTTCTAGGACTTCATCTTTCTTCCTCATGGTGTACACTCACACGCGCCTATAAAAGTTATCCACAAAAAACACAAAGTAATGTTTCTCCTCTAGCGATACATTCTTGAAGGGTCCCCAAACATCAGAGTGAACATAATCAAGGGTTCCATGAGTACGGTGGATAGCGGTGCCAAACTTTACCCTTGTTTGCTTGCCCAACACACCGTGTTCACAAAAGTTTAATTTGTATACTTTAACACCCTTAAATATCCCTTGTTTAGCTAGAACCTTTAATAACTTTTCCCCCGCATACGCCAAACGCATATGTCATAGCCGTGTGATATCTCGGGAAATGGTCTCCTCAATTCCCATGGTATAAACCTCACCAAGAACAGTTGTACCATCCAGATAGTATAAGTTGTTACTTCTTCTTAGGCCCTTCAATGCAACCATGACCCCCTTCAATATAAGTTGTTATTATCCCCATGATGCGATAAGAATCATCGTTTCCCATCAATACCGCTCCACCTTTTAGCTTCTTCAAACTAGAAAAACAACCCCTTTCGGGACAAATGTGATAAGTAGCACCCGAATCCAAAATCCATTCTTTTAAATCAATAATACATGCACTAGATGATATAGTCAAAGAGAAATTAGAATTGTGGGGGCCTACCCCTCGATCTAACCCCAAATTGAACTATTTCTAGTTTGAATTACCTCCATGTCAGACCCACACATTCTACACATGACTTCAACGGTCATCATTGCCACCTACTCCATAAAATGATATAGAATGTGGGTCGAGCTCAAAGAGAAAAGCCTGAACAAGTCAAAGACACATGTCATTCATAAACTCAACAGTTACTTAGTCAGCCGCCACTAACCACATTATTTAGAGAACGTGCTTCAGCACGATGAAGAACTACGGAGAAGGCCAATATAAAGGAAAAGTTCCAGAACAGACAGGGCCTAAAAAAATACACGAGAAATCGCCAAGAATACTAAATTTTCTAGATTCTCAAAAACATCCAAAACTTCTTATTCGCAAGATTCGAGTATTTCTAACTCTAGAGATCACTTGTAATAAGAAATTAGCATCAAGCAATAAAAGTTACTATTACAAAAATCTACAAATCGAGGTCATGGTGTTTTACATATTCAAAGGATTTCCACGCTAAATTGCTTGTCTCATCTCTCTTTTTTAAATTAGTTTTTGTCACAGGAACATTGGTGTAAGAGATAATTCCAAGCCATCTCACACTTACGGAATTAGGCCATTACATTTGGCGTCGTCTGTGAGAAAGATTACATTTCCACGATATCCTAAGGCATACTTTTACTCTACTACAAATTTTAATCATGGCTACTTCCAGATGACCAGCAACTGGAATCCAGCTTGAACTTTCAGTGAAGCCAGAACAACTTTCAGTGGAGCCAGAACTTTCAGTAAGCTTCTCCAAAAGATGATCGCGATCAATTATCAGAAACCTCCCAGGTTTCCGCTCGTGAAAGGTTAAGACCTCGAGGAGCCTCCTGCAAAGCTATTTCTAGAAATATTCAGCACGAACCTCAACCTTCCATTTATTTGGGTGGTAAAGTTTAGTCTGAGATCAGCCGAGGTCACCAATTTTCCATATGTCAGGAGAAAGAACGGTAACCTCAACCTCGACTTCCAGCATGTGATCGTTTGAGTGAGGGAACTGGTACTCACCATCCTTCACCTCCTCGTCAAGCCACTCAAGCAGTACGTTAATATGTCATACAAGAGCATATGGATCAACATATTAAGGACTTGATCGAAGCACAAGTTCTGGGCACTACAGACGACCTTACCAAGTTACAAGGAAGTCCAATTACCATAGAACTATTTGATATGGAAATATCAAAAGGTTTCCATATTCCAAAAATTTGCAAATACAAGGGCACCAATCCAAAGGAGCACATTCAACAATACCGTGATTCATTGGGGTTATATTTCAATCTCAACCACATCCTCTGCCATTTATTTGCAACAAGTCTATAGGGAGAACCGCTCAAGTGGTTCTACTCTTTTCCTGAAGACTCCATACACACATTCGACCAACTGTAAAATCAATTCATAAAGACGTATGCTCACAATAGAGATAAAGTAGAAAATTTATATTCTCTTATTAATCAAAACAGCCAAACGGAGAGAAGCTCGAGGCATTTGTGGAGAAGTTTTTGAAGCTCGCGTGTAAAGTAGACAATCTCGATCAGAAAACAGCTATTAATACTTTCACAAATGCGCTCCAACACGATTACAAGGCCAGAGAACACCTCTTCCTCAACCAATCTGCGACCTTGGAAGATATGATCATCAAGGTCAATAGTTACGTCGACCTAGAAAGGATGATGTCTAAAAGGTATAAATCTACTAAATCCATCCTTACCACAAAAGGTCCATCTACAGATCGAAGCACTGAACCAAAGGAAGACGAGGGTGATCAAAAGCGCTCTAAGGGAAATACTGGCAACCCTCAGAGGATTGGCTCACAACTCAAATTGGTCCTCTCAAGGATGGATGTTCGAATCCCCATAATTTTTCCAATCCTCTCCAAGGATAAGCTCTACCGTCTCTCTTAACCATTGAACCAATTGAGAACTGCCCGTACAACATGCATCATAAGGTAAACCATCATTCGACTGACAATTGCTATGCTTTACATAGGTTGTTGGAATACATTTTCAAGGAGGGACGAATGTTCAAATATAGTATCGACCTGGAAGCGTACAAGGATGACAGCTATAAGAAACATCTTGAAGTTGTCCAGGTTAAAGATCAAGCTGAGGAGAAGAATCTTTGCCATATGCACCACTGTAACATGATCAAAATCCATCAGGTCGCCAAATCTAGCAGATTCAAGCGTAGAAGACTGTCGGAATGCTGTGATTTTACACCTCAAGACAAGGAAGCCAAGCTTCTACCTATATCAAGCAATCGTTGGCTTGGAATCTCATTTGAAGATTGTGACATTAGTCATGTCAAGTTTCCACATCATGATACATTAGTCATAATGCTCAAAATGAAGAAGTTTGTCATGCACACAATAATGATTGATACTGGAAGCGGTATTGAGATTCTCTTTTGGAGCACTATCGACCAAATGGGATTGGCCGATCAAGTTATTCCAAGCGACATCGATATCAGTAGATTCAATGGTTCTAAAGAAGAGTGAGTAGGCAAGATCATCTTACCAATTACTGTAGGACCAGCCACCATCGACATCATCTTCTACGAAATCAACGCTAAATCTCGTTATCTCTGGATTATTGGCCGCTGTTGGATTCACAACAAAGAAGCAATCATTTCCACCTATCATCAAGTACTTTGCTTCAAGCACAACGATGGTATTTATGAAATCAAGGGTAGTCAAAAGCTTTCTCAAGCTTGCGAAAACACCGTCTCAACAATTCTAGATACCTCAGACAGATATACTGCATAGAAATTATAGAAAGCTGATCATCTTGATTAGCCATCCACATAAGAGCCTGCATAATACATCAACATTGATGGACCTAGAAGAGGTACTTTTATCGGTACTAAGCTGGTTCAACATGATAAGGATGCTCTCATTCAGTTCTTACGACTAAATCAAGATATTTTTTAGTGGACTTTCGAAAAGATTCCCGGGGTCGATCCGGCCAAGGCATATCATAAATTGGCCATCAACATCAATGCCATAACGGTCAAACAGAAATAGCGACGACTGTCACCTTGACTTTGCGATGAAGTTAACATTGAGATTGAGAAATTAATCAAAGTGAGATTCATTCAAGAAGCCAAATATCTAGATTGGATATCCAACATCGTCGTTGTCCCAAAGAAGAACAGAAAAGTCTGAGTTTGTGTAGATTTCACCGATCAAAACATACATTTCTCTCTTCCCAATATTAATCAAATTCTTGATTCTACCGCAGGTCACGAAATCCTATCTATGATGAACGCTGCTTCTTGATACAATTAAATTCCACTCTTGGAAGAAGATCAAGAAAATACCACTTTCATCACCAAAAGAGGACTTTACTGCTACAAAGTCATGCCCTTCAGACTCAAAGATGCAGGCGTAACTTATCAACGATTGATAGAAACTATGTTCAAAATGCATCTTGGGAAAGTCATGGAAGTTCATATTGACGATCTCTTGTGCAAGAGCATGCAGTCCACCAACCACATTGTAGATCTCAACACAATATTCAACATTCTTCGATCTTATAGGATGCATTTCAATCCTGATTAGTGTTAATTCAAAATACATTTAGGTCAATTTCTCGACCATCTCATCAGCAAGGAAGGCATTGAAGCCGATCCAGATCAGATTTGGGCTCTCCTCAACATGCCATCTCCAAAAATGACGAAAAACATACAAAAACTGGCCAGAAAGATTGCCTCTATCAGCCGATTCATTTCAAAATCTTCAGACCGCTATCGTTGGTTATTCCTATTACTTTGCGGTTGTACCAAACGAGGAAAAATTCAGCCAAAATCAGAGGTTCAATTGACATCAGAATGCGAAGATGTTTTTTGGGATCTCAAAACCTATTTGGAGAGGTCTTCTATAATGAGAAACTCAATAGATAATGAGGAACTGGTTATCTACCTAGCAGTTACAGATACTTTAATCAGCTCAGTTCATATTTGACTTGAAGAAAAAATTGAGAAGCCAATCTACTTCATCAGCAAAACCCTCACGCCAGTTGAAACGAGGTATTCTAAAATTGAGAAACTTATTTTAACTCTTGTTTACACTTTATGAAAACTCAAGTACTACTTCCAAGCTCATTCAGTCAAAGTCATGACGAACTACCCACTTCGGGAGGTTTAATCCAAAAAAGAAAAATCAAGGAGAGTATAATAATGGTCTGTCAATTTAGGAGAACTGATATCAAGTTCGAACAACGTCATTCCGAAAAGGGTCAAACCATTATCGATTTTCTCGTGGATTTTTCAGTGGAAGATCCCAAGTGGGAAGAGTACGATCTTGACCTTGCAGAGAAAATTACTGAAGATCCACCCCCCCAAAGCATTTGACGAGCGAGCTGAATAGATTTTAAGGATATGGTAAAGACTTCTCACAGATGGTTCAACAGGAAACGCAGGGTCAGGAATTGGAATCTTACTGATTACCCCTTCTAATGACAGAATTGATAAACCCATCCGCTTGGATTTTGAAGCCTCGAACAATGTTACCGAATATGAAGCTCTCATTCATGGACTCGACCTCGCACTTGGTATTCCTAAACTCTAAGTTTACACAGATTCACTACTTATCATCCACTACTACTCTAAGCAATACAAAAAGTATGGCAAGATGATCGAATACGCAGCCCTCGTTGCAGATAGAATGAGCAAGTTCGCGCAAGCAACTCTCGATTATCTTCCCTGAGGTGAAAATAGACACATTAATTCCTTGGTATATCTAGTCGGGGTATTGGGAATAGAAGCACGATATCTCCAGATCAAAGTAATTTTAACCCCCAGTATTGATCGCATTTCTGTATGCACGATCAACACTGGGGGCGATAAAGGGGAAGACAGCGATTGGCGAAATCCCTTCCTAGACTTCCTCGGTATCGGCAACAAATACAACAGATCACTTCTAACGGATCCAAAGGAACGCAGACAGCTAATCGATTACTCAAAGCACTACACAAATTATAACGGCTCCTTATGCCGTTGTTCAGTCATGGGGCCTTACCTCAAGTGCCTTTTTAAAAAGAAAGTAGACGAGATGCTCCGTAATTTACATGAAGGGACTTGTGGCTCCTACGCCGCAGGTCGATCACTCGTAAACAGAGCCTTTACACAAGGAGTATTCTGGCCGGGCATGCGCAAGCAAGCAGAAGAGTACTCATGCAAATATGATACATGTCAACGACATTGACAAATGATACGCACCCCAGTGCTCGGGCTACATGCAAGCATGGTGTTTTGGCCATTCAAAAGATGGGCGCTCGATCTTGTTGAAAAATTTCCTAATTCTTCAGGTAACCGCCGATACCTACTCATAGCTTTCCTCAACCAACATAATATCATCCACTCACCATTCAATCCCTACTACTCTCAAGGCAATGGACAAGCTGAAATCACCAACAAACCATTGTGGATAGACTTAAGGAAAGGCTTCATTCACAGAAAAAAGTAATCTGAGTTCGAGAATTTCCTCATGTCTTTGGGCATATCATACCACTTCATGTCAATTAACTGGTTACACACCGTTCCTTCTTGCATATGGAACCAAAGCCATCATTCCCTTAGAATACCCTCATCCAGTCAAAGATTATGAGCTAACTGAAGAAGAAAATAAGTTTAAATTGGCCTGTAACCTCAATTGGATCGATGAGACCAGGGAACGTGTCATGGCTAACCTTGGTCAATATCACCATATACTGGCCAGTTCGTACAACAAATGTGTCAGATGCCATACCTTCCAAATTGACAATCTCATCCTCAGAGAAATCCCTTAACACGAAAAAAAACCTCATTTTAGGAAATTGGCTGAAAATTGACAGGGTCAATTCCTTATCACAGGTTTCTCAGGCCTGGGATCATATTACCTCATGACAGAAGAGGGAGTTTACATCTTAAATCCCTGGAACATTAGGCGACTAAAACGGTACTATCGTTAAGTCCCTCACTTTTCTATTTTAATTTCTTGCCTTTTCATTCCAAAAGTAAGATTTCCATCTCCATCCAATGTACACCCTTTTCTATTCAATGAAAACTTCCAAGTTTTTTTTTCTCCTACACATATCTCTACTTCATAGGCAATACATAGATTAAAGCATAGGTAATACTAGCTTTGAATCGACCTTTATACAAGTTAAAGTAAGGATAACACTTGATTTGGCTTACTCTACTAAATTTTTGAGATTAAAACCAAGGTAATACTAGTTTTCAATCGAGGTGCTTTACCAGATATAAGATAAAGCAAAGGTAAAACTAGCTTTCATCACTTAATATCTCTGCGACAGTTACTTTTATCAGGATACATATGCAACAACTATAATAAATTCTTTTATGATGTGGGGAGCTCAACTATGCTTTCCCCCACTACAGGAGCATGACCAGTCATAAATTCTCGAGCTTGAATAGCTACAGTAATCTTGCCCTGTTATGCCAATTCAACAGGTCGAGGGCCAAACTCTATTTCCAGGGGGTTCATGCAATTTTTTCAATCTATATCAACTCTGCAAATATAACCCCTTTCTGACAAACAGTCATGCAAGGTATTCCTCTCTAACTAAAGCTTTTTTACCTCCTCTACAAAATAGGTGATGACCGCCATCACCAATTCTGAGTGCGATGCCTCGGGTATAACCGCCTTAAAAAAATTTGTTCTCGCCCTCTGAAGGCGATTTTCTAACTTCTTATACCATTCTTTTTGCCATTCCATTTATTTATGTACTAAATCCATGAATGTGTTGTTCTCATCCACCTTCTTATCAGCTTTAACTTATTCAGCCTGATTAATTGCCCTCAACTCCGCCACCTGAGCTCGAAGTGCCTAAATCTCCCTGCTTAAATCTTCCCCAGCCAGAGTTTTTTGTAATAGTTCATATTTCTTCTTTATCAAAATCTCCTTCCTTCTGATAGCCTGCTCTAGCCCTTGTTCCCTGGAAAGAGCAACATCCAACTTTCTTTGGCACTCCCTTAATTGCTCATTTCCTTGTCAAAAACTACCTTGAGTTCGAGCCACAATTCCCTCCAGCTCCCATATTCGAGCTGATAGGCTAACTACATCCCCTTGAACAAGGGACACCTTGACATCACTTTTATTTTTCCTTGAGCACTCCCCGGCCTCAGCATTTTTGGTACGCGAATTGGCCAGCGTCAATTCGGTCTTCAATTATGCCACCCTTTCATTCAACTCATCACACTTCTCTTGTACCATCCAAAACTCCATATCTTTAGCAGGAAAAGCTGTATGTAACTGCTCAACCACAATTTTAGAGGCATATAGATCATCTCAAGCTTTCTTTAGCTTGCTATCTTTTTCAACCATTTTTTCCTTCAATCGCCCCAGCTCATTTTTGGTATTCACTAGATCAGCTCGAGTTTTCTCCTGATCGTTCATTTTGCTGATCATTTGGTCCTTCAGACTAGCCACATAACGAACTAGCCCTTCCTCTAATTTTTCTAATACCTGTATACAGTATCAAGCCATGTCAACATCCCTACTCTTTGCCATTAGCGTATTATTCTGACTTTTGAGCTTCGCTGTGTATTATTTCATCTTCGTGAACTCTTTTTGCTCTTTACTAATTTTGGCATCCTTCTCTTTGATCTTGCGAGCGAGGTCGACAGCAGTTTGGGTTGCATCTACAAACTTGAAGTGTACCTTCATATATTGATCTTCCCTGTCTTCTAGCTCGACTTTCCCCTTCCTCAACTCAGCTTTCTCTTCCTCGACCCCGAGGCATATCCCCTTCATCAGATGGGCAGCCTACAAAATAAACAAAATTGGCCTCATTGTTAGTTCGAATCACAGTAGAAAAAGCATCACATATCCAAGCAAATGAGCTTACCATTTTGCTCATCTCCTCTTCCCCATTACGAGCGGCAAGCCTCACCCTTTCCTCTACCTCTTTAAGCTCATCTTCTATAACAGGTCGATCCTCTCCGACCTTCGTTCCCATCAGTTTAGAAGATTCAACCCTTCTCTTTTTTGCATCTTCTGCGACCTCACCACTTCCTATGGTTCCAGAGGTCAAACCACGCTTTAACATCTTCTACCTGGGAAACGTTCGAGCTAGTTTGTTCAACATAGCCGACTCTAGCATACCCGCAAAGTTTACTCCAAAGGCCTTGGGTAGATTCACTCGCCTCTCCTCTTCAGTTCCTTTCTTCTTGTTGCCATCACCCGTCATTAGCCTTGTCGATTGAGACTTTTGAACTTTCTTGGATCGGCTGTTAGCACGTTTCTTTATGCTAATACCGAGTTCTTTTAGCACAGCCTCGAGCTCTATCCCTTCCTGAGCAACTATATCTAGCAGAGACTCCTTCCTCGTCACCTTGAATTTAGGACTTGCCAATAACAACACATTATCATCAGCGGAACAAAATACAATTTCAACATATCAATCTTATACATTATACATTGCTATAGTTACTTTGTTTTACAGTTTTATACATAAGTTCCATGGGTTCTTCGTCATCTCTTTGAAGGCAATCACCCTTCACCCATATCACATTATCATTCCATGGTTAACTTGTTGAGTTTAGATCAAAGAAATGAGGCCGAGTCGAGGTCGTAAAAAAATATGCCCCTCCACTTGTAAAAGAGTTTTTTACCCCATAAAACTGTAAAACATTCTCAGGAGATATCCTCCTCTCACTCTCATTCTCCTCCCACAGCTTATTCAAAAATTCACAAACATTTATCACCTCCCACATGTTCCCGTTCAACTGAATAGGACATTCCCTGATAATGTTCATAATCCATTTTTCCAGATTGCTAAGGGGAAGACCCAACCCGTACTCCAGCTTAGACAGGTAACACAAAAAAAACCTTCCGCCAAGTCGCCCTGGACGTCTCCTTCAAAATACTTCATAGAGATCGATTCATTTAAACCCATATCTCTCTTCCCCTTCTCCAAATTAGCCAACAAAAAAAAGTATTCCTCCCCAGATCAAATAATCCAACTCCTAAAATGCCTACCGACATGTTCTGAACAACTACCCCATCTTCTTCTACAGAAGCCTTGGCTTTATAAAACTCTTTGAGCGCATCGGAATTCAAAGGATAGGTTACCATTTTTCCTGGGAAATCTAGAAATTGATCAACCCCTATATCTTCCTCCCTATCAAACATTACAATCTCAAAATTTGATTGACCCGAGGTCGACGCCTCATTGACAGGTGAAATGTCCATATCACTATAACTCTACAAATGAGGGTTTGATCCTACACAACACTCCTCACGATCGACTTACATTCAGGTCTAGGTATCCATCATTATATTTTACATATACATCACCCAAATACATATATTTTTCATATATCATATATCAAGTAGGCTTTTTTTTTATAGATTATTGTAAATTGTAATTTTTAGATTTACCTAACACAAAATGTGATCTTCAAAAAAAAATATCACAAATCCTCTAATCACCTTCTATGTCGGAATGTAAGTCTGATATAGTTCCAAATACTTCCCTCACAACACTGTTATACCACCTTCGTGTCTTAGTCTCCACAACTCTCTCACGCTTTGACTGTTGATCACTCTCAATTGATTTCTCGCAAGATTCTCTGCTATTTCTTTTCCTTCCTCTCTCACTGCTCTTCAAGTTTTCAGAAGTTGAGAAACATTTGAATGATAAAGATGAAACATTATTTATATTTTCTCTCTCTAACTGCTGGCAGTTATTGAGCCTCGTATGAGCTATCCTCAGTTTTGGAACCTAGGCATCCCTTTCACTATCAATGTCAGACGTCTTACATCTTTTTGGCAAAAACATTTTCCCATCATTACCCTTTGCCCTATATTTTATTATATTTTCATCTCTATTTTTCAAATCTCCTACTGACCTCCCCACACCCATGATGACTCACAGTTACACGCAATCGGGTTTTCATAGCTTTTACACAAGAAACAAAATCAGAAGCTCCCTATTTTTTCTATTCTTGCTTCTTCTACTTATAGAAGTACTGACATCACAACAGTCACAAACATCATTCGCAACAATAGAGGATCGATTCAAACTTTATTTTTGTTTCATTTCTTTGCCAGTTATTCAAACCTATGGCATACATTCATACCACCCCTATTTACATTCACTTTATTCACCTCACATATAATTACACCTAAAATACCCTTGATGTCCTGATGAACCACATCCAATCTATTGGCCTCTTGCAATCCTCACATCTTCCAGTTCGATCTCCTCTTCAACAATTAATCTCACATCTTTTCAAGCTGTAGGATCCACCATTATTTCCCGAAATGACTCCTCATAGAAACGACGTTCATACTACAGTTCCCTACCCATCTAATCTAAACCTTCAAGTTGAACCTCCTTCACTGGCAGTTCAGCATCGTAGTCTAGCAAACCAAAAATCTACTACCGCACTTTAGCTATCTTTATCGCCAACCGCCCCTCGGCGGCATAACGAATTCGTTCAGATCGATTTCACATCATGTATATCCTCTTCCACCTATTTAAAGTTCTGTTCTCCTTATTTTATATAATTTTATGGACTATTGCGGATCCCCCACCGTTCATGGTATTATCATTTTCTTTCATAACAGAAAACCCTGGTATCTTGAGAAAAGTTATCTAAACATATCTCTCCCTATCAACCTCTGTCAATTTGACCTATTCCATATCAAATTATTCTTTCCAAATCTAATATTTCAAGACGACCTCTCTGAGCTCGAGTTCCCCGTCCTAAAACTTGTATATTTTTCTCTCTCCCCCAAATATTAGCCCCCAAGTCAAACATCATATATTGCACAAAATTTATATTATAGCTCGATTATTATAACTAGGTTGTCCGTTCTATTCTGATACATAACATTCCAACTATATTCATAAATTTTCAGATCGTTCATAACTCGATTTCTAGAATTACTTTGTACATATATCAACACAAAGTTTTGATAAAAAAAAATTATTCAGCTCGAATACAAATTACAGGTACTTTACAGATAACAAGTCTTTCAAGAACTTCAGCATTAGGTACTTTGCATATAAAAAGTTGTCAAGTAATCTTACAGATAACAAGTCTTTCAAATACTATAATATTAGGCACTCAAAAACATCAAATCCTTCAGTTAATCCGACTTCAGTGATGTTTCACCCGAAGAATCCTCCGATGCAATACAGGCATTAAAAGTTACCATTGGTCCTTCTTTCACACCATCTTACTCTGACTAGAAAATGGGTTTGGATGAAGTCTGGGCATTAAAGAAAAGGACTCCGTGCTTGAACCCACTCTTCAAACGTAAGGTCTTCTCAGTGCCAAGAAATGATAGAAGTCCATAAGCAGATTTTCATTCTTCATCATCCTCCTCCATTTCCATCGCCGCCTCTTCTATAGCCACCACCTCCACAGAGTTGGTAGAGGTGAAGAGGGTTCGGCCTAAGAATCCAGACTTATGCAAGACATCGGCGCAACTGCCCCGCAGTTACACCAAACCCCGCATCTGTCTCCCCAACCTTGTCTTTTGAAAGGATATGGTGATAAAACTAACATTGTTCGCCTGTTAAGACAGCGTGGTAAAATCTCCATATAGAGTAAATATCTTCCTCAGCTTCAGCCGCTTCATATTTTGACATACCTTGATATGTTAGAGGAACGGGAATGGGAGTAGGCATCTCCAATGACTGATCACCAAAATATTTCAACTTCAACTTTTATATCTCAATAGAAATTCTATCTTCTAGAACCATTCTTCGGGTCTTCACCGTCGTCAAAACTTTTAGAGAATTTGGCAACAAACAAGTGTACTTTACCACAAACCTCGGTACAGGTACAATTTATATAACCCTACATTTAATGTACAGGTACGTTTTCCCAAGCATCTTCATTCAATACAGATGAAACTCTCCTAACCCTAACTGGCGCATACATCAGTATTCCCATCATCATTTAATGCAAAAATGTCCTCCCAAAACACGCGCATTTTCCACACAGTCAAATCCACTTCATTTCTTCCTTCATTTTCAAACTTTAAACCTGAATATCCATATATCCATATATTTGTTCTCAACTAAAGCCACTTATGATTTCAGTTGCGTGGGGGCGATTGTAGGGGCCTACCTCCAAATCGAGCTGTCTCCAATTTGAATTACCTCTATGTTAGACCCACATATTCTACACATGACTTCAACAGTCAGCATTGCCGCCTACTCTACGAACTGATAAAGAATATGGGTCGAGCTTAAACAGAAAAGCCTAAATAAGTCAAAGACACCTGTCTCTCACGAACTTAATAATTACTCAGTCAACCGCCACTAACCACATTGTTCAGAGAACATGCTTCAGCACGATGAAGAACTGCGGAGAAGATCTATATAAAGGAAAAGTTTTAGAAGAGAGAGGGCCCAAAAAAATACGTGAAAAATCACCAAGAAAAACTATATTTTCTAGATTCTCTAAAATATCCAAAACTTCTTATTCCCAAGATTCAAGTATTTATAAGTCGAGAGATCACTTATAATAAGATATCAGTCTCAAGCAATAAAAGTTACTATTACCAAAATCCTCAAATTAAGGTTGTGGTTTTTTACCTATTCAGAGGTTTTCTAAGCTAAATCGCCTGTATCATCTCTCTTTTTTAAATTAGTTTTTATCACAAGAACATAGGTGTAAGAGCTAATTCCAAGCCATCTCGAGCTTACAGAATTAGGCCATTATAAGAATTAATACCTCCATTTGCCGTGTCTTGAGCCAAATTTACCGAAGAGCCCGATTTTCCTTTTTTTTTCTTCTTCTTAAGAAGTACGGGACATTCATTTTTCCAATAACTCGTTTCTTTACAAAATGCATATTGGTCCTTTCCCAAGTTGTTTCGGTTTCCACCACGACCTCTCGATTTTGACCGAGAGTTGTTACTAACCGGCTTTTTCTTGTCCGAAGACCTTCTCCAAACTGTCAATACCTCAGATATTGACTTATCGGACTCACGGTTTTCCTTCCTCTGATACTCATGGTTTACAACCGCCGTAGTCACATCAGAGTATTTTAATGAACTATTCCCGTACGTTATCGTAGTAACGAAATGCTTAAACTCTTCGGGTAGTGAGTTCAAGAATAAAAGTACATTGTCTTCATCGCCAATAATCTCCTCTAAGTTAACCAAGTCGGCTAATAACTTGGTGAAGTTATACAAGTGCCCCGACATAAAAATCCCTTGCTTTATCGCGAAGCAGCAAAACTTCCTCTTTAAATAGAGTTAATTTTGGATGCTCTTCATCAAATACTTCTCCTCTGCAATCCTCCAAATTTCCTTTGCCGAGGTTTCATTCCTTATAAGGTATTTAATGTCTTGAGCAAGGCATGAGTGAATTTGATCATAATCCCTCTTGTTTATCTTCTTTTATGCACTCTCCTCTATATCCTTCAGCTTGTCCTCCAATACCTCATCTAAGTTTTGTTGACTTAGGGCATCAATAACCTCCCATCTCCACATGCGGAAGTTATTTATGTTGTTAAATTTCTCAACTTCAATCTTTGCATTGTAGAATATCACCGTTGTATTCTGTTTAAGCGCTGATTAACTCCTATCACTTGAAGAACTAGGTTTATCTCCTTCAACCATTGTTCCCCCAATTTTTATATACAAACCAAAATTGAAAAATCAAATTAACCCAAGATAAGTTGACGTTACCTCAATTCCCTACACCACCGAGGAACCAACCTTGCTCTGATACCAATTGCTGAATCGCAAGCCTCGAAAGCCAAACTTCAACCCGATTTGATTAGCACCAAATCAACAATAATCTAAAGGAATACACAATAATAATCAAACACAAGGTTTAAAGTGGTTTGACGATTGCCTATATCCACTTTATAATAGAGAAAGATTTTGTTCAAGATTCGAGGTTACAATCTCACAAATTAATTATAGGGTTTTCTCTCAAGAATTTATCTCTTAATAGATCTCACAAAGGGTGGCTCATAAAAAACCTAACTTACCCTTATATAGTTGGGAGAGACAAATACAATCACTCAGATCTTAAGAAAAATAAGAGGTTTCAATCTAATATCTAAATTGAGTTTTATCGATGTCTGTTCTAATATATAAATTGTCTGTTCGAACAGACCCTTTTAATTCAAACAAAAACTAAGGTCTATTCGAAGAATTAAAATTATGGGTGACTTATTCGAGCATACATTAAGTCTGTTCGAACAGACTTTGTTTTGTTTGAATAGACCCAAAGTCTATTCGAATAGAAAATAGAGCAGCTTCAGAGTTGGCTCATGTTGGACTCTAAGAGAATAGACTTCCATATGTAAAAGTTCTATAACTACCGCATGATAACTCCCAATGGTCTATCATATGGAAAAAATAGATGAGCATAATACCTCCCATGTTGTATATGAACATACAAGTACCGACTTAATGTCAAACTGTATATGACTATAAGGAGAAACATCGAGAGAAAAATACTTCTATGTGGTTAGCATCTAACACTTCTATGTGGTATCTTAGAGCAACATGATCATTTTTTAACATGATCATAGTCCACAAATAAAATACATAAGGTACAAGGACTAATTTATGTACCTGTCATCACAATGAAAAATGAGTAAAAACTTGAGTGGAAAAGCATGTAGAAATGGCAACTCAAAGATAATAGTCGTTCTACACTCATAGAAAGGCAAAGACATGAAGATAATAAAGAAAGATTCTCAAAACTTACTTCAAGCCAACTCATAATGTTATTTGTGATAGTAAAATACTGAAAGATTCCCATAATTTTCATTGTGTCTAGGTGATCAAGACCAAGCTCTCTCTCATTTATATCTAAAGTCATTTGCTGTTAAATAGTTGCCTAAGGAAAATATATCGAAGTTAAGATCACATTAACTAATTTCATGCATCCAATACGTAATTCATGGAATAATTCAGAGTTGCATCCCATATATAGTGAGCGCATGAGTCCAGAAGAATGCACTTACCTGATTAAAGTTTGTTGTATGGTAAAAAAACTAGAGTAGAAGACTGTAAGTGTAGTGGTTTATTCCGTATCTCGGACTCATGCTTCATCTTCGACCATCATACGACTACTCGACCTCATCAATATATACGTTGCACAATGTATGACACATTACAGTTACATCCTTCTATTCATCACTTTCGACCTCTACATCAACAGTTCGAGTTAACAAATGTACCGTCACCAATGATGCCACTTCAAAATAGCAAGATCAAACCGTTACATAATGAGCTTAAAGATTATCAAATATATTGTACAGTCCATCATTAAGGATAATAATAGTCGTCAAACGGTCATATTACCAGAGAATCCCAGATAAAAGATGGATGAATGCTCACCCAATACTCTATTCAGAACATCCATTATAATAGCTAGCAATCCTCAATAAAATCTTTCTCTCTTTTTAAAATCCTCAAGGGAGGTCGTGGTTTTTAACCTATTCAAAGATTTTCCACGCTAAACTTTAGGCTAATTGTTACTCTACATTTACTAGCTTCTTTGAATATCTTTGGTGTAAAGACTAAGTTTGTGTCATGAAATTTGGTTACTACATTTGGCGCTATCTGTGGGAACTGTAGGGGCCTGATTTTGTAGAGGGAAAACTTGGCTCTTACACCTTGAAGATTACCCTCGGCTAGAAGCGTTGGCAAATATATAAGATTATAAACAACTAGTTTATTGAACTAACATACTTGCGTGAAGTCCATGAATTGGCCTCTCCACAACCTTTAGCAAGGATTTAATGATAGATGATATATATTGAATTAGATGACAAATCGAGTAAGAAGTAGGTTACAGGGTGTTCGAATGTAATCTTGATAGGGGTTTTAGAGAGAGTTTTTATAACCTTTTATAGTGTATCCTCCCTCCTATTTATAGAAAATAAGAAAGGGGTGAGTCACCATGGGAGGTTAAATTATATGTATATTCTTTGGGATAACTATTCTGTACATAGAGTCGGTTCTGACACTGTAGTTGTCTGGTGGCTCATTTCACTATTCTGTCTGGTGAGCTGGTTGTCAGGTGTATTTGCTTTTGACCATATATTACTATGGTTAAAGTTTTTCTAGTGCTGAGTTCTGGTGCTGACCATCTATTTTTGGCTTTGACTACGTAGTTAGCTTCGATGATGCCTTCGACTATTCGATTGATCTCAAAAGGCTTCGTGAAATTAATTACTAGTTTTGTTGGGCTTCAAGACTCTAGATAGGCTTCTATGTAGCCTTCAAGTATTCGACTGGTACTGGAAGGCTGTGAGTAAGCTACTACATTCGCCCCCTCTCAACAGGGGCCTTGGAAATTGATGTAGATGGCGCGTGCTGAGAAAAATTGTTGGACATGGGAAGTTAAAAAGTTGACTGGTGTGAATATGGGTAGTTCCGAGGAGAGTAATTAAGGTAATTATTGATTATGAAGGTAATAAATGTTTTTTAATTAAAGTATAAATAGGGGCTATTAGGGGGGAAATTTAAGTATTGTTCATCTTCTTTCTTAAGTAAACACAACAATGGAAACCACTCCAAATGCTCGTTACCATAAGAAAATGGAGGAGAAAAATCAACTTATTCAGGAGAAGGTAATGGATCTGAAGCAGAAGTTTTTTGGGGATCAATGTTTATATGTGGCATTGCCTAACCTGGTAGAGCTGGAGCCAGGGGAGGATATATGTGGGCATCCGTACGTGCACTGGTAGAGAGTAAGGCAATGGCTGGGCCCAAATGTGAGTAATCGATATATCTTGCTGACGAGCCTGGCAGAACAACAGGTAGAGGCTGAAGATGCGGCCAAGGCTCACTCGGGGATCTGTGAGAACTGCCTCGTGTATAAATAGGGAGGTCTTCGACATTGTCGTTAGGTATGCAGAGGGAGTTACTATTGTTGCTATCATTTTTCTTTCTCCTTTTTGATGTTGATGATGTATGCCCGAGTAATTTTTGAATGAAACAATGATGTGTTAGTCGAAGTATGGTGCTATAACAATATTGGAAATGTAGACAATGGTAATGTAGGAGTGGTATAATGTTCGAACTTCAGACTTAGGTAATGAAAAGGAGTAATAGTGGTAATAAAATTTAAGACTTGGATAAGAATGAAAAGTATTTACCAAAGGCTCGAAAACGAATGTATTTGTACGATGGCTACGGTTGAATGTATGCGAGGGCTTGAAAATGAATGTATGGGAGGTTTTGACTGCAAAAGTTGAGTTTCTGTGAAGTGTAAACAAGAGTAATAAGGAGTCTCTTGATTTTATAATACCTCATTTCTGCTGGAGTAAAGGTTTTGCTGATAAAATAGACTAGTTTTTCAATCTTCCTCTCAAGTTGAATGAGAACCGAGCTGATAGAAGCATCTGTAATGGGCAGGCAGATGATCAGTTCCTCATTATCTACCAGGGTGCTCATGATAGGAGACTTCCCCATATAGGTTTTGAGTTCCTGAAAGGCTGCCTTACATTCCTCACTTGGTACTTCCTCGAAGTAGTAGGAACAGCCAACAAAAACTATCTGAAGATTTAGAAACAAATCGATAGGTAACAGTGATCTTGCATGCAAGTTTTTGTACGTCCTTCATTGTTTTTGGAGATGACATGTTGAGGAGAACTCAAATTTGATCTAGATCAGCCTCAATCCCCTTCTTGCTGATGAGATGACTGAGGAATTTGCCTGAATGTACTCCGAACTGACACTTATTAGAATTTAGTTGCATCTTGTAAGATCGCAGAATGTTGAATATTATGGTTAGATCTGCGATGTGGTCTTTTGACTGTAAGCTCTTGCACAGGAGATCATCGATATAGACTTCAACAATTTTCCCTAGGTGTGCTTTGAGCATAGTCACCATTAACCGTTGATAAGTTGCGTCTGCATTCTATAGTCTGAAGGGTATGACTTTATAACAGTAAAATCCTCTTTTAGTGATGAAAGTGGTCTTTTCCTTATCCTCCTCCAAGAGAGGTATCTGATTGTATCCAGAAGCAACATCTATAATAGATAAGAGTTCGTGACCTATCGTGGAATCAAGAATTTGATGGATAATGGGATGAAGGAAACTGTCATTCGGAGTATGTTTGTTTAGATCAGTGAAATCTATATAAACACAGACTATTCCATTCTTTTTAGGAACTACGACGATGTTAAAGATCCAATCCAGATACTTGGCTTTCCGGATGAACCCCACATTGATTAATTTGTTAATCTCAATGTTGACTTCATCTCAAAGATGAATTAAGAGTCGTCGCTATTTCTGTTTGACCGCCATGGTGTTGATATTAATGGCCAATCTGTGACATGCTTTGGATTGATCGACCCCGGGCATCTCTTCGAAAGTCCATGCAAAGATGTCTAGATTCATTCGTAAGAAGTGAACGAGAACATCATTATCATATTGGACCAGCTTGGTACCGATGAAAGTACCCTGGCTAGGTCTATCAATGTCTATGTATTCTGCAGGTTCTTCTGTTGAAGGCTGATCATCAATGTGACCAGCTTTATGTAATTACTATAAATCATATATGTTTGATATATCTAGAATAACAGATACGGTATTCTCGCAAGCTCCAGAAAGCTTTTGACTGCCTTTGATTTTGTAGATGCCATCATTGTGCTTGAAGTGAAGTGTTTGATGATAAGTGGAAGCGATTGCTTCCATGCTGTGAATCCAACAGTGGCCCATAATTTCAAAATAACGAGATTTGGCATTGATGATGCAGAATATGATGTCAATTATGGCTGGTCTAGTGGTAATAGGTAAGATAATCTTGCCTACTCATTCTTCTTCAGAGCTATTAAATCCACTAATAGCGGTGTCACTTAAAATAACTTAATCGGCCAATCCCATCTGGTCGATTGTGCTCTGAAAGAGAATCTCAATATCGCTTCCGGTATCGATCATCATTATATGCATGACAAACTTCTTCATCTTGGGCATTATTACTAATGTATCATGATGTAGAAATTTGATGTGACTAATATCACAATCTTCAAATGAAATCCCAAGCTGGTGATTGCTCGATTCAGGAAGAAGCTTGTTTTTTTATCTTAAGGTGTGAGATCATAACATTCAGATAATCTCCTGCGCCTGATTCTGTAAGAGTTGTTAATCTGATAAATCTCGATCATGTTGTTGTGGTACATATGGTATAAATGTTTCTCCTCAACTTGATCTTTGACCTGAACTACTTCGATTTGCGTCTTGTAGCTTCCATTCTTGTATGATTCCAGATCGGCAATATATTCGTACATTCTCCCATCTTTGAAGGTATATTCTAGCAACCTATGTAAAGCATAGCAGTTGTCAGTGTCATGATGATTTACCTTGTGATGCATGCAATATTGTTTGCCTTAGATTGGTTCTAGTGGTTGAGATAGACGGTAGAACTTGTCCTTTGATAGAATTGAGAAAATTGTGGAGAGTCGAACATTCATTTTTGGGATGACCGGCTTGGGAAATAAACTGCCTTTCCGAGGTTTCCTAGTGTTTGCCTTGGAATGCTTTTGACCGCCCTGATTCTCCTTTGGTTCATTGTTGCATTCTGTAGTTGGACCTTTAGTGGTTAGGATAAATTTAGTAGATTTATACCTTTCAGACATCTTCCTTTCCAGGTCGACATAACCATTGACCTTGGTGATCATACCCTCCAAGGTCACTGGTTTGTTTAAAAGGAGGTGCTCTTTGGCTTTGCAGTCGAGCTAGAGCGCGTTGGTAAAAATAGTAACAATTACTTTATGATCGAGATTATCCAATTTTTGCGCGAACTTTAGAGATTTCTTTACAAAGACCTTGAGTTTCTCTCCTTGTAAATGTTTAAGACTAATTAGAGAATATAAATTCTCCTCTTTATCTTTATTGTGAGTATATGTCTTGATAAATTGCTTATGTAGTAGATTAAATGTGTTGATGGAATCTTTAGGTAGAGAGTGGAACCACCAGAGCAGTTCTCCCTGTAGACTTGTTGTGAACAGACGACATAAAATGTGGTTGAGATTGGAGTGCAACCCCAGTGAATCACGCTATTGTTGAATGTACTCATTTGGATCGGTGCCCTTGTATTTATGTATTTTCAGAGTATTGAAACCTTTCGGAACTTCCATAACGAATAACTCTTTGACAATTAGATTACCTTGCAACTTGGTAAGATCATCTTTATTGCCTATAGCTTGAGCTTCAATTAACTCTTTAATATGCTGATCCATATGTTCTAGTGTGATGTACTGACGTGTGGCCTGAATGGCTTGGCGAGGTAGTTGAGGATCATGAGTACCGGTACCTTCACTCAATAGATCATGTGCTGGAATTCAAGGTGGAGGTCGCTGTTTTTCTTATTGATGCTTAAAACGTCAGAGACCTTTGCTAATATCAGACTGAACTTCACCACCCAAATGAATGGAAGGTTAAAGTTCATACTAAACATTTTAATAAATGGCTTTGCTGGTAGAGCCTCGTGGTCATAATCTTTCTTATGCAAAAACTCAGGAGTTCTCTGAAGCTTGATCATGATCCCTAGTTTGGGGAGCCTGTTAAGTGTCTTGCAAAGCTTGTAATACAGCCTGCATGGTTGTTATCTGCTATTTATGTCGTTTAAATGCTGTCAAACGACCTTGCTGCCCGGTTTTGAGCTCTTTCTCGTAGAGCTCTCGATCAAGAGTTAACTGATGCTCGATCTCATTATGTTTCTCTATCTTGGCGTGAAGATTCGCCCGTAGTTCTGTAAGCTATTTCGGCTCAACTGAAAGATCAAGCTGGATTCTTGTTGTTGGTCGCTTGGAAGTGACCATGATTGAAAATGGATAGTAAAATGAATGTATGCCTTAGGATACCACAAAAATGTCTTCTATCTCATAGACGATGTCAAATGTAATGGCCTAATTTCATAGCTCGAGATAGCTCGAAGTTAACTCTTACACCAAATGTACCTATAACAAAAATTAATGCAAAGCAAGAAATGGCATAAGAAATTTTGCGTAGAAAACCTCTGACTAGGTAAAAAGCCATAACCTCCAGCTGAGGGTTTTAGTAATAGTAACTTTTATTGTTTGAGGCAGATATCTTATTATAAGTGATCTCTAAAACTAGAAATGCTTGATCTTGAAATAAGATTTTTTTGGTGTTCAGAATCTAGACATTCTTGTGTTAGAGTCTAGAAAATCTAGTTTTTCTTGGTCCCTATCTCCTCTGGAACCTTTTCTTTATATAGACCTTACCCGCAGCTCGTTATCATGCAGGAGCACATTCTCCGAATAATGAGGTAAGTGGTTGTTGACTATGTAACTGTTTAATTTGTGGGAGACATGTGTCTTTGACTTGCTCACATTTTTTGTAGTACTCGATCCATGTTCTTTTTCAGTTCGTGGTCTAGGTGGCAATGCTGATTGTTCATGTTAGGTGTAAAATGTGTGAGTCTGATACTGAGGTAGTTTGAATTTGGGCTAGGTTAAGGGAGGTCCCTACAATAGGAAAAGTTCTTTCTTGATGATAAATGCTAGCAACAGATGTTATTTGTAAACATTACAAGCTATCTTGTAACTTCTTTGATTGTTTCTCATCCTGCCATGTTTTTCTGCCTGAATCAAGTAAGAAAATAACAATTTTATTAGGGCAATCCACAATGGAAACCTAAAATGATAATAGGGCAATCCATTCACTAGTTTCTGCATTTAAACATTCAATAACTAAAGACCTAGTTTGGGTCTCATTAGCTTTTAGACACCTAAGGTTAGAGTTTGGTCAGGTCTTCTAGAGTCCTCAACACTGAGTTCTCTAGTTATGGCGGCATAAGGTTGTCTCATGATTAAACTAAACATATAAGAAAGATAGAAAATGCTTAAAATAAATAAATAATTGAAAAAAAAATCTAGAGATTACCAAGAACAAGGTCTCAGCTCCCAAGCTTTATAATTCAAATATTCCCCATTAATGAACTCGGTGATAACTATTTATATAGGTTTTGCCCCCAGATGGGATAATAACAAATTTAAACAAAAAATTTGAACTACCCAACTTACTTCTTAATCTAAATTTCATTTGAAAGTCAAGATGTATCACAGAAATGCCTGATGCAAAATCTTTGAAAGCTGGCGTAACAAATCCGTGATCATGGTTTAGTTAGATATAACTAACCCGCGATCGCGGGTTGACTACATTTGTGAGCCTCATCTTCAAGTATCGTGTCTTCTGAGGTCTTTTTGAGTCTTTAATCAAGTCTAGATTTTTATGAGCTCTTCCTGACATGTTGGAGGTGATATGCTTAAGTTGTCTCTCCCCAATTTGATATGATTTTTGCTAATAGTCCCCAGTAATCCAGGAAGATCTAAAGATTAAACCCCTTGAAAAGACACCAACTCATTCGAACAATACTTAAAGCCGTTTAAACGAGATATGAGGAAAGCAAAGCCAATCTGTCTGCCTCAATTTTTAGGCTTAAATTGGCAAGTTGTTCGAACAATATTTGGAGTCGTTTGAACGACTCTGGGTTCAGAAAACAAATTTGATTTGTCTTGTTTTCAAGGCTTAAATTGGCTTGTCGTTCGAATGACATTGGCAGTCATTGGAATGACTCTGGGTTCTCGAAAACCAATTCTCTCTGTCTTTATTTTTAGGCTTAATTGAGTTGGTCGTTTGAATAGCCTATAAGTTCGTTCGAATGACTATCGCGACTACTTGATATTTTAGTGCGTTTAAGGGCATAATAATTATCCTATGTTGTAACTAGGAAACTTGTAACCTTCATAAAAGGGAAAGGCTAAGCAAGATGAAAGGATCTAAGTTCTGTAATTTAGAACTTATGGTCTGAAAGAAAAATTCAATTGGAATTAATCTATTAAGCAATTGAAGCTCTTATTGGGAAATTTTCCCTCCAAATTGTGTTCTTCGTTTAATTCTTCGATTAGGAAGTTTTAAAATTCGATTGTGGATTAAGTGGTATCAGATAATTCAAGTTACGATTTTTAGGGGGTTATTGGTTTATTGTTTCTACACGTGACCAATTCAAGCAAACGAAGGAGATTCTTGTGAATCTATTGAAAATTTATTGAAAACCTAGCTCGAAGAAGAAGGCAATTCGGAGATAGCCAATTTTGAAGATAGGCTCACAAAATTGGAAAATAGAGTTTCTGACCTAACTACAACTCTAGGCGAATTAGTAGCACAATTACACTTCATAGGCCTCGCTAAAGTATCTACTTCCACGAAGTGACAAGAGCACAAGAAGAAGAAAGGAGTTATAGAGGAGGAAAATGATGAGGGTAACGAGGAGGAAGATAAAGATTCTAGCGATACCGAATCTATCGAGGAGAGATCAATTATTGGTAAGTCGATGGATCCTATGCATAATCTTCGTATCGATTTTAAAATTAAAATTTCAGTATTCATTGGATCAATCGATGCTGAGAAATTAGATAACTGGTTAGATAGGTTAGTGTCACGCCCCAAAATATGTATTCTAAGACTTGTCAGAATATGTCTCTCGAGGCCGCGAACAGGTCGAACATCCCAACGGATGAACCCCAACAATGTAGTAAATAAATAATATTTAATAATACTACATCCACACAGATATACGCAGCGGAAATATCAATCTAATTTAATATCTAAAACCAACATCTATCAAATATGACGTTCAAAAGAACTACAACCAAATCAATGATAATGTCTTACATAAACGGAAATGAACTAAACACTAAAGGGACGTTTCAATAGTACGCTCCTAGCTAATACTCCTCGCTTCCGAAATGATTGCTAACAACCTGGTCCTGAAATATTATCGCGCAAGGCGTCAGCAAGCCACAACTGAGCAAGTACGAATACCCTCTAGCTGTTAATATGATTTTATAATTAAAATTGATAAACTAGTTATAAACCACAATCAATAAATGTCAATTGTAATATATATACTAACCATAAGATACCAAGAGTTACGCGAGTTCAATATGACTAGATGATGTACGCAAGTGTATAAGATGTTGGTACCAACAATAAATATTACTAGAGTGGGGTAGTATTCTAGAAGTATTGTGTACACATAGAGTTTCTTTGTTATTGTATTATTTCGTCCTTTGTACGAAATAATAATCCAGCAACACTTTGGATGTCTCTTTTAGGGTTTAATTCCCACGGAGATGCCTAAGGTAGAACTCTTCGACCTGACCGATGTCTTTTAGGGATTCATGCCCATGGAAATGTCGATGGTTCACTATTAGACCTGACCGATAAGAAACCCCTATCATGTACAATCACTTCTAGTATTTGTTCACAAGGTTTTATTCACGCTACACATTGTGCTTTATTAGTTAGTCACAATATGCACAAATACTGCCTCTAGTGTATTATTAACTCGTATGGAGGGCTACGTACGAATCGCTCTACTCAACGGTTGCTCTTAGGTTATATATTAACCCATGATTCACAACATGAAATATAGTACGACCTCAAATTTATCAATCTAAGGTAAATCTAGACATCATATACGAGTTGATGAATATTAAATATTCAATCATACATGTCCCCATGACCATGCCAACAGGTTTATATGGTATGCCACTGTAACAATGTGTATTTCATTTCACCTCTATTCTTAGTCTTAATAAATGTCATCCCTAGCTCCTAACTAATACATGATTTATATCTCCACCAAACTCCCATAAATGAGTTTAACCTACTGTGTCATCATATTTTCTACATACAACCCATTTACAGTAGTTTCAACTTGTTCAAGAGTCTCTCCATGGTTTCAATCATGTCTAACAATCATGTCCCATGTCTAACAATCATGCCTTACAATCATGTCTAACAACAAGTATAACAATTCTTGGTCCTAGATGCTCATGATTATGCTACAAGCTATAAATTATTATTTCTAGAACTTATGGTTTACTAGGTATGATAACTTTAATCGTGTGGTTCCACTACTGTTCACAAGGCTTTGGTACACAAGACCATATCATCGATCAAAGCACAATTTTCAGATTATCTACAAGTATTATCAACAACAGTTCTACCTACTCGCATGATACGTATGATTAGATCAATGTATAAATCAATTTAAATCTCGTTAACCTACGACATAGATATGTTTGTTTATTATTAAATCATGGTAAAAGAAAGAGGATAGTGGTACTTGCCTCAGATAATGAAATAGAAAAATATGGCGAAGGACGGAGAAAGAATCGCACAACCTTCTTAATAATTTGCCGAAGTAGACGGCGTACGACACCCTTTCTTCTTTTCCAAGGAGATGTCATTGTTACTCCTTTCTAGATGTGTTTATAAGAAGCATGACCCACCTATGACACCTCTTTTAGATATCCTAACCCGTCACAATTTACAAGTTATAAAGAAACCAAACTCTTAAGGAGGGATTCCCTACCAAGGGTACTAATTACTAATACAACTACCAACAATCTACTCCCATATATAACTCTTACTATAGATAAAAATACAGTAATGACCTTACTATTTATAATTAGATGGGGCATTACAGTTAGAGACCTATGTTTTAGTTTATAAATATGCAAATGCTCAAAAAGTATACTTTTTAACATTAAAATTCGCAAGTCATGCACTCACGTGGTGGAAGTCCTATAAGAAATGTCACATAGTAGAAAACTTGAGTTAAAAGAGTTTAAGGTGTTGGTGAGGAAATAATTTTATCTTATTGGGTATGAGCAAGAAAGATGGTTCAAATGGCATTATTTGCAACAAAAGTATGGGCACTTCGTACAAGATTTCATTACGGAGTTTTATAACCAAGCTTTGGTGCAAAAAAGTTTGATATACCGAATAACGTATGATCATTTTGATGGGTAAGTGTGCTAGGTCGGTGTTATCTTTTGGGGTTAAGTCACTCTTACATGCTCCTTAATATATACAACAACTTCTCTTCTCCAAGAAGGAAGAACAAATTCTATCAAGTAAGGAACACTAGTAAGGGTGTAAAAACCCAAATCATCTCTATAATCAAAGCTAAGGAGAAGAAAGAAGGAATCATCTAAAGGTATTAATACATCTCTTTCTCTCTTTACATATTTCAAGCTCATGAATTGCAAATATCTTAATTAAGAGGATTTACAAATTTAGCTTTGTTTTTTCGCAATTATTCATCTTACGATCCTAACAATAGTATCAGAGCTTGATAGTCCTCTAAATTTGATGTTAAAATTATGGACTGATTTGGTTATTACGAAAATTGGGGTTTGTTCTTGATATGGGTATTGCAAATTCTCACTTTTTTACTGTTATATGAGTTATAATTAAAGGGGTTTTACTAATTGTGTTTTGATTAACTCTTTTGTACTCATGGGGATTGTTATATGATGCTGAATTTGTGATGTTTTGTGGATATCTATTATACATTAGGCAATAGTGTTTTTCGTATAGACATATTCGCCATTGTCTCAGGGATAAAGAGGGGTTGGGATTTGTGGGAAGGAGGGGGATGGACGGCCTAGATTTGTTTAACTATTTGGTTGAGGGGTACTTTTGACATTGTCTCTCTCATCTATCAAATTACCCGAAGTCTTCTTCTTCTCTCCATCTCTCCGAACTCTTCTTCTTCTCTCCATCTCCACAATGCCACATCCGGACATCGGTTGATCCCCTCAAGCTAATCTATATAATCTCTCCATCTCTCAATATAAAGCCATAATTTCATTTTCACTCTTTCCAACCTCCAAACCCTAACAATGGCATCCTCTGCTGCATCTCGACCTCTGTCACGATCCAACCCTTAAAAGGAGACATGTCCACTTATGGATCCAACACAATCCATCTCCCTGATGTCCTCAAAGCTTCAATTCATCGCTTATTTTGGTTTTTTACAGTTGTTGAAAGAGAGAAAGGGTAAAAATGTTTTGCGGTATCTTCAAGCTATTAGCGGGTAAGGATTTTGTTCCAGTACACTTTATTAGTGTTCTTTCGATTAACACCATCTGATTGCCCAAGAAGTTCAATTCTGCTCAATCTTATTCACCTTACCCGAGGCATGACAGTGATGGCATAGAGTAATAATCGTTATAATTTCTACCTGCACCGGTGGAGGAGATGCTCAATAGATTATCCATGCATAATATACATTCTTCTTCTCAACCGCCTTCACTGTAGATATCTTACATTTACAGCAACTTAACAAGTACATATTTATTATGAACTTGCGGGAGGCAGGACCTTAGTCAAGGTATGAAGCTATATTATACAGTTATTATTTTTTTACTTTCTGCTAATGTAATAAGTTTTGAATGAGTAAATGCTTATGGGAGAAATGTTTGATTGATATAATATAGGTTCAAGCGTATGGATGAATGGTGACAGTAGAGAAACCCCATGCCATGTTAATACCGCTGAAGTATCTCTTTCTCTTTAATCGTTTGTAGACCTATTGAGGCTAAAACTGTTAGATATGAGCTCTCTACCAGAAGTAGGTAAATTTCCAGCAATCAAGATACCAAGATACCAGAAGTGGGATTTCAGTAAGGGGTTGATAGATTCAAGGACAGTTTTCTTAGTGAAGATCAGGCTAGCACAGGCTCGATCAATTTCCCTTGGCTTGTGGAATCTAAAGGGTTGCTATCAATTCATCCCATTAGGTACGGGTTATTTCACAATTTAGCGGAAGTTGCAAAACTATTTTCTACTGTTAAGATCGAATGATTGAGAGACATTGTTGTTGCAGGCTGATTAAAGAGGGAATTTACCATTTTCTTCAGGCATCCATCAGGCATTATCACGCACTCTAACCTGTTGCATCTTACAATTTTTCATTTTCTTATTTTTTCTTAAGTTTGTGATTAATCTATGTTTTATTGATTGGTTTTTGTTTGCTGGGGTTTTAGTATTTTGAGTCAAATGAGAAGTGCTCTTACTAAATTGGGTATACCTGGGGAGTTTTTTTATTTGTTATCGGGCGATGAGACGTTTCCCAAGATTCCACAAACAAAAGGGGCGATCAGTGCAATGAGAGGGCAACCCTTCTTTATACCATTGTATAAGCTTTTCCTTACTTATGGGGGATTGTTCAGATTGACATTTGGCCCCAAGGTTAGATTTCTATGTTTTTTTGTATATATGTTATGGTATTTGGGTCTGATGGTAGTGTGGATTATAATGTAGAAAAGGTTTTATGATTTGATTTTGCTAAGAAATGCTAGAATGGTAGTTTAAAAGTACTCAATATGTTGTTGGTTTTGGTAAAAAAGGAAATAAAGGAAAAATCGATGGTAAAGTTTGGCGTTGTCGAAAAACACCGAAATGACTCTTACGTATTGGGCGTATTATCTTTGATGTGATTGATCTATGTTTTATTGATTGGTTTTTGTTTGTTAGGGTTTTAGTATTTTGGGTCAAATGAAAAGTGTTCTTACTAAATTGGGTGTACCTGGGGAGTTCTTTGATTTGTTATCGGGCAATGAGACGTTTCCCAAGATTCCACAAGCGAAAGGGGCGATCAGTGCAATAAGGGGGCAACCCTTCTTTATACCATTGTATAAGCTTTTCCTTACTTATGGGGGATTGTTCAAATTGATATTTGGCCCCAAGGTTAGTTTTCTATGTTTTTTTGTAGATATGTTATGGTATTTGGGACTGATGGTAGTGTGGATTATAATGTAGAAAAGGTTTTATGATTTGATTTTACTAAGAGCATCTCCAACAGAGATGGTATACTATTCTGGTTTTGGATACTACTATTCGGAATAGCATACCACTTTGCTCCAACAGATTTATCTCTAAATTCAGTTTTTTTTCTATTAAAATTGAAACTCACAATGTTATTTTATGAGAGAGAGGAAATTTTTATTAAAAATTGGGACCTACAATATTCTTTTATTAGAGAGAGAAAAGAAAGGAAGAGAAAAAAAAGTTGTGGGAGACCCACGAAAGTAGTATGCACATATCACTCTCTAAGTTCCAAATTCACATACTTTGGAGGGGTATGGGGGTGAGTATGTTGAACCCCATACTTCTGTTGGAAGAGGTTTTTGCATGAGTATGGGAAAACCTTAACAACATACCACTTTGTTGGAGATGCTCTAAGAAATGCTAGAATGGTATTTTAAAAATACTTAGTATGTTGTTGGTTTCGAAAAAAAGGAAATAAAGGAAAAATTGACATTAAAGTTTGGTGTTGTCGAAAAACAAAAACAAAAACCAATTTAATAAGATAATTTATCATCAAAGATACTAAAACCAAAAACTTACTAAAGTTTGGAGTATTATCTTTGATGAGTGTGCATTGATCATTTCTTTTGCATACAATTGGACATGCTTTTTTTACCCACAAATATTTTTATAAGTTTTTGATATATAATTTGTCGATGATTGTTGCAGTCCTTTTTGATAGTTTCTTATCCATCTATTGCAAGGGGAATTTTAGGTTTTAAAATACAAAAGAGGAGAAGATTGATCTAATTGTTGATTTAAAGCTTTTGGATGTTACCCGTTTGCCAAATCTCTGAAATTCATACTTATTTTGCATTTTAATGATTTCATATCTATTTATCGAAGTACATTTTCCTAAAATTTTGCATATTGTGATTGGCAACCATAATTACCACTACGATTTCCATGCTTAATATTTTTCTCTCTTTAACTTCTCATTTTTCCTAAAAAAAATTATGCTGAATTTAGTTTGATTCCTTATTGATATTTTTCTCTATTTGCGCATTTTTCTCATAGTAAGTAAAATTTGTAGTGTCGAAGGCGCATCAAAATAGGTACAACTATGTGTTAACATAGGTAAATAGTATTACCCTTTTAGTACTTATTTTCAATTACAATTGAAAAACTACTTATATGTGTTCCTAAATAATTTCTTTGGCGGTTGTTGTACTTACAGGATAGTTACTGGTATTGGTGGCTTACAAATCTTACTAGATGGTCTCACCAACTACATGATAGTGTCCCACATACTATTGGATGTCAGGTAAATAATACATTATTTTATCTCAATAGTTTTAGCGCCGAAGGCGCGTTACTGGAAAATTAATGAATAAGATTAGACTTGGTTAGTATTACCATTGTTCTAAAAATTATCAAAACCATTATTCTAAAAATTATTAATCGTCTACTCCTTGAGTAGTTTACTTCTTCCTTGGATTTCTCAATGTACTACATTTTTACTTCATCTAGAGGTATGGAAATGTGAAGCTCATTTAAGTCGTCTAAACAACACTCACGTAGAAAAAGAATGTTAGGCGCTTTTGGGCAGCTTATTGCATTTCTTAATAGAAAAGGTGCAATGAAGCTCTCTTAATATTGGATTGGGAACATGAAGGATAATTCAAAGCCAAACTCAGCTTACCTCTTAAAAATGTCATTGTCTTTACTTCTTTTTGGAGGAGATATCATGGCTAGACTGGCAGTTTTAGAATGAACATGATGAATAACTGTGATCCTACATGCTTAAAAATTTGACACTTTTAACACACAACCGTCTGTCTAAGGTAGTGCATCAAACTGAAAAAGTGAAACTTTTAATGAAAGAACTAAAGACTAATCTATATTACATTTCACAATGGTGTTTGAATTTTTTTATTTTTTATTTTTTATTATGACTCAGAATCTTTAATATTGAAGAGTTCTACTTTATAATTTTTTTTTTGTTTTTGCTTTTGCCGTGGCAAGCCAAATGGGGGAAGAACAGAGAGCTGAAACCATCAGTGATGATACTAAAGTCACTCTTTTAACTCCATACAAGTTAGGAAAATTCAATCTTTCCCATAGGTATGTAATTAACCCAATGGTCAGTAATTATCTAAATCACTAGAAACATTTCCAATGTACCAGGCATATTTATGCAGAAACATTAATGCAAGTGACCCCTCTTTATTTAGCCCCATATATATGCCTACTATTTTCCAAAAGAAAAGAGTGGAGGATCTCTTTCACCCTCTACTGTTAAGGAAAAGCAATGGAACTAACATAATCTCAACTGAACTCTGTCTCAGGTTGTCTGTGATAACAATGGCTGGACTAGCAGCTAAAGGTTTGGAATATGATATAAAGTGGTAGGTCAATCATCAGATCTTTTTACTCTCCAGGTATACTAATTCAAACCCCTTCTCCTTGCAGTTTTACTTATCGCACTTGAATATTATCTGAAATAAATCCTCTTTTGTTATATATATCTATACAAAGATTTATCAATAGGAGCAAGCCACAGATAAGCAAGGAACAACAACTAAACCTCACTAGATGGGCTGTAAGTTCTTCTCATCCATTCTCACCTTTTTATAGCGTTTATATCAATTATTCATACTCATTAAAGGAAAAATAGCAGTTCGCCTAACTGACACGAAAAACACAGTAACAAACTTATGGTAAGACTAAAATTGTACTAATGCAGGTTTTGTTAGTTGGATCCCTTTTGAAGAATAATAAAGTTGCTCATGAAGCTCTAATGTCATCGAGGCATATTTGCACATGCTAATAGTACGCTTTTGTACCCTCTCTTTCTGTCTTGCGCATGACTATTAGCAAGCTATTTTGTACCCTCTTTTCCTGCAATGAATATTGTACATATGC
This sequence comes from Kingdonia uniflora, assembly GCA_014058105.1. Classification (NCBI taxonomy): domain Eukaryota; kingdom Viridiplantae; phylum Streptophyta; class Magnoliopsida; order Ranunculales; family Circaeasteraceae; genus Kingdonia; species Kingdonia uniflora. The sequence continues at coordinate 1,302,411 of JACGCM010001588.1, read as the reverse complement.
CTATCCTATTAATAAATATTATGCATGATTGTACATTAGGCTTACTATGAATGAGATGTTCTGACATGGATTCTTTCTATCTCTATTTGTTCCAGGAAAGCAATACTGAAAAGATATTCTATGGATTGGACGATATTAATGATGTCAAGGAAATGATCATTGTAAATGTTGCCACCAACTTAATGAACTACATATTAACTGCTACATAAGTTTCTTCTTCTTGCCTGGTATTTAAACAAAGCTTGTGGAGTTCCTTACAGTCAAAACCAATCAGTTTGGGCTAGACAGTGTAGCTGGTGGAATCCAGCAAAGATAAGATTACAGATTGGCATAGTGAGAGGGTTGGTTCCTTCATTCATTTGCTGGGAAATTTGGAGAAGCAAATGCAGTTTCAGATTTGACTCTACCCATAATATCTTATAATATCATCTACAACATAATAAGATGGCTACAAGACATTCAAGGAAAGCTGAATATCGTTATGGAAAGTACTTACTCTGATTTAAATCTCTACAGGTGTTACAGTTACACAAAAAGAAAGTGAAGTACAAGCATCCATAACTGGTTAGATGGTTAAAACTAATATCAGGACACTTCAAACTAAACACAAATGGGTTTTCTTCCAACTCTTACCTGTTGTGTGGAGCAGGAGGGATAGTGAGAGATTCAATAGGTATAATAACTTCTGCTTACTTTGTGTGACTTGGACCTGGATCAAATACAATTGCTAAACTATATGGTGTTCTTCCGGGATTATAATTTTGTATGCAACATGACTGGTTCTTACTCACTGTTGAGGTGGATTCAAAAATAATTGTTGATTGGTATAACTATGTTGGCAAGGTATCTCCCCATTTTAGTGGAGTGTGGTAGAGAATTATTGAGATTAGTAGGCATAAGAATATTAGATTGCAGCATATATATATATATAAGGAAACAACACTCCTGATGGCTTTGCTAAGGATGGTACCCTTCAGATCACTCAACAGTATTGGTTGGTGAGCACACTTCCTAGAAATGTAAGAGCCTCTTACATTCTAGATAAGATGGGGATAGCTAATATAAGGAAATAAGATGGTTACAAGACATTCATGGAAAGTTGAATATCGTTATGGAAAATACTTTCGATGGAAGAAGCTGGCTTTCGTCATGTAATGCAGAATGTACAACAATGATAGAATCTTTGATCAAACCTTATCAGATGGGATATAAAAGAGTTTAAGGAGCATGCCTATGGAAAATGCTAGGTTTGAATGGGGTAGATTGCCATGTTTCAGTCAGTATTTAAGAATTCAGAGACTGGAGCTATTAGTAATCATGGGAGATTGGTTTTTGGGTTTGGTGATGGTATTCTTGAGGCGTTGGTTATCGCTATTCTGTTTGAGGCAAGTATGGGATTACAATTGTAGTTTTGAATTTTGATGATTATAATATACCTTATTTTATGTTTTTATCTCTGGGTATGATTTTTTTTCTTTTGTTAATATGTCATTATAGTTTATTATGATTTTTTTTCTGAAATGTGGGATGTTTCAAAAGTTATTCTGATTTATGCATTATGGTATGACACTGTTAATGAACTTAACTGTGCTAGGAAGTCATATGGTTTGGAGAATTAGTAGTTATTGTACAATACCTTGAAATGTATGGAATATGATGACGTTTTTTTGTTTGTGAATGGAGTTTAATCAAGTGAAGGTATGAGATGTATAGCTATCAAAGTAACTAAATGAAAAATGTCCCTATAAGTCTGTAATGCATTGGAAGGCCTCAATAAATGTAGAAGACAGAATATTTGGTCTTCCAAGAGAAATAGTTTCGGGGAATTAAAAAATAAATCAAGTTAGTCGAGGGTTAAGAGATCCTAGAGATCCACTAAATTCCTAGGTATCTGTCGGTGTATTAATAATTTTTTGTGTTACATACAAAGCTGGTTTTATCATCAAGTTTGCATTAGCTATTTGTATTAGAAAAAATGAAAGATCGTAAAAGCCTAACACCATTATACTAAACCCCAATTACAGTATTCTAAATTGAAACTTCAAGATGAAACAAATAAAGATTACTCCCATGAATTTAAATTTATAAATGTTATGACCACTCAAGAACATAAACCAACACCAAAGAGAGTGGGTACAAAAGGTATGTTATGATACAGGCCCAGAGAGGGAATTTGGAGCAGAAGCTGGCCCATTACAATGCAAATGATAATAATAATAATAGTTACTTCAGCTGACAAATCCCATGTTAATTCGTGCATAAACCAGTGATAAGTGATAAGAAGGCTGTCAACCCAGGCATGTTGTTCATGAAGACCCCACCATAGATCTGCACAAGAACTTCTATTAAGTAAGCCCATCTCAAAAGGTTTAGCAGTTAACAGAAAAAACAAATCATAGATTGGTACGTTAAATTTCATAGTTTCATCTAAAGATCGTGCATAAATTGCAAATGAAAGGAAGATACAAACCTCAGAAAATGCCAAAGAAGTAATTCGACGCTTCTTATGACCAACGGACTTGATTGCTGATGATGCCTCTCTAAATTTAGTTGCAAGAGGAATTAGAATAAAGGAGATGAATAAGGGAGGTATTTGCTACCTTGGAGAAATTTTGAACAGAATCTATCAGGGGTTCCGCAAGTAAGAATAGAATAGCAGTTCCCATTAACAATAATGAGATGGACTTAATCCAGGTCCTGAAAGGATTTACGATAGTCTCTTTGCATGAATTTTTTATATCCACCAACTTATCAGTTTCTTTCCAAGCTTCCTGTATTTTCACTCTAGAAGTTATAACACCAAAATGACGAAGAAGATCTAAAGAAGTCGCAATTGATAAGATAGGATATTTACCTGGTAGAAATCATCTAGAGATATTTTTTATTTAAGCCACTTTGCGAGTCTGTTAACAAATTCATCCTTACAAATCTTTTGGTTACCATCCTATATGCAGCATGAAATGTTTTTTGTTTCCAGCATGATATATTCATTTAGTCGCCCTGCCAAATTCTTATTGTTATGGATTTTTATGAATGGCTTGATCTATTAGTTGAAGCTCTCGAAGGCGTGTGAATGCAACAATGGCGTATGATTGATAATGTATTTTTCACATGATAAGAAACTTAGTTCTCAATATAGATAAATAACAGTGATTTCACAATGAATAAGATACACTAAAAATTATTATGAGAAGTTGGTAGCGCCGAATACACGTGGACGTATTCATCGTGATTTGGTCACGGGCGACGTTTTTGTCGTGGCGAGCCACGGGTATTACTAGTGTTACATATTACACAAAGTGTTTTACAAAATGTTTATATTACATATCAAGATGTATAAACTCAAATTGTTGTAAGAGGTTAATACATGTTTTGATGATGCTTATGGTTCATACTCCTTGTTTTGGTCATGATGTTATTGTAATATTTAATACCGCCAAAGTGGGTTAATAATTACATAAACATCGAACCCAAAATTTTCTTTTAGGGATTATGGATTATGGATTATGCACATTTATTTTACTGATTCAAAAACTTATCAAATTGATAATCGTTTTGGGTAAAGTTTTGGTGGGATAAATGAATTGTATGTCTTAAGGTATAACTTAATTTGTGCATTACCTAAAGGTAAGCGAAAATTGTAAAGATGCCTTTAATATTATACAAGTTCATTATTTTTTCATGGCATATATGATATAGGATTTTGTGAACTTACATTTTTCGGCTCAAAGGCCAAAAAGTGATAAGGGTTGCAGATAATCTATGTCATGACTTTTGGTAATATTTGAATTTTGTTGACTTGGGTAATTTTTGCTCAAAGATAAAAATTATTAAGGGTTGCAGATAATCCTTACAGTACAATTTACATTTTAAATTAAGTCCTCTAGTTCATTATTGCTCATTCCAATGAATTTGATATATGAGTCGATATGCATATTTTGTTTCAATGAATTATATTAAATATATAATTGTTCATCTTGAATATGCGATCATATATATATAATGGATTCGACGACCACTTTTGGTGATATCTTTAACGTTGAACCACTAACGGGTTCTAACTTTAAGAAATGGAAAGAGCAATTAGCGGCATTGTTGCCATTTCATCATTTTTATCTAGCCATGAAGGAGAGTAAACCTCCTAAACCTAAGCTAGAAGATGATACTGTGTTGGATTAGTATAAGAAATGGCAAAAGGCGAACAAGATGTCTAAGTTATTGATTAGACAGACTTTATCAGATTCAATCAAGTTTATTGTTCCTAAATTGCCTACTGCAAAAGAGATGATGGATAAACTTAAGGCTATGTTTGTTAAAAGCTCAAAGGTTAAGAGAGTTGCATTATTAGAACAGCTCTTTAACCTTAAGTTTGAAGATTTGGGTAACGTTAGAGACTTTATCATTAAGGTTAATAGTATCATTAATAAGTTGAGGGATGCCATGGTCTCAAGTTTGAGAATGAATTGGCTATTTATTTAGTATTGTCCAAATTACCCAAGTCATTTGAGACGTTTTTGGTGTACTTTAATACCAATAATGTTAAATGGAGTATGGAGTATGGAGGACTTGATGAATCATTGTATCATTGATGTGGAACGATGGAAAGGAGAATAAATGAAGATGACAAATACTGTTACTGCAGGGCAGAAAGGTAATAAGAGATTCAAGAGGTCTAGTATGACTAAAATGTAGACAAATAAGTTTGAATGACATCCTAAGGATTAGAATAAGCCTGAAAACAAACAACCTAAAACCTCAAAAATAGTTCATACATGTTATTATTGTCGTAAACCTGGACATCTGAAAGTAGACTATTTCAAATTGAAAAGAGACAATGATAAAAAGAAGTAAGGTAACTTACAATCTTTATTCTGTTTGGAATCTAATTTCATTGATTCGTCTCTTGACACTTAGTGGGTGGACTCGGGTTATTCGGTCCACGTGTATAAAATTTTGCAGGGTTTGCGAAACCAAAGGAAGATGGACAATGAAAAGATCTTTTTGTTTATGGGAAATGTTGGAAGGAGCAAAGTGCTGGCATTTCCTGGTGGTCAAGTTTTAGACTTGGAAAATACATATTTTGCTCCTAATGTAAGAGAAAACTTGTTGTCTATTTCTAGACTTGCTCTTTTGGGGTCTGCTTTTACTTTTTGTAAAGACATGTGTACAATATCTTTGGGTAACAACATGGTTGGTACTACTTCTCTTATAGATGGTTTGTATAAATTGTCTTCAGTTACTTTTGTTTAATCTTCTCTATCTAGTAATGCTTTTATGGTTGAATCCTCTTCTAGTAAGAAAAAGGACATAGATGAACATTATGGTGTGTTGTGGCACCATTGATTGGGGCATATCAATCAATCTTGAATGGAAAAGCTTTACAAGGATGGATTCTTGGTTGGTGTGAATTTGAATGATCTTAAGACTTGTGTAGACTGGCTAAAGAGTAAGATGACAAGACAACTTTTTCCTAAGGGTAATAGATCTGATGAGCTGTTAAGTATTATTCATTTAGATCTTTGTGGACCTTTTCCTATAACTATTGATGGGCACATATATGTTATATCTTTTATTAATGATATATCGAGATATGGTTATGTATTTCTTATGAAAAACAAGTCTAGTGCTTTTGAGGCTTTTAAAATTTACAAGGTAAAGGTTGAAAATCAATTAGAAAAGAAGATTAAGATTCTTTGAATAGATCATGAAGGCGAGTATGCTTATACATCTTTTAAGGAATTTCTTCGTGAACATGGGATTGTTGCACAAAAATTGATTCGATATACTCCACAATAGAATGATGTTGCAGAATACAGATTTTGTACTTTATTAGATATGGTTAGGAGCATAATGAGTCATGTATCCTTACCAGAGAACCTTAAGGGGTGAAACATTGAAGATGGCAATGCATATTCTGAATAGAGTATCTTTAAAAGTAGTTCCGAAGACACCATATGAACTTTGAACTGGTAAGAAGCTAAGTTTAAATTATTTACACATATGAGGATGTGATTGTGAAGAAAAGATTATTGATCCTGCTCTTCCAAAGTTGGCTTTTAGAAGTTTTAGTGGTTTCATTGTGGGATATCCAGAAAGATCTAAAGGATATAGAGTTTATGATTCAAATAAAGAAATCATTATTGAATGGAGAGATGTCAAATTTCTTAAGGATTGCAGCAACAGTGGGAGTCAGAGAAAATTTATATTAGTTGAGAAAACAAATGAGAATATATTTGTACAAGTACAAGGTACTCTAATTCCGTCATTAGAAAGAGGTACATCTTCTAAGCCACAAAGGATTAAAAAACCTGCCATACCTGATGATTATATTATTTATTTAAGTGAGGCTTGTTATGAAGAAGTGAATAAATTTAATGATCCAAAGAATTATGATGAAGCAGTTCACTGTAGAAACTCTCATCATTGGGTTGAAGCTATGACGGATGAAATACAATCTATGACGGTAAACAATGTCTAGGATTTGGTAACTCAGCCAGACATATTTTAGTCTAGCATTACTATATTCGTGAAAGAGTAAAAACTGAAGACATTGCTGTTTTGACTATTGGCACAACTCAAATGTTTGCTAATCCTATGACAAAAGGATTATCAGTAAAAGTTTTCAAAGATCATGTGGAAAACATAGGTTTTAAATATGTTATCAATCTTTTTGATTAGTGGGAGCTTCATTTTTTTTTTTTTTTTTTTTTGATTTCCTTTATAAATCATGTATAAAATGGTTTCAAAGCTCTTACCCATATTTCTTGGTTTGTTTCACACAATCTTTATAATCATTGTTATATGATTGTTTTGTCCCTTTTTATTGCCTATGTGTGTAGCACATATTTATGTCGCAGGTTCATGAGATGGTGGGACATTTGATATATTCTTTATAAAGAACATGGTTATCTCTCAGTTAGAGAGATGTTGGTTTATCTAAGAACTCTTAGGTCACTAGGTGAGCATATGACTGCAGGGCTTATAATGGGATCACAGTGACTAGTAAGATTTTTAGATTGCTTGAGTTTTTGAGGACTTAGACCATCCTCTGTAGACCATTCACATTGGATAGTGCCTTTTGTACACGTGGTGTACCTCAGCCACATATTTTCATATCCATGTGACATGTGCGGTGGACATATGAAGCTGGACTACTTGTAAAATAACAGCATTAAATTATTGTTGGAGAATGATGTGTATTTCCCCCCTTTAAGGTTGTACTATATATAGCCTTTGTATTTGTTTATGAAAATTGGTATTGACAACACTTTGGCGCAGAAATAGGTTAGTGTACGGAATGTACATATCCTTCTCTGTTCGGGTGTTAGTAATCCTATTTGACGAATCTTGGAGAACACTTACACATTTACAACTGAATTATATTAAGTAATTGCTTATAACCCATTTTAGCAATGACCTTATAAAATGGGTGACCACCCGATTTCAAAACATAAGTATTTTCTTAAATAATAAGGATTTCCTTTTACTTTCTTTATTGTCCTATAGACCAAGTGGGAGATTGTTAGTAATATTGTCTATTAGGACTTTTTAAATAAAGCCAGATTATTGAAGTTTGGTTTTGTTAATTACTAAATTAATAGGATTATAAACATCTGTGTGGTCGTGTTGCGATGTGTTTTATTAGACAAAAGGATGGGGCAATGGTGTTGTAATGGCGTGTTTTTCGGAAGGGAAACTTCGCCAATACTTTTGTAAAGAGATTATAATTATATGCTAGAATACACTAGATTTTACATGGAAACTCTGTAAAATCTGATAAAACCACGACCTCAAGGAGGGTATGATGGTAAAATCCAATATGTGCTCGTTATTACAATTGCTAAAATATTGAACGGGTACAAATAGTAAAAAAAAATAGAGTTCTCGGATCCCTCATATCATAGGCTCTACCTGTATTTATAATGGATACCGGCAGTTACAAATAATTGGTCTCCTATCTTAATGAGTAGTGGACAAACTTCACGGATCTCTTATAACGACTTTATTTGACCAAGTGTAATGGCTACTGTAGAGGATTAAAATCTATAGTTGTGTATTTGACATCTTCTCGAATGGTCATGTATCTTTGACTTGGTTCTGTTAGCTTCTCCTTGTCGAATCTAGGGAAACCACAATATCTTATCGAATGATTAAATACCTTCAACTTGAGTCTATTTTAGTTTGTCATTATCGAATCTGAGGAATATGCTACTATAATCGCCCCATTCTCGATATAATTACTTATTGTTGTGTCGAGAAGAAAATCAAAATGGGTAAAGTATCTTGAACTGCGGTGTACAAATTGTGTGACAGGTTTAAAGGTTATTTACCATTTCTAACGTGGGTTGACCAGGCTATTGCATGGTTCCAATGACTGTGGGGAATGTGATATTAAGGGTGGTAGGCTATAAATAATATTGTAAAAGATGGGAAGGTAGTCCATTTTCTTTTACAGCATGGTAAAGACACGATTACAAATTTTTATGAGGAATTGGTAAGGTGTGCAAACACCAAGTATTGGGAGTTGAAGGATCAATATTTTTTCCGGTTATCCCTATCATCGCGGACGCCTCAGCCTATTGAGCCGTATAGGAATGACAGAGTTGGAGGCGGAGTATACTGAATTGGATTTCTTCTTCCTGTGTCAGTATTACTATGTACTTATGACGGCGGCAGAGCGTATTAATAGTCTTTACAAGTTAACCTTTGCGATGGTGGAAGATGAAGATGCTTTGGCGGGTAGGGCTAGCTGTGGGAGCTATTCTGGCCGTTCTCGTCTTTGTAATTTGTGTGGTGTATAAGGCGGTGGGGGTTACGAAAGAAGAGACGATGGTGGTGGTTTCAGATTAAAAGTATACTTTTGTCTGTCAGATTGAAAGTATGCATCTCTCTATTACAACCATCTTCATTTTCTTGAAAAAATGTTTTATGTGGGAGAAGCTTCTTATGGCGGAGTAGAAGGAATGTTGGCCACTCCTATATAATGTAACCTTTAGATCAATCTGTAATGTTTATCGATGCAATGAATAACAAATGTTGAATGTAATGTTTGTCGATGTTCGAGTAGTGAGGATATGTTATCGAATATATTAAAAAAATTGTGTTTTAAATTGTGGTTATAAATATTCCTAAAAAGTAGGAGGTGGATAAAAAAAAAAAAGATATGATGGTATTTTGTCAAATCTATTTTAAAATGGTTAGATGTGTTCCAGTAGGTGATGTATTAAGGTACAAGGAATTGGACGTGCAGTCCCTTTTTATGAATGTAAGAACTACACTAAGGAAGATAGATAAAACTGAGGATGTAGATATGTATGTAGATGACTTAGAATGACAATATAATAATTTGTTGGCTGTAAGGAGATAGAGGGTGCAGGACTTCAAGAAGAGACATACCAGGCGTTATACTAGGCGAGTAGCCAAATGATATTGAAGGGGTGCGATAAACAGTCATGTGGGCCCTATAAATATCCTCGTAGGTGGCAACTGTTTATACACTATTATTGTTGAAAATTTATTTGTGTTGCCTGATTCTCTCTACTCATCTTTTGTTCCTGGTTCCAATATTGGTACGGAGGAGATTAGTCTTCTCATTGAGAGAACCAAAGTCGTGAAGGAGAGAGATATCCAAGCAGCACGTCGTCAAGATTAGTATTTGTCTATACTTTTCTTGTATGCCAAGTATTATTGTGTTTTTGTAATGAATGATTAAAACCCTTTTTTGATAGTAGTTGCATACAAGCTATGGAGGAATGAATTTTAGTACGGAATTGTATTTTTGAAAAAAATTGGGAAAACTATGTTTTAGGATTTTCTTTCGTTTTTGTGTTGTGGGTAAAATTGGAATGTGCGTGATGCGGATAATGTGTCATATGGGGTATGGGAATATAGGGGTTTAAGGGTTTGCTCTTATTTGGGAGGACGTGGAGAGAGAATGAATTTTAGGTATCGTAAATCTTATGGCTTGATTTTGGGGGGTTTCTGAGAAAATGGAGTTGTAGGAAGTGATGAGATAATGGGCAAAGTATTTTGCTGAATGTACGGTGTATATTGTCGAATTTGGCACCGGAGATAACGGAATTTTCAAAATTTTGCATGGGAGCTCCGTTCTGGCAGAAAACTGAAACATCTTCGAGAAGCTTTGTCCCGTTGAAAAACTTCAAGATAAAGCGTGAGGGTAAAAAGTAATTAATTTTGAAATAAAATTATATCGATGTTAGATTTAAATAATGTCGATATTAGATTTTAATAACATGGAGAAGTAAAAATGTCGAAGATAGTAACATATAGAATGATGTGTCGGAGAGTAAAACTCGACAAGTAATATGTACTTTAATAACTAAGAATATATAGTGTATAAGATATCATACTATGCCAACTTAAAAAGATAATATGATTTTCAAATAAATGGTTGAACCAGTTCAAAATGTTAACTGCCTTGACGCTGACTCAGAAAAAAAATTCAAAAATCTTGTCGATGTAGAATCGTTAATAATGGATGTTACTTCCTACGTGTAAGAGTTGGGTAGTGAGTGCAGAGTGATAAAAAATAGTATAGAGGTTGCTCGTCATAATCGAATGGATTTAGAGGTTGAGGTTATCGGGGTTTCAGAAGGGGAGAGAACAGAAAATTACGTGGAACATGAGCCACAAAAAAGTGATCGAGAAGAATGTACGGGTGGAGGTGGAGAAGGAGGAGAAGGGGAGGGAGAGATGGATTTTGTTGGGGAATATTATAGGGATGCCCCATAAACAAAATTATAAGTTTTAAACAGAAGTATGACATCTCATAGAATGTGATACTGGAGGAGTATCTAGGGGAGATGACAGATTAAGATCTCCCAATGGTTGGGATTCTCGTACATTGAGAACACATAAAGAAGGGGTTAAAGTTACCTCTATGAGCTGACCAGAAGAAAATTTTAAATTTCTTCAATGTTACCCCTGGTCAGTTCAATTTGAATGTATATGACCTATTTAGGGTTATGGCTGTGATAAATGGACGCTTAGAGGAAAGAGGGGAGGAAGTGATATTTGTGGATGACTTTTGTATGTATTACACATTAAAACATAATCCTCAGAAAGTGGGTTATAGGTATTTAGCTAAGTTTCTTAAGAGACAACTCTTTTATGAGATGGTATCGACTGGGGGGCAGTATTTCGCCGATAAGCTACTGGTGTCGGGGAACTATGAATTTGATCCGAAAGACCCTGGAGGCCCCTGAAGAAAAAAAAATTTACTTAGGTTTGTGTGTAAACTAGAATTTGTATGTTCCCAAACTTTGTCTTGCTGCTTGATTAATGATGTTCTAACTCATGTTATGTTGTGTGCAGCGTTAAAAGAGATCGATAGAGAACCTTCTATGAAGGAAAAATTGTATAACATAAGAGCCAATTATTTTGAGCGAATTGAATCGCTATTCAAAGACCAATAGAAGGTCGAGGGTTTGTTTCAGGAAGCTGGGCAGAAGAGAACCCGAACTAAAGGGTTAGAGATTCTATTGGTTGATGGGAAGATGTCGGTGAAAAATAAGAGGGCCGTTGGAGCAAGTATTCCCTCGAGAACTCTACTCTGAGTGGGTATACAACTAACTCCACTGTTGTAGAGGCAAAGCTCTTCTAATGGGGTTTTTTGGGAAAAGTAAAAGGAAGAGAGCTGTCGAATCTCCTCTTACCCCTGTACAACCATCGAAGAGGTTGCTTTGCCAACCTCTAGTGAAGAGGAGAGAGAAAGAAGAAGGTTTGGGTCGGGGACTGCCAATGTTCCATAAGGTTGACCATCGAAGGTGGTTGTTGCTACGTAATAGAGAGCTGCAGCAGGAAAAAAGGGTCCTCTTGACTTGTTAAAGGCGAAAGCTAGGGAAACTTTTGAAAGTTCTGAAGAAGAAACACAACAGACAATTGAGTGTTATGCGTCTGGGGCCAATTCTTTAGAAGAAGAGTTTGCCAGCTTCCTTATTGGGGCTGAGAGTTTATCGACTTTCTTTATTGAAGGTCATCATACGATGGCCAAGGTGAGGAATTTTTATGCCTTTATTCGTTTAACGACTTTGGTTCTATCTTCGAGATCTCATGTTTGTGCTATAATACAGATCAAGAAACTCCTTCTTGACGCCAAGCCTTAGATGCTTAGCGGTCAGAGCCTCGTCAATGAGCTCCTTGTCTCTAAAAACATTGAGAAGGAGCTCACCAAATAAAAATATGAGTTGATAAGAGAGAAGAAGATCTTGAGGCCAGGCTGAAGAAGCTTAGGCTTGGTGTAATTAAAATAAAGGAAGCTGCTATTCGGGACACAAAGTAGATGTGTCTGGGGGAGAAGAGGAAGGAGATTGAGAAAATTAGGGCTGATCTGGTAAAGGAGATGGATGAGGCCTTGTCTTTGTAAAATTCCATCTTCGTGGACGATGTTCGTGCGCTACGAAGGTTGATGGATGTGGGGAAGGCCAAGGCGCTGGCCCAAGCCAAAGAAGAAACTGATCGCCATCTGCTCAAGTCACTGAAGCGGATGAAGTCTAACTTTGCGATGCAATTCGAGGCTATGGAGGAGAGGAAAGACTTCTGCAAAGGTCTCGATGTTGTTACCAGTCTAACTTTCGTGGATTCGATACAGAGAATGAGGTGTCGGAGGCTGAAGCTTCGATGCCTGTAGTGGCTGAAGATAATGTGTAGGAAGAAGTGCTAGATTCTCTGACTCTTAAGTTACCTGTGAAGCTCCCTTCTCCAGCTCTTCCCCTTGAGCAATAATGATAATGCAAATTTAATCTATGCTGCTGAAAGATTTTTGTTTTGAAAGACTTTTTTGATGTATAAGTGGTCGATGGGATCGGTAAACTTTAATTTGAACAACACTTTTGAAAAAACTTGGTAAATATCTTTTTTGATGTTAATGATTTTTGTAATCAATAATTGAATATATCGATATTCAATATTGTGAATGAATGCCCCAAGTGTATGATTGGAGATGATAGTATGAGTATAAGATATTGAATTGTAAGTGTGCCAGAATCGTGTCTGTTTGACAATTGGACTCTGATTGAATAACCATGTTATGATTGTTGTGACTGTAAAGAATTGTGAAATGTATATCCTCTATAAGATATTTATAATGGATACCGACAGTTACAAATAATTGGTCTCCTATCTCAATGGGTAGTGGGCGAACTTCACGGATATCTTGCAACGACTCTATTTGACCTAGTGTAATGGCTACTGTAGAGGATCGAGATCTATAGTTGTGGATTTGACATATTTTTGAATGGTCATGTATCTTTGACTTGGTTTTGCTAGCTTCTCCTTGTCGAATCTAGAGAGTATGCTACCACAATATCTTCTCGAATGATTAGATGCCTTCGACTTGACTATTTTAGTTTGTTCTTATCGAATCTGGGAATATGCTACTACAGGTGTGTATGTAGAGTGTTGGTTATGTTGCAACAAAGTTTGATACACCGAATAACGTATAATCATTTTGATGGGTAAGTGTGTTAGGTCGGTGTTATCTCTTGGGGTTAAGTCACTCTTACATGCTCCTTAATATATATAACAATCCCATCAAATAAGGAACACTAGTAAGGGTGTAGAAACCTTAATTAATCATCTCTATAATCAAAGCTAAGGAGAATAAAAATGTAATCATCTAAAAGGTATTTATACATCTCTTTCTCTCTCTACATATTTCTAGCTCATCAATTTCAATTTATCTTAAGAGGATTTACAAATTTAGCTTCGTTTTTTTGCAATTATTTATCTTACGATCTTAACACTACTCCCTAATTGATAGAAAAAATTCAACATCCAATAACTTCAGTACAATTCTTCAACAAGGTACATCCTCTAATAATTTTGAAATTCCAATCTCTCATTTACATTTGGTTGGGTAAACTTCTCTTTGGAGGGTATGGAATTAAGGAAACGTAAATTTGTGGGTTTCCTCTTTAAATTTTGGAATTCCTCTCGCTTTTGATTAAGGGTTCATCCAAACAATGAAAATCCCATTGTTATATCCAGATTCCATAGCATGGGAGACAATGCTTTTCATCAAATTTGGTCCCTAGATAGAGAACTAATTGGAATAATTTGTTGATCTAAAACTTTACATTGTTGAGATTATATTTGTTTTCGGAGGTTTGAAGGTAAGCCTAATGGAGAAGAAGAACAAACTGATTCTTAAATCAGGGTAATAGTTTAGTTGGATATCTTTGGATGATTTGGATAATAGTCTTACGATATAGGTTTAACAATATTTTAGTTTTCCGTTATTGGGTTTATCTCTGCAATCGTTATATATTTGTATCGAAGTAATTAATGAAGAACAATATATTTTTAATAATTGGTAGTGTGTTTTGATCTTCATAGCCCACCCATTGACAAAGATCATCAATCTTGCCAGACATTGGGTTTGAAATAAAATGATATTGTTACCATCGAATTCATGCAATGTTAAAACACAATTTTAATTCTTAAGTTTCCAAAATTTTATTTGGAACATCTATTTATTTGAGCAATTAGTGGGAAAGTAGGTAGCCCCTTAATCATTTGGAACTAATATATGTATTTCCTAGCTTTTATTCTCATATCCTTAGGATGTATATGCAGTTCTTCAATTTTCTTGCCCAATATCTTACATTAGGTTTTCTCTGCTATTTTTTATAGATAAATTTTAGTTTTCTGCAACTATACATTCACTAAAACAATGTATTTCAACGAATGTATCTCTAATGTGGCAGATTTATAGTCTAAAACTGTATTAAAGCTTACAGATTAGTGAGTTCTTGAACAACCCGTTGTAGGAAAAATAAAGCTTTAACGATGGAAACAATGAATATCAAATATGTATTACCAGGAAGTGTTCGATCTATGCATTAAGGGATGTGTTGTTTGTTAATTTCATGCAGAACTTGAGAGAGAACTAATAAAATGTGTGTTGCTATAGAAAGTTGTGTCAGAGTTTTTTCGGTTGATTTCCCACCGTTTTGTGGTATACTAGTAGAAACCACCTAACCTGCCAAATCGAGCGGCATTTCCCACCTCTAGTGTTTTCCCTCCTTCGATCCTCTGTCAAGCAACCTCTCTACAGTCAACAAAATGGAATCGGTAGAGCTGCAACAAGAGATTTCAACTTCTTCAGCTCAAACCCCTCATAGCAATGGTGACAACAATGATGATGGTGTTAAGATAACATGTTTCTCAGAGGAATTAAGAGACTCTACAGTCCATTTTCAGATCATAGGCCTTCAAAAACAGGTGAATTCTTTACCCCCTTTTGTTGTCTTACTTCTTGTAGCAGTTTATAGCATTAAATTACAATAAAAAGAAACCCCATCACAAAACCTTAGTCACCCCTTGCCTTAATTTGTAGTTATTTGGGATTTTTGAGGTGGAGTTTTGAAAATATGTTGATCCCTTAATTTCCCATTTAACCTTTTCGGCGAAGTATGATTAATTGATGTTCTTGCGAGTCGAGCAGTGATTTTATGATGTTTTCTTAGCGATGTTTAACTTACGAATAGGCGATGAATTTTTACATGCAGAAGGGGGAAACTTTGGAAAATTATAGAAATCTGGTGGATAGGCATTGAAAAGATGAGGATTATCTGTACATATAAATAAGTAAAGTAAGAATAAATACTTCGATCATAACCCAACGTTCTTATTACTTCTTAAGTTTGTGCTTATGTGATTCCGAAAATGGAATAGTGGTTGAACTCCCTTTCCTATGAAGTTTGCTTAATTTTACACTTTATAGGAAATTAACTGGAGGGTAGGGTTAAGTTGAACAAACTCTCTTGGCTGATATGAAGAGTCGGTAGGTAAGGATGACGAAGAAGATACAGGGAGTAGAATTAAGGAGGAAGCGTGGGTTTGGATAGATACTAAATCTCGTGGGGATGTGTTGGGTCAAGTCCTTTGAGCCAAGTTTTGAATTCTTTTGTAATTCTTAGTGAGGTAGAGGAGACGGGGGGGGGGGGGGGGGGGGGGGGGGGAGAGAGAGAGAGAGAGAGATATGGTTACTTATGCAGATTTTAAAAATAATTACGTGGAGTATATATAATCTCCTGCAAATGGGCAGCTTGTTTCGAATATGATTAAAAGCTTTTTTAACAGTGAATTTCTCTTGTATATCTGGTTTGAAAAGGCATATATAATTTTTTTTTAAAGCATACATAGTTTTTTGTTTTTTTTAAAGCATATATAATCTTCTGCATTATTAACAAAAACATCAGTTAAATTAACTCCTGCATTTGCAAGGAGTTGCTGGTTGTGATGATCAAGATCCCATGCACCCTCTTTAATGAATTCAGAAACCATGTTGTGTTGTTTACCCGTTAAAAGGAGCTAAAGATGGATTGTCCCTCAGCCCCTAATCCAGTCCAGTCATCCCTTTACCAAAACAAGGAAACCCAGATTCCACTCAGCAAACAAAATAATTTGATAGTAACCAACTGTCCATATTACTTCTTAAGTTTGTGCTTATGTGATTCCGAAAATGGAATAGTGGTTGAACTCCCTTTCCTATAAAGTTCGTTTAATTCTTCTTTTTTTGAGTAAGTTGAAAGCTTTGGAGGGTAAATTGAGCAAACTGTCTTGGCTGATATGGAGAGTGAGTATGTAAGGACGATGAAAGAGATACATGGAGTAAAATTAAGAAGGAAGCATGGAGTTGGATAGATACTAAATCTCGTGGGGATGTGTTGGATCAAATCCTCTGAGCTAAGTTTTGGATTCTTTTGTAGTTCTTAGTAAGGTGTTGGAGACGAGGAGGAGGGATATGGTTACTTGTGCAGATTAAAATAATTGCGTAGAACACGTGGGGGTTTGGCACGAGGGAGAGGAGGGACATCAGGTTTTATGTGAGGAAATCAAGTCTTATATTCTGTTATTACAAGATACAAAACTTCAACACATGTATCAGAGTATAATTAACTTTATACCGACATCTCTTAAAAAGAAAGAGAGAGACGATGGGACCTACTACAACGTTGCATTTTGCATGTCTGCATATTCTCTGTAGTACAGTATCAAACAACATTTTCCTTCAATGTCTCTACGATAAATGCGGTTAATTTTTGAAGGTTATTCACTCTTGCACTGGTGTGAAATTTGAGTTATTTTGTGCATAGAGGTACCTTACACGAACTCGGAAAATTGACTACATACTGACCATATTCTCCCATGTAGCTGACTTTTTGATTCTGAGAACGAAAAAATCGATATGCTTTGTAAGCAAGGAGTATGACTTATGGATATCGTGGTTGTTATGTGGTTATTGTCAAACTCTTTAGGAAATTTGAGAGTTTAATTTTTGCCGATTGTCTTTAAATTATGCTACAACGACATGAGGTAAAAGGAGGAAGAGCTAAGAGAGGAGGTAAGACAAATGCTTGAGAATCAGGTAGCCATAATGTTATTTTGGTGGTGTTGGCAAGAAATTCATCAGTGGGGGATATTTTGAAATAGTTACATACATGTAGGAGGTAGTTGTGACTGGATTGACAACAAAAACGAAAGATAAAATGTGTTTTTTAGTTAAAGAGCAAAATATGAAGGAACATGGGTCATTTCATTTATTGTCATTGTTAGTCTTGAATATGGCAAATCACCATAATTGTTGTGCTTATTTTTTCATTAATACGTGGAAGTTCCATTCCCCATATTAATACTTTTTTTTCCTTGCATTTTCATTTTGTATGTAGATATATGCTTGGATTGGTTGCCAGTCTGCTAAACTTGGGCACTTATATGCAGCCGCCACTACTCGCCCTGTGAGTTGACATCTTTCTTGAAACCATTTCCTTGTTCTCTGATTTTGTTTTTGATTTTCTGTTTGTTTTTGATGGGTCCCTATAGAACAATACAGTAAGCATTACTTCCATACTTGGAGGTACCTCTGACAATACAGGAACAGGCATTGCTCGCCGCGTAGGTACTCACAAACTGTTTCTCATGTACGTCATGTTTATTCTTTTTTTTCTTTTTTTTAACTATTCTGTTAACATAAGAAGTACTACTTTTTTTCAGTATTGAAGACTGGTCTTAACATAATTCTTGCCTGTGATATTCCTAAGAACAACCCCATGCTTGAGGTCTCTCTTTTTCTCCCTCTATTAGTTTCTATGTTTTTCATTTGGCTGATAAGCATTAAATAACTACTTGCTCAAAGGCAAAAGCACTGTGAAAAGGGAAGGAATAAAATCGTCTTGGCAACTTACCATTTATATACTTTTTCGATATTAAAAAATGGTTAGACTGGTCTGCTTGTGCTTCTGTTTATGAGCAAAAAGTGTTGTTTCTTGTAGTGCAAGTCTGTGGTCTAAGAGATTATAACAGTACTATAATCTTCAGGTAGATATAGAGCGAATTTTTGTGCAGAAGCTAATAAGTCTGGGATACACAGCATCTAGACCTCAACATTGTCGCTAACAAAGCTAAAAGCATCTTTGGAATCTTTGCTGATAATCAGTTTGGCCCGTTATCATATGTTGCTGATCAAGTTATCCAAACAACATTACATTGAATAGTTTCTTATGTTGTAAACTACAATATAATTTTCTTCTGTTTTAAGTGTTCAAACGACTATGTTGCTTCTGTTTTACTTTGAGGTTAGTTTTACATTTCTCTGAACTCGGTTAATTTTAACTATAATTTTGTTATGAAGTATGTTTTGAAATGGGCAAGTTCTTTGTATTTTGTTTCCCTAGGGATACTTCATACTTTAGGATGGAAACGATGTCTTGATACTTACACATTGATGGTTGCGACTGAACCTGCACACGATAGATGTGATTGACCGTGCAAGTAAATCTTAAACCACCAGAAACTGGATCCAGTAGTTACTGCTGCTGTGTGTACATCACTCCCTATAAATGGATGTACCCAGTCACAAATTTCTTTACATCACTCTATGAATAGACGTACCCAGTCACAAATTTCTTTGATGCCTTCGCTATCCTGTTACCTAACTCGTTTTCTGATAGCAAGAGAGTAAGTTGGCTTGTGAGGAAGTAACTATCCCAATCGTATAACTAAATTGTAAAGAACAGTGCCATGTGATGATAAATATCCACAAGTTTAGCTTTCTCATAAGTAAACATGTATAAACCGAACTGACCAAATCTAATATAAAAAATTGCACAAAATGATAAATCTCATGTAAGCTTTCTGTATTTTAAGTATGTCTGAATCTCAACCGCGATCTGATATTCTTTATCTGAAATTGAAACATCCCTTAGGCACAAATTTGGGTTGTCCTTGAGAATATCGCTGTGGCTGTGGGGCGCCAAAGTCAGTTTAAGCTTAACTTCGATTGGTAGCTCCCCAGTATCTGACCCCCAATTTCCTTCTTCCCCATGTAAAATAAACAACACAAAAAAGAAGTTGGCATAAAAGACTTAACACTTGAATTGAGGGCTTAGCAGGAACTACGGACCCCTCCAGTCTTAATCTGAATTAACACTGTTATCAACTGGAGTTTTTTGTGTTCTCTTTAACCACAAGTTTAGAGGTTTCTCTAAGACAGTCACATTAATATTACCCCATATGTCCGGTTTCACGGGAAGACTTGCTATTCTCTCCGCAATTTCCATGTCTTCTGGAAGTACAGCACCAAACACGGTGTATGCATTTTTCCATTCATTGTGGTTTGCTAAGCTTATAAAGAACTCTGGGCCTGAACCAACCCATGCAAGTGACCCTCTTCTTATTCTAGGACAAGCTTCTGTTGGAACCTTTTTGAACATGGTTCCTTCTGCTTCAAGTGTCCCTTGAATGAGGGCAAACGGAGGGCCAAGAGATGCCTACATAAGTCACAACGCAAATCTGTTAAAGCTCCCTCAAGAGAAAGGTTATGGATTGCTAGTTCGCTACAGTTAGGCCATATTTTTAGAGCTCTTGAAATTATACAGGGGCTGCAACTTGCGAATGTTCTAGATTAATGAAATAATAGAATAAAGATAAAAGATAACTAAACAGAGAAATTGAATATATCTTACGTCTTTTATGTGGTTTCCTTTAGAATCCCACGAGCTACCCCGGTTTTCTGCTCGATAAAATTTGCAACCCGCACAATGACGCATCAGCAAAATCTCAAGAATGTAATTCACAGAATGTGGGGCACAGTCGGGAAAAAGCTGTAGGAAGTCAGACCTTGTCAGAAATTTGTTCAGAAAGAAAATCAAATTTGAAATATCATATCAACGGAAGTATTGAAAGCCAACATTAGATACTTAGAAATGATAGCTTACTTTTACATGCATAGTTCCATACTCCGTTTCCAGCCCAATGATTCCCTAGGAAGACAAAATATAAAAATAACATGGAAGCAGCCATGTTATGATATCTCAATAAGTAAATCAAATTAGACTTTTGTACAATCCAAATGGAACATATAAATAGTGCAAGAACAGGGTGTCTTTAATAGCAATTTGTGGAATTTCCAAGCATTGATTAAAACTCTGGGCATATTGAAATTTAGAAGGAGAATAATAACACTTTTCTTTTCCTTGCAAAAAACAGTTTCTCCTAGCGTGCACATTGGCTTTTTGTTTGGCACTGGACAAAGTTCTAATACGAGGCCCACAATCTTATATCTTGAGGATGGTATAGAGCAGGAGACCAAATTTATCATTCAAATGCTATAAATTAACACATAATATGGGTGTTTATATCTGAGCTCTGTGAGTTTGTACCTCATCTAACCATAGAGATATGGAGTCATACTCTTATCACTATTTGCCTGACTAATCCAAAGGAGCACATGCAATACCCTGCAAACCATACATACGGGGTAAATAAGGATTTCTCGTGGTGGGTGACCTATTAAGTGACTGGAGAATCGATCTCAGGACCTCCGCTTCCTAAGGCATGGTCTATCCATTTCTCCAACTCCTGGGGGGTTTGAGATTCAGATTGAGTGGAAGAATGAATCTCGCTCCCACACATCTCTTGACCTCTCCCATTACTACAAATGTGGAGATGATTCAACAGTGGTTTTTGCGGATATAAAGAGGGGGTAAAAAGGAGAGCAAACCCACATTTTTTATAACCAAATCTTGGTCATCAGCACCCGTGTACAACATATAGCTGTCAACCAACGAGGTGGCTTCGGCCTTCCTTCCACTACTTGTGCCTTCGTTTTTCTAATGCACGTACCTTCGGCAAACTTTTCAAGAGAATATTGTTGTCATTTGAAAGACCACATTGAGAGCTCCCGTATTTTATTTTTCTTACCTTTTGAAAGATATGAAATTTTGATTTCTGTTTGAAAGCTAGTCGTTTTAAATATTAATTTGATAATTAAAGTTCATATCTAAATTCGGTCTCGAAAAGTAAACCTGGCCATGAACAAAGCGTTGATGGGGTCACACAAGTAAACATACTAGCTCAGTCGAACATGTTAACTTAGCCGCTTTAAGGAAGAAGCTTCATGAAATGTAGTTAACTGATCCACCTCTCTCCTTTCTTTTTAAACATGTAGCATATATTAAAGAGAATCCATTCCTTAGAAATAGGATTATCCGTGGTAAGAATTCTGCCTAAAGCAACTGTCACAAAAGGGGCCAAGGGTGGAAAGAGCAAGATAAGAAAGATTTTTCTGTACAGACATTTCAATCATCGCAAGTCCAAAGCCCTTTTGTCTTTTTCAGTGGCATTCGGACGAATAGCCCCAACCTCACAATGAGATTAGCAATGAAAGTCATCTCTTCATAATTTTATTTCTCCAAAGGTTATAGTTCTATTTCATACCTGTACCAAATTATGACGTTTGCAACAGTTCTAAATTTGAATCTAGCCACACTTTTTTTTAAAGGTAAGCTGCTTATGATGGGAATTGATCCCAGGACCGCATATGACTCTGGAAGGCCTTGCAAGAGGGTAGTCCCCAAACCAATTACCCTCAATTCCCCCCAGAAAATCAACCTACCTCTAGCCCAATGCTTTTCTAAATCCTTAAACGTTTCTCTAAGCACTACACAACATGTGATCCTAAAAGGGTAAATGAAAGCAAGACCACTAAGAAAACAAGAATCCCGAACCATACTAGACCATCACTAGCATTAAGTCAATAAAGACCCCAGTAAACAATGAGGTCCTTAATTGTCACTCCTAGGAGGAAGAGGATCATGTATTTGATCTCTTGGGAAACTCTCAACAACAGGAAGCAGATTCTCAACTCACTCACGAGACCTGGCATTCTGAACTTCCGAATGGGTAAGAGGCAAGCCACCAACTTCTCAACTAATCCATCAATGCCAATAACTGATCTTAATTTAGCAACTGGAATTACCACCATCATAGGTCGGATACCTATATAAATTTTAATTATATAAAAAAGCGCACTCATAATGACCATCCTTAGAAAAATCAACTTATTATTTATTTGATGGTTGTGACTTCTAACACAGTTGGAATCCAATTTCTTGTTTGAATTCTGCATGTTTCTATAGAACTTGTTGCTTTAGCTACAAAGCTATCATGAAGTAAGAGGGGAAACCAAACTAATGCTTATTGAATAATAACATATATAAATCAAGATGGCATACTTGTGACATATGGAACTATCCATTTACCATTTCATTCTAATAAATTAGGTGGCAATTATGTACCTCTCCTTTTCCATAGACAAGCCCGGAAGTCCATATAACCTTTTCTCCTGCATCTTGACGGTCCGGGTTCAAGTTGTCCCTTTGTTTCTTCAACCAGCACTAGAAATAAGACAGATAAAAAATGAACCTTTTGTAAGAACTATGCAGTTTTAAGCCGCTCAAATCCTTATTATACTAGCAGAGTAGATTGGCATGTGCTACAAGTGTCAAGCATGAGAGGTTCCTTAAGTATTAAACAATGATTTCAAATAATTTCTGAAATTCTACCATAATATCAACTATAAAAAACAAGATAAAATGTACATGTCTATCCTATAACAACAAAAATACTGATGACTACGAAAAACACAGACAACGGAAAATCCTATATCATGTAAATGGAAAATAGACTTTTCAAATCTTTCTTTTGTGGAAAGAAAGATTTGCTTTACATGACCCTTGACCGCATAACTGTCTACTTTAAGAAGATTGTGAACAAGGAACTTATGAAAGTAACCCTCGAATGCTGTTCACCGAAGTAATATTAAAACAATTTTGAGAATGTGCAATGACAAAGGCCGTTTTTGGTCCTTAATGAAACTCCACTCAAGCCTATCATAAGCCTTCTCCATGTCTAATTTGATTCTCATCCAACCAGTTCTCCCTTGTTTGAGGGGTGATTGAAACTTGAGAGTGTGGACTAAAATTATCCTGAATATAAAAAATCGAAAACTAATTCCATATTTTAAATAATTAGTAGGAAAAATTCTAAAAAGTTGCAAATAACCAAAAAACGAAGAAAAAGGAAAACATATTTCATTCTTTAAACCTATAAATCTTTGTGGTTCTATTCATCAGCGCAAGAGACATATTTTACTCTATTGACTGTACTTCAATATTTTCACTCAACAAGTTTACAATCTCTCTCACTCTGTGTGGTTTTTGTCCAAATCTCACTCTATTATTTCATCATTTAATTAATTTCACATCCAGAAGTACTCCAGATTTTCTCTCCATTTTTTTCTGGATTTTCTCTTTTGACGCTTGCTTCAATTTCTCTTTCCCACTCTTGAAACTTCACTGCCCGAAATTCTCACCGGATTTCTTCACTCAATAAGTTCTCTATCCACAAACTTCCTCTTTTCTAGATTTTTCATTCTAGATATTTTTCCTCTATGGAAATTTCTCTCCAAATTCCCTATATGCTCGCTTCAAATTTTAGTAATCAGATTATCCTAATCTCAATCTTCTCTCCTTAAAGCTTCTTTCTAGGGATTTTCTTCCTAACACATTAGCTTGTTTTTAATTTTCCACAAAACAAATGCATCCTAAAGGGGGCAATTTTACATAGTACAAACCTTGCATGTTTATGACCCTCAAGTACAATATACATCTATTTTTAATGGAATTCTAGACTTGATTCTTAACCAAGAATTACATATGTATAATCCAATTTCCCCGGATCATTTCACATAAAAAAAATTACATAGGATTTAGCTCTGAAATACCAAACATAAAATCCCATCTCCTAGGTTCACTAAACCATACTACTGGCAATTGCAATCCACCACATTCATTTTATAAAATACACTAACAATTAAAACCCATTTAGCTAAAAATGATGAAATATAGAATGATAAAATAAATTTCTCACCTCACCAAACTTAGGCCCACACGCATCTCTATTCCCACAAAAGACCCATGAATCACACAAACAATCACCATTACCACCATTACACATCTCCTTACAAGCTCTACAACAATCCTCAGAACTATTCAACTTAAAATCTGATCCCCAGTTTGCAGTAGATCCCCAAAGCTCCAAATTCCCAATTCCTCTACAACAATCTTTCTCCCCCACATCCTCTGACCCCAAACCCAAATTTCTCTCCTCATTCAACCTCAAATCAAACCCCTCAATCTTAGAAATGCTGACTGGGTTAAACGCAGTAGAGAGACAATTGTAAACCAGAGAACAAGAGATGAGACCCATTACTAGTAAGATCAGAAAAACCCAACGACTGATTTTTGGATCGTTTTGTTTACGACCCATTTTAGATTTTGAGGAGAAGAGAAAACCCAAATTTTTGTTTTGTATGATTTGTTGTGGATGAGTTGAAGAAAAACAGAGAAGTTTCAGTTTTTTATAATGAGGGTTATTTCAATTGAGGCAAAAATATTCTGTGTTGTAATAACAGTTGTTGACATTTGTACAAAAAGAGAGAGAGTTGATGAGTTGGACCTTAGATTTGTTTCATTAATGGTGATTGATTGTTTCATAAGGTAGGAATATATATTTATTGATGGAGACGACGACCATGCAAATAATTCTTTGTTTTTTGGGTCGGGATAATAGCACCTCCCACATTTTTGTGACACACACACAAATGCTTTACGATAAATAACAACTCACGTTTTCTCGAAATTCGTAATTAAAAATGAAAAGAAAAACAAATAGAAAATAATGCGCCCCCCCCCCCCCTCTAACTGATCCAAGTAATTCACAAATTACCAATTTCTCTATCATATCTCTTTAACTAATTCACAAATTCTCAAGTGGGAACTGCGAATATTGTCACTGTTATCAACTTTTGGTCTCTTTTCCGCTCTATTTGTATTTGGAAGCCGTTGGTCTCTCTATGTTTAGCTACGATTGAAAGGTAGTTTTACCTGCATCTTTTAACATCCCCTAAAGTTATCTTTTATCATAGTTCTCAAACTCTGTCTGTTTCTAGTTCTAGACCGTAAGCTTGTTTACGAAAAAAAAATTTACTACTTACAGCGAGTTTATACCTTAATAGGAATACATAATTTAAAATCTATCAACCACAAGTCCTTTATTACGGTACAAATGGTCACAGTTACGGTTATTTTGTAGTGACGTACGTAGTTTGTTTCGGTGTTATTTTTCCACCATATATTTTATGTTACAGTTTAGTTTGGATCCTTAAGTATTTATTTGTTTTAGATTTTTTGGCCGTAAGCCTTAATTTGGTCATTTCGAGGGTTAAATAAATTTGAAATTCACTTTGCAGAAATTGCTCCAAAGAAATGACAACAGGGTAAGAAAACGATGAAGAAGGTGGTAGAAAAAGTAGTTGAATATCCAACTGTGGATGAATCAACACCACAAGGTACAACTCAGGATGAGGTAGAAGGTGTGGTAAATGTAAGGGAGTTGGAGACAGGAGAACTTGAACCCCCTATTAAGAAAAATGAATTATTTGAGAAAGAAAAGGCAGAATTGGCGAAGGTAATTGAGTTGCAAAAAATAAGAGCTGTCGGCCATGTTTCTGAGAGAACTAGAAAATTATAACCCAAACTTGGCCCAAATGAGTAGTTGGCTATTGTTGTATATAATGAGTTTCAAGTGCCGTTGCAACTAAGATTAGAAGAAAGGCAGGTGCAAAAAAAAACTATTGATCACCAAGTTCAACCCAATCCTGAGGTACAGGTGGCAGTAGGAATAAAAGATAGCAACATGCAGTCTGAAAGTGTAGATAATGTTGAAGTAATATCAACGGGTAAGGCAACAACTGAAGAAAGAGAAGGTGATGCAAATTTCATGGCACCAGGAGAAAGTTCTTTAAATGAAAAACTAATGCAGCTTGATCTAACTCGCTTGTTAAAAGAGGAAATGTAAAGTAAAGTGAAATAGGGTGTAGCAACAATTGTTAAAAGTGTTTTAAATGATTGTAATGATGGTACACAAGGGAATACGGTGTAAGTGATAATAGTCAAAAATTCGGTCTTATAGACAATGTTGAAATCGAGTGTCGTTCACTTCCGAACAGGACTAGAAATTAGATTTAGTCTTGTAATTTAGTAATCTAAGGTTGTAAAATTGCAAAAATCAATTATATAATTTGTTTATCAAGAAAGAAAGTCTAGGGGTTTCAAAATTCAGCTTCATCGACACATAATATCAACATAATTTAGCATTATTTCTCCCAAAATATCAATAACGAATATATAACTCATGTCAATCTAACCCATGCATAAAAAGATAAGTAAAATATATTGTATGAACTAAGTACGTACCAAAAACACATCTTATGAAAGTTTATACTAACTGTGAAATGTTAATTAGTAGCATGCCTTGGAAAAATACAACATTAATACTATTTGGGTAAAAATAATTACTACGACATTTGGGAATTACAAAACTCAATTTATATCTCTATTTAAAGAGATCATAAGATGATAATGAATTTCTCATGTCATAGTGATAGGTTTCATTAACATTTGCTCATATGTGGCAGGAGAAAATAATACTTAATATGTGACATTACATGTTAATGGCGGCTTCATCCTCACCCTTGGAGATGAGTTAGCCGGCCATTATAACAACTATAAAATTTAAATAATATGAGAATAAAAGGAACATAAACTAAGAACAAAAAGGTGAATTTTATTGACTTACAAAACGAAATGCTCCAAATGCTTACAAGACTTTCACCAACTTACTCCAACAATGCTCTCTTACACTCTACAAGAATGATTATCCCAAAATTGGATGATGATTATGAGCTCACCACCACTCCTTTTATAGATGAAGGAGAGGTTTCTTACATTTAATATGAGATTGTAACCTATGCCATGAATGTACATAAAAAATATAACCTCCAAGAGTTATCCTTTAAAATGTAACCTCCCAATATGCGACCATGTACTTGACAACTCTACATCCTTCTCCAGCAGTTCATCTTTTGAGCTATATATCTCGGTATTTGCACATATTTGATAAATGAATGATTATCTCAAAATTGGATGATGATTATCATGAGCTCACCACCACTCATTTTATAGATGAAGGAGAGGTTTTTTACATTTAATATGAGATTGTAACATATGACATGAATATACATAAAAAATGTAACCTCCAAGAGTTATTATTTAAAATATAACCTCCCATGTGGGACCCATGTGCTTGACAACTCTACATCCTTCTCTAGCAGTTCATCTTTTGGGTTATATATCTCGGTATTTGAGTATATTTGACAAATGAGCTCTATGTGACCTGAAGTGCAAAAATTGGTTTTAAAAGTCATGTTTAATAATAAAATTAAGGATATTAAATATTAAGTCATAGGGAAATGTGGTCATTTTACATGTCCATCAGGAAGTAGTTCAAGAAGGTGAAGTAGTGGTTAATGGGTAATCAGAAGATATGAATGTGGATGATGAAAATAGGGAGAAAACCAATGATGAGATAAATTATGTAATAAATAAGTATTGGAAGAAAATGGGATGGGGAGGGTAGACACTGATCACCCAACTATGGATGAAATGGATGTTGAGGTCCCAAATGGGAAATTTTCTAATACTTCTGCTATGAATGTAAGTAGCGGTGCAAGGAATGTTAAGGTCCCTTTTGAACATTTTTTGGATAGTACCAGCGTTCCTGCTGCTAACAATGATACCAGAGATGAAGATGAGCTGGATGATATGTTCCCTCTGCTTATCTAGGAAATTGATTCTTCAGGAGAGGACTCAGACGGTCTTGAAACTAAAAGCTATCATGGTAGCCCTAAGAGGTCAACAATTCTTGTTAGTTTTAAGCACCACAGGGATAAAAACATATGGGTGGGAGAGAAATTTATTATTCTCAAAATAAAGCAACACAGAGTCAATCTTAGCAAGTAGAATTGGCATGATGAGTGCATAATATTTCGGGAAAAGATTATTGATACTGGCCTGAGTATGGTATTTGATGTGTATTATTGGTATAATAATCAGGTAATTTGCAATGCTTGTTCGGGGCATTGGCAGCCAGAGACAAATACCTTCTACTTAACTGTTGGAGAGATGACAATTACGTTAGATGACGTTCACCATATTATTGGTATACATGTTAGGGGCCGACCTTTGCATTTCCCAAGGAAGGTTGACACAAGCAAACCTTTTTCTGCGATAGATTATTATTTTGATATGATAGCAAAAGTACTTGATCATTCCAAGACAAAAATGTTTAAGCTTCTTGATGGCTCATGCCGTGTGGCAATTCATTGGTTCAAGGATACATTTACTGGAGATAACAAATGGACCAACGACACGGTTGATAATGTTATGGATCGGTACGTGAGGGCTTATATATTGTATATGTAAGGGCTTATTCCAACTTTCGGTCTCACAAGTATAAGCTAATCGACCTCCGTGGAAATAGCTCGAGCCCATTGCCACGACGTCATTTAATATAGCCGTTACAAGATGGAAGAGTCAGAACGTTACGCTACCATTATGAAGGTCTATAAAAACTTTGTTGTAACGTTTATGATTAAAAGATATAACGGTCATATTATAAGACCTATAAATAGAACCAGAGAACTATAGATTAAGGGGAGAGAATTCCATCTACACAGGATTTTCTACCTAGAAACTCTATACATAACTACTTACAGCGTTCTTTATAATAGCTAGTCACTATCAATAAAGATTTCTTTCTAAATCCTCAAGAGAGGTCGTGGTTTTTTTACCTATTCAGAGGTTTTTCACGCTAATTTTTATGTGTGATTAGTTGGTATTTCCTACTTTCTAAATTATATTCGGTGTAAGATATTAAGATCAAAATATGAAATTAAGCTCTTACATTTGATGTCGTCTGTGCGAACCGCAAACAATAGGTCATAGTGCTCGAAAGCCGTCAACTCGCAAAATGTAGAGCCCAAGCCAGAACCCTCAAAATGGACAGAACAAAGGAACAAACGCGATGGTGGAGTTACGCACCACTCTGAACTCCGAAATAGAAAAGATGGCGATTCTGGAATAGCAATTGGCAGACGTACAGGAAGTATTGAAAGTTCTTCAAGGACAACAGATGATGACACACAAAAACAAGAAGGCGATGCCAGCTACATCGAGAATTTTAGCTCGAGACAGGTTAGGATCTCTCCGAGGTAACAGCCATGGAGCAGACATTCGATCTAATCATAACCAGCGCCAACATAAGGTTACACTGATTCCGACTGCTCAAGACGAAGTCGACAAAATACTTGTTAACCTCAGATAAGTGGAAGATCCACAAAGAGGAAGGACTCGGATCCCTGTACGTGAACTCTTAGCAAGGGAACCGGAGATCACAACCCTTGAGAAGGACGAATCTAACGCCAAACGATCACAGCTCGGCAATTCGACACATAAGAGCATGTAGACAAGTGCATCAAAAAACTACTAGAGGCCCAGGCACACACAAGGAAAAGTATCTTAAACAGATTATAGAAGAGTCTGATTGTAAAAACTCTATTAGACGAAGAAGTTCCAACAAGCTTTCACACCCCAAAAATCCAAAAATATAAAGGAACCGATCCAATAGAATACGTTCAAAAATTCTAAGATGTTTTGGGTCTGTATTTCACATTAAATCACATGCTGTATCGCCTCTTCCCTACCAGTCTCCAAGGCGAACCCTTACGATGGCTCCACTTACTAAAGGAAGGATCAATTCATACTTTCAAACAATTGCGGGAACTCTTTATCAAGAACTATTCACACAACATGGACAAAGATGAAAATTTCTACAATATTGTTAGTCCCAAACAGATGCCGGGAGAGAAGCTCGAAACATTTACCAAGAAATTCTTGAACTTGGCAAGAAAGGTGGACAACCTCTACTAGAAGATTACCATTTTAGCCTTTACCAATGCTCTACTTATGGAAAGCTGAGCGAAGGAATACCTCATCTTGAATAAACCTGTCACCTTGGAAGACATGATTGACAAAATCAACAGTTACAACGACCTCGAAAGGATGATGTCTGAAAGACAGAAACCACATAAGGCAATCCTTACAACAAAAGGACAAAATTCAAATCGATAGTTCAAACGAATAGCAGATACCGGAGGGGACAAAAAACATATTAAATCTAATGGAGATCGACCCTAGAAAGGCAACGGCCTTCTAAAACCATGTCTTCCAAAGTAAATCACTACGTTGGCCAACATGTATCCTACACTCCAAAAGGATAAATTCTTTCGAAATGCCCAACCTCTCCAGCCCATCGAAGGAAGGTCGTACTGTATACACCATAAAGTTTAACACCGCCATACCTAGGGTATAGTCTTAAGGATGGTAGACTGCATGAGTTTATCGTCGACCTGGAAAGTTACCAAAATGGAAGTTACAGACTTACTATTAATGTTATCCAGGTCGAAGGAGGAGCAGAAAAGAAACTTTTGTACCATATTTGCATCAATCATTTAATCGAGACACACAAAGTCAACAGATCGGTAAGATTAAAAAGGCGTTGCCTCCTCCAATGTCACGACCTGTTTATAGTCAACAAGGAGGCTCGTTTAATTTCAAAATCCAATAATAGACATACCGGGATTTCCTTTGAAGATTGCGATACCGGCTACGTGAGATTCCCTTATCATGACGCACTTGTTGTCATGTTAAAAATTAGAAATGTGGTCTTACACACAATGATGGTAGATACTGGAAACAGTATCGAATTACTATTTTAAAGCACAATTGACCAGATTAAAACTAGTAACATCGATATCGTTGGTTTCAAGGGATCTAAGGAAGAATGTGTAGGCAAGATTGTACTCCCCATTATAGCAGGACCAACAACTATCGATATAACATTCTATGTTATAAACATAAAATCATGTTATTTATGAATAATAAGACAATATTGGTTGTACAATATGAGGGTGATACCATCGACCTATCACTTAGTACTATGGTTCGAATGGAATGGTGGGATATATGAGATCAAAGGTAGCCAGAAGCTCACTCGCGCTTGCGAGAACACAGTTGTTATCACGGCAAAACCTTCCGAAGAATACGTAGTGTAGCAATTACATACCACTCTGCCCATGGTAGACTAAACACCAAGCATAGAAATTACAGAATACATCAAGATCAGTGGGAACATGAGAAACACATATATTGGAACTCTCCTACCTATCACAGAACATAATGCTCTTATTCAATTTCTGAAAGACAACAGTGATGTGTTCGCATGGACATTTCATGAGATGCCAGGAGTTGAACCCCTCTTTGGTTTTCCATAAACTTTGCTTAAACGACAAGGCCGAGGCAGTCAAACAAAAATAGAGAACACTAGCACCCTGACTCAGGGAGGAAGTTAACAAGGAGACCATCAAACTTATCGAGGCCGGTTTCATCTGAAAGGCAAATTATCCTGACTGAATCTCCAGCATCGTAATAGTTCTAAAGAAAAATGGCAATATCAGAGTATATGTGGATTTTACATACCTCAATAAACACATGCCAAAAAATAGTTTCCCCCTCCCCATCATTAACCATCTGCTCAATTCAACCACTGGACACGAACTCCTGTTCATGATGGATACTACATCATGATATAATCAAATACCTTTTTTACCTGAAGATCAAGAGAAAACAACTTTTATTGCAGAGCTCAGTCTATACTACTACAAAGTTATGCCTTTCAGACTCAAGAATGCAGGAGCCCCTTATCAGAGATTGATGACCCAAATGTTCAAACCTTCTCGGGAAAACGATAAAGGTTTACATTGATGATATGTTGTGTAAAATTCTAAAAAAGGAAAGTCATCTAACTGATCTACACGCTACTTTCGAAATTCTTTGCTTATATAAGATGAAACCGAACCTTGAGAAATGTCAGTTTGGAGTCCAATCAGGGAAATTCTTAGAACATTTAATTAACAAGAAAGGAATTAAAGTTGATCTAGATCACATCTGCGCCCTATTATCCATGCCTTCACCAAAAACAAATAAAGACGTACAAAAGTTGGCTAGAAAAATAACAGTAATCAACCGATTTGCATCTAAATCTTTAGGCCGTTGTAGGTGACTGTTTGACCTGCTATGGGAGGGACACATAGAAAGGGAGGACCAAAAAGAATCTTAGTATTGAATGGGATGCAAAATGTGAAACGACTTTTTAGGAACTGAAAAGCTACCTGGGCAAGCCGCTGATAATGAGTACCCCCACAGAAGGTTAAAAAACTTATAGTATACCTTGCAGTCATAGAAAACTCATAGAGTTTGGTACTCATTCGACTTGATAATAAAATAGAAAAGCCGGTCTATTTCATCAGCAAGTCTCTTACCCCAACAGAGACACGATATACCAAGATCAATAAATTACTCCTAACCCTCGTATATAATTCCTAAAAATTAAAGCAATACTTTCAAGCTCATTTAATTCGGGTAATGACAAATTACCCTTTGCGAGTGGTCTTGTTAAAAAAAGGCAAAAACCCAATGAGTACAGCAATGGTCAGTTATTTTGGGAGAACACGACATTCAATTTGAACCAAGGCATTCAGAAAAGGGGTAAGCAATGGCCAATTTCTTGGCAGATTTTTCGGTTGATGACCGGGAAGAAGATGACATCGATCTTATAGAAGAACAATTTGAAGATAAATCAGACTGGATATCAAAGAAAGGTTGACGACTTTTAACCGATGGATCTGCAGGTCCAATAGGCTTAGGGATCGGTATCGTTCTTATCACACCCTCAAATAACATAATCAAAAAGCCAATCTGACTCGATTTTGAGGTAACTAATAATGAAGCAGAATACGAAGCATTAATCCATAGGATGGGCATGGCATTGGAACTCGGAGTGACCGAACGCTCCATATACACAGACTCCTTATTAATCGTGAACCATTATACGAAGAAATATCAGAAAATGGCAAGATAGTGGACTACGTCGTAGTAGTAGCTGATAGAATAAGTAGATTCAACAAGGAAACTACCGCGTACTTACCTCGAGGAGAAAATAGATACGCAAATTTCCTTGCTCACCTCGCCGGATCCCTCGGAACTGAAGCTCGGTATCTACATATCAAAGTTGTATCTACCCCCAACATTAACATCATCCAATCAAATGCCATTAATACTGGGGGTGATGATGAAATAGATTGGAGACGACCTTTTCTCACATATATTAGACCAGAAAACAAATTTGATGTTGCACTTCCCGATGATCCCAACAAAAGACGAAGACTGATCGACAGCCCTAAACGATATATTGTCAGTGATAACTTTTTTTATAAAAAATAAGTGGAAAGACCGTATTTGAAATATTTGTCCGACAAAGAAGCCTTCGATTTTCTGTATGAGTGCACTTGTGTCACATGCAGTAGGACGATCTTTGGCAAATCGGGCTATTACTCAAGGGGTTTTCTGGCCAAAAATGACAGTTCAAGCCATTGAATATGCCAGTAAATGTGACTCTTGTTAGTGCCATTTTAGCAAAGTATGTTCGCGATTTAAAAGATGGGCCCTCGATCTCGTTGGGGAGTTCCCAAACTCATCTGGTAAACGGCGATATCGCTTGGTAGCAACTAACTATTTCACTAAATAAGTCAAAGTAATCCCTTTGTGTCAAACACGAGAAGACGAAGTCATCAAGTTCATATGGGAAAATATTATCATCAGATTCGGTTGTCCCCATCTAATCCGTATTGAGAATGAACCACAGTTCGGAGGTGCCAAAGTGGTCAATTTTCTCAATAAGCATAACATCATTCACTCTTCTTCCAATCCATACTACCCACAGAGGAATGGTCAGGCCAAAATAACCAACCGTACCATAGTCGACGGAAAAAAAAATGTCTAAATGAAAAAAAAGGGAAATTGGGTTTAGGAATTGCTACATGTACTATAGGCATGTAGATGGCTAGACATTACGAGTATCCACGGGGTGTACACCTTTTTTATTAGCCTATGGAACAAAAATTGTCATCCCAACACAATATCATCACCTAGTACATCATCATTAAATGACATACAAGGAAAATGAATTTCAATTAGGATGTAACATGAACTGGATAGAAGAAACAAGAGATCAAACAATTATGAATTTGGGAAGGTATTACCAGGCATTGACAAAATCCTATAACAAAAGAGTCTGACATAGAGAGTTTGATATCCAAGATCTCGTGCTGCGATAAGTACCAAAAAACAAAAAAGAGCTAAATACCAAAAAACTTGCTGAGAATTGGGAAGGCCCCTTCATCGTAATCGACAAAAACAAGCTTGGCTCTTAAGAGCTAATCACAAAAAATGGAGTTCGCATCCCCAATCCTTGGAACACAAGAAGACTGAAGCTCTATCGTAGATAAAGTCATCTCATTGCTTATTCTTTCTACTATATCACATTTTTGTATTTCTTCTATTATTCATAATTTTTTATGTACGTCGTTATTACATTAATGTAATACTTGCGTTTGATCACATGCATCTCAACTATACATTCATCATCTACTCAATACATTCATTGTATCTATTATACATTTTTTCACTATAACTTTACTCTACTATACAGATCAACACACATATTATTCAAACAGTCGAACAGTACATATAGACGATCATTATTTTGTCAAGCTTCGCACAAACACACTTTTTCCTCCTCTCCACGAACTACTTGCCTGCTCAGTTTCGGCTTACCAAAACCTTACTATTTCTGGTTTACGACGCTTCTGACGAGAAACAGGAATCAAATTTTTTGCTTCATCCTCCTCGTCCTCTGACCAATTTACAGGTGCAGGAGCTGGTTTTTCAAAACATTTCCCGTGGTCATCTGTTATAAACTAGTGGTTCTCATCCTTTAAATTTTCCACGTCAAAATCTTTCCCACAATCAGTGATATATTTTCAAAATTCATTTTCCACCCTAGCTAGCTCACCTCTATAAAAACAAATCACTGAGTCCAGGTAACGCTCCTGGGCAGTATGAGCATCTGCTTATGTGTTGCACTGGATGCAAAAATCCCCTCAACTCCTTATGCACATCAAATAAACGATGACGATTTTCCTTCAAAGCCACTTCAAAATCCTCAACTTCTTTTCCACCTCCTTTCTTAGGGTTATTTCTTCGGTAACTTGAGCTGCGAGACGAACATTTTCTTTGGTGTACAACTTCAACTTTTCTTGCGACTTGTTCAAATCACTCTCTAAACTAGCTCGGATTTACCGTTGTTCTTTATTCACATTGAAGAATAAGATCCGCATTTCCCTTCGACCCTATACAAAACCACAAGCCTTGGGTAATACACCTGCACTACCCCATATAATAGATACCCTAGCTTGAGCTGAACATCTTCCCGCCTCTACGTTATGCCAATTTTACATTTTCTGTGCCAAAAGTTGTACTCGAGCTGGATCTGGTATGACACCCCTCTATTTAAAATTATCTATATAAGCATCTTTTAACCCTCATTCTCTATCGATATCATCCTCAAAGTATAGTGTCAGAGATAGCAACACTCTCTGACAACTGGCTTTATTACCCTTATCAGCAAAACAAACCTCTGCTATAGTTTTTTTAATAACCCAAACCTCTCATCTTCTTTTCTCTTAACCTCATCCCTCTCTATTTTAATTTTAGCATATCTACCTTGGAAAGCATATAATTTACTAAAGTTCTTCTATGATATTAAAATGTTTCCTCTCATATTCAGCTTTATTTAATACATGTTGAGTGTGAGTCACAGAGTCCTTAGCTCTACTCAACGCTCTTTCCATTATAGTTACAGATGCCCTCAAATACTCTACCTCCTATACAGATTACGACATCTTCTATTATCAACAATATTCAAAAAACCTCATATAAAATTCTATGTGTATATCATAACTTACAGTTTCAGCACCAAACAAGTTACAATTTCATAAACCAAAACAAAGCTCCAACAGAATAGCAATACAGTCTGAAACATACATAACGAAACTAAATAATTTGCATCAAAGCTTTACCTCTATATTCGACTTGCCTCCACCAGTAACACCTTGAGTTGACTCTTGAGTGGGCTTAATGATAAGCGGAAGAGACACATTCACCAGGTCCTCAGGAGCGATATTATCCTCTGGTCGCTCTGCCTCGACTTGCTCCTCCATGTCCGTAGGAAAATTTACCTCTTCATACTTGCCTTCTAGGCCGAGCGTAATATCGTCCTCTCTCAAACCAAAAAAGTGGTAGGACTGAATCAGATTGTCCCTTCCAACCTTTACAGTATCCATGACCTCCTCCATAACTCGTTACCGCTGTACAAATTGCACTAGCATCTCAGAGTGCACTGCATCTTTCGCAGCTTCCACCGCTACGTCTTTTTTTCTCTCAGAGTGTGTAGTTAGCTCACTCAACTGCTTCTTCAGCTCTGCAATTTCTCCTTATATCTCGACCTGTTGGGAAAGCTCCGAGTGTTCCTTATTTCTTTTTAACAAAAACTTGGGGGATCCATTCATAAGCATAGACAACTGGCAAAAGAAAATTCAATCAGAATACAGTACTATCCATAAGAATCATACTATCCATAAGAATCATACTATCATACTAACAGTTACCTGCCCCATCTACTCCTGAACAAGCTCTTTGAGCTTCATCGGATCACTCCCAGTAAGAGAAAAAGACTTGTTTTCTACCAACCTCAACTTAGCCACTGCCTCTGACCGAATTCGGCCACTACTTTCCAGCTCATGATGCTTTCTTTTTGACAACACCACCTCCCTCTCAGATTAGACCACATCACCAACCTTTTGCCTCTTTGACACCTCAGCACTAGAAACTTCTGGCACCGATAGATCACCAACTTTTGGAACCTCGGTGGAAGACCGAGAAAGTTCCAGGGTCACTTTTCTCAATCTCTTAAACTTCCAAGTACTACTTGAGCTTGAGGGAGGAGAGATGCTAGTCAAATCGCGCATAGGCGGTAGGTCCTCATCCATAGAATCCACTCGAGCTGCCATATCGTGTCTTTGATTCGCTCGATGAACTTTGGGGATTTTCGAGTTTACCCTCTTATCCCTACTGATATTCAGATCCCCAAGCACTTGCTTTAAATCTTTCTGTTCCTGACCTACACAGTCAAGTAAACTTGAGGGATCAAGAGTCGCAGTAGCCGAAAGACCTGCCAGACAAAGGACACAAACCTGGTTAATAGCTCAAAAGCAGTCAGACATTTACCCAAGATAGCAGAAGATACTTAAATTAAAAAAATTAAATTCTAGCTCGAGCGTTGGTTCATCTGGGACCTGCATATAATTGCCCCTAATCAATAATAGATGGTCGTTCTACGGTCGACCAGCAGAATCAAAATAATAAAAAATTGGCCTCATAGAATCACTATATAGATAACAACTTCGACTAGACTTTAGATACTTCATCTTGTAAAACTTTATCATATCCGTAGTAATGAATTGCTTCACAGTACCGTTCATTTCTACAATGTATTTAATGCCTCCCAAACCCTCATCATTTTGTACCTATTTCAATTCAACTGTGCTGGGCAACAATGTAATATATTCATAACCCCCTTCTAGAAATAAGTTAATTGTAGGGGCCTACCCCTCAACCTTACCCAAATCGAGCTATTTCCAAGCTCGAACTACCGCCATGTCAGACTCACGCATTTTCCATATGACTTCAATAGTCAACATTGCCACCTACTCCACGAACTTGTGAAGAACGTGTGTCGAGCTCAAACAGAAAAACTTGAACAAATCAAAGACACATGTCTCTTACAAACTCAACAGTTACTCAGTCAACCGCCACTAACCACATTATTCGAAGAATGTGCATCAGCAAGATGAAGAACTTTGGAGAAGGCCTATATAAAGAAAAAGCTCTAGAAAAGACAAGGACCAGGAAATTATACGAGAAATCACCAAGAAAACTGCATTTTCTAGATTCTCAAAAACTTTAAACTTCTTATTCACAAGATCAAACATTTCTAAGTCAAGAGATCACTTGAAATAAGATATCAGCCTCAAGCAATAAAAATAACTATTATAAAAACCCTCAACTCGAGGTCGTGGTTTTTTACCTATTCAAAGGTTTTTCACGCTAAATTGCCTGTGTCATTTCTTATTTTCTATCAGATTTTTGTCACAAGTATATTGGTGTAAGAGATAATTTTAAGCCACTTCGAGCTTACAGAATTAGGCCATTACATTTGGCACCGTCTGTGGGAAAAATTACATTTTCGTGATATCCTAGGCATACTTTCACGCCACTACAAATTTCAATCATGGTCACATCCAGACGACCAACAACCAAAATCCAGCTCGATCTTTCAGTTGAGCCGAAACATCTTACAGAGTTATGGGCGAATCTCAACACTGAGATAGAGAAACACAGCGAGCTCAGACGTCAATTAACTCTTGATCGAGAGATTCGTGAGAAGGTGCTCGATGCCGAATAACAAGCTCGTTTGACTGTGCTGAAAGGATACGAAGATCAAATAACAACAATGCAGACTGCTTTTCAAGCTCTATAAAATACTCAGCAGGCTTCTCAAATAAGAGATCACGATCAATTACGATAAGCCTCCTGGGTTTCTGTGCGGGATATATTGGGACCTCGAGGAGCCACCAACAAAACTATTTCCATAAATATTCAGAACCACTACGTGAAAACATGTAATTAACGACCTTTTTGAATAATAATTTATGACTTGCTACTATATTGTTTTTTGGTTAAAGAATACGACTTCCATTACCAGTCATAATTTTATAACCCCCGTCGTTTGCTATTTTCTTAGTATTATTTCTGCCTTCAAAAATACGACTCTTGTCCTAATCAAGAAAACGTAGCAATTTCAACTATGGACACTATCGTTTCTCACTTTTCACCCAATTATAACTGCTGATCCAGAATACAACCCACAATTGCTTTTAAAAAAGCTAATTCTGCCAAAAATCTCTCTACGATCTCAACACCTATCTTCTATCTGAGTGTCCATCATCTCTCTATGATAACCTCTCTCTCATCTGATTCTTTTTCCCCAAAAACCCTTAAAGGAGAATAATCCAGGCCCCAAACTTATGATTTCTTCAATAACTTACCGAAACGCATGATGATTATTGCGTCATCTGATCTACTACGGGGAATATTTTCTTTTGTACTACAAGGAACACACATAATGGTTTTTGCCCATCTTGCAGTAATCATGAAAGGTATAAAAGTAGGTAAATTAATTTCTTCGATTTCTAACCTTTTTTTTTGCATAAATCCATTAATGGGGTTCTCTATTTTACCATATTTTGCCATGAATTTCTATGTTTCTAAGGTTTCAATTCTATGTATCTCTGAGTTTAGAGAATGTTTTGGGTTCCAATTCTATGTATCTCACAGTATTTAGGGTTTCAATTCAAACTGCAATCTTACATTTATCTTGCAGTAACACCCATCATGATGATGGAAGATTGTCATCATTTTGACCGGTTGCCCGATGCCTTGATTCTCCACATTATATCGTTAATGTCGATGAACGATGTGATTCAAACAAGTTAATTTGTTCTCCAAAAGATGGAGAAACTTGTGGAAATTTACCCCTAATATGGTCTTCGACGACTCTACGATCCCTAACTTTGTTGACAAATCATTCCAGCTTCGTCAAGAGGGTTCGAACATTGATAAGTTCCACGTTACCTTTGACGATAGGTTTTATATTGTTGACAAGCTAGTTAGTTCTTGGATTCATTTCGCCGTTACCCATTGTCTCAAGGTCCTTTGTCTGGGTTTTTCCAGACAGATTTTCCATATCTTTGGAATCTATAGCCCACGCAACTTACCATCTTGTATCTTTAATTATGGGTCATTAACGGTTTTGACACTCAAGAGTTGTGACATCAATTTACCCAAAAATGGTGTGTGTTTAACGACACTTAGAGTGTTGAATCTCCAACAAATTGAATTAGATAGTAACGTGATTAAGGTTCTTACTTCAAACTCTCCAGAGCTTTAAGTGTTTGAGGTTCTTACTTAAAATCCCTTTTAAGTGTTGCACTGTCATATTCTAAAGATCAGAGATGATCTCTTGGCGATGGGCTTGTGTTGCCACCAGAGTTCGGTACTTAGTAATCTCAGGCCAATCCAAGGATGCAACTACTGCTGTTATGGAAGGACTTGAATCTTCCCCTGACGATGGGTGAGTAACATCCGTACCAAAGATAATGGTATTCTTATCTGAAATTTGGCTATGAACTCTCACATTTTTCAGATATGTGTTCCCGGCACCAACCTTAACTTTAATTTTGAGTCCAATATTTTCAAAGTACTGGCCCTATCCCTTTGAAACATTCTTCTCAACCTTCTTTGAGTAGCAACATTGAGAAACGATTCCCAGCTCCCTTTCACAAACACGTTTAATCATCCCGTATTGGCTAGGTTCTATAAGCAAAATGATGATCATAAGCTGAAGTCGTGAAGTAATAGGTCCAAGTTCGGTTCTAAGAATCTTCTCCATAACATTTGGGTCAGAAGTTGGGAAGTTATGAGTACGATTTGCTGGGTCTCTAGCAAAATAAATCCCCATGGCCCCATACTGCTTAAACAGCGAGTCAAAGAAGTATGCTGATAGATATTGAGGAGGAGCATAATGCTAGACTTGGTTGGAATCAACTAATTTCGCACGCATCATATTCCACTTTTACAAGTCTGATATGATATCCTTCTTTTTGCCAGTACTATGATATTTGAGCTCAGGAGGTTCCAAAATTTTGGCATTTATCCTTATGGGATCTTTAGTCACCATAATACCAAATTCCATGGGCGTTTTATCAGTGTTGTACTCATTTTGGGCAACCATTCTTGCAATTTTCTGTTGCCTTTCTTCAGAACGCACACAGTCATCTTTTAGAAGTTTAATGACTTGAGATTCATTGAGTTTCTTAGGATATCGTTGCCCCTACACAATCATACGGACCTCAATCGGCAGATAGATTGGTCCCGTGTCACTTCCTGCCTGAAGGCACGACCATTTAAAATATTTAAGCCGTATATTGTATTTGGTCAAGAAGTAGTCCAAAACAGACTTTTGTAGACCAGTCTCATCAGAAAACATTAGTTGACTAGCTGGCTGAGAAGTAATCCCTAAAATCTTTTGTATCTTACAATACTATAATGGGTTAGCTGAATTCGTACTCCGCTCAATGCCTTCTTCACCTTCATGCACATATCTGGTGTGAACACCACCCCAGTCATGTATCTCACCGCTTGCAGTCCAGGATCCAATATACTAGCTTAAGAAAACAAAACCCCGTGATCAGCGAATCGCAAAAGAAAAAAGAGTGTAAAACATACTAAACACTTTAAAAATATCAAAAGATGGACGACTGTTAAAGGTCTATCAATAAATTGCCTAATGTGTTCAACAATATAAAAATAAAACATTCAGGTAAATGCTCACTACACATTACCATACTTAAACTTTCACCTATGGATTTTTTCTGGATAAATGATCCTTTTAGCCATGATGAGGAGAGAAAAAAATGGGCATCATGAAGATAATCAATATACATAGAACTGAAATATATAATATCTACTTGATAAAGATAGATTATGGCTCTTGAAAGGAAAAAAATGGAAGTTGCTGGTACAACTGAGACACTGATCGCTGATGAATCGGAGTTGTGTTGTTACTTAACAGTACCACTAAAGAAAAAACAATATAAATATATAGATAGTTCATAAAAAGAGTATCAATGAATACTTTATTTTGGTAATAATAAAAAATTGTAAAATTAAAATAGGTATAGCGATACGAGGATATAATTGTGTAAATACAGACAGACAGATGATCCAGTAGTCAAGGCAATCTGAAATAATTTCTTAAATAGCGACTATAAGACAGAAGGCATGCCATAATAATTAACTTAATATAACTGTGTATATAGTGCGTAGCCGTACAAATTATTTAAACTTTATGTTTTTGTTTATCTTCATGATTGTTGGTTTTGTCTTTAATTACTTTATATATAAAACATGAACATGAAGTAAAAGATACTCCCATGCATGTTCTGTAAACTGCAAGTCATTGCAACTTCAAAGTGAGAGAAACTGAATATAGAAAATAATACAAAAAAATGGATTGACAAACAAAATGGTTTTCCAGACAGATTTTCTATTCTTGGTTCAGAAAAGAGGCAACATGTAAGAAGCAACAAACAAAATAAAATTGGAACGAATACGGTAAAAAAATAAATAAGAAATCTCAAATGAAGAAAAATGAAAGCTTTTGCTTTGGTTTTGGCTTTGGTTGTTTTCTATTTACCGTAAGTTAAGAGTCAATGGTATCATTTGTTGTAAACTAATTGTCTTTTTATTTAATGATATGCAAAAATTCTACAAAATATATTGGGCCTCTCCCTGTTGGTCCCTTTCCGATAATCTTTCACCTTGCCAGGATCAGTTCTGGTAGCAAACTTAATAGTTACCTTGAACTCTCGATCTCTTTTTGGTTTACGATCCTTCATCTTTAATCCCTTCATTTTTTAGATTTTAAGGTATTGCAATTACACACATATGGTTTTTCTCTATTATTCCTATCCTTTTTAATTGTAAGATTATATACTAATGGATTGCGAGGTCACCGCATTGTAGGGGATTGTGACTACTAGCAGCTGCAAGGTGGTTTAAGTAAGTAGCTCTTTCTTCGATATATTGCAATGACATGCTCATTTTAATAATTATATTCTCATTGGTTTATTCGATTGTTTCCATTTGTAGTTAGTGTGTTTTAAACGCTTGATAACAAAGTTACAGAACTATGTGCAAGGGGAATAATTGGTGATCATAGCCAAGGGAATTTCAGAAGTTATCTTACATCCTAGACAACACCATACCTCGATAGGAAGGTATATTTTAAATTGTCTATTATATATTTGATATTATGTTTTAAGTATATATGCATATAATTTAGTCACTGACTTTGACATAAAGACATTGGTAAACTATGATTTTGTTCTTGTCATAGATATCGATCTACAACAGCAGGTTACTTAATCAAGTTTAAGTTTATCTTTTGAAATAACGATGAAAGTGAGATATCTTTATAAATATTTATTAATTAATATATATAATATACGTTTCAGAGCCCAATGAGAGTTTAGAATAATAAACAAAAGGTATAGTTCAGTCTAAGAGCGTTGTTTGCCATAAACGTTTCTAATTTTATAACTTTCGGATTTTTATGCCTTAATAGAACTATAAGCTCAAAAAAGAAAGAGCACTCATTAACTTGAGAGGATGATGGTTCAAATCCATTTAGTTCTAATTTCATAATTTATTTTATTTTTTTGTAAATTACCATATTTTGTTAAATTAGTATGGAACGACTTACATCTCGGTTAAAAATTGTGAGAAATGCTGCAAATTTTACAACTTATTTTGGAGTCGTTAGATTATGACGCATAAAACAATAGATAAATGAGTTGCAATATTCAACAAATGCTGCAAAAATTATGACTCCTACGTATGTCATTTTTTTGCGACGAAAAAAACTACTAACTTTTGTGTCGCAAATTTTATGAAAAGTGACATATATTACGACTTAGTTTGCAGTCGTAATATTACAAATCATGTAAAAGTCGCAAACAAAAAACTACTAAAAAAATTGCGACACTTTTTTCGACCAAAAATAAAGTCGCTTTGAAAAAAATATGACTGACTTGCCAAGTTGTTTTTTACTCTTTTTTACGTAGTGACCTCAGTCTTCCATTCATTTGGGTGGTAAAGTTCATTCTGAGATCAGCCGAGATCACCAATTTTCCATACGTCAAGAGGAAGAACAGCGACCTCCACCTCGAGTTCCAGCATGAGATCGTTTGAGTGATGGTACCGGTACTCAATCCGTAACCTCCTCATCAAGTCACTCAACCGACGTCACTATGTCACACAAGAGCATATGGATCAGCAAATTAAAGAATTGTTCGAAGCATAAGTTATGGGCACAACGGATGACCTTACCAAGCTACAGGGAAGTCCAATTGCCAAAGAACTATTCGATATGGAAATACCAAAAGGTTTCCATACTCTAAAAATTCACAAATACAAGGGCACCAATCCAAAGGAGCACACTCAACAATACTGTGATTCATTGGGGTTGTATTCCAACCTCAACCATATCCTCTGTAGTTTGTTCACCACGAATCTACAGGAGGAACCACTCTAATGGTTCAACTCTCTACCTGAAGACTCCATATATGCATTCGACCAACTTCATAAACAATTCATCAAGACATATGCTCATAACAGAGATAAAGAAGAAAAACTATATTCCCTTATCAGTCTTAAGCAGTTGCACGGAGAGAAGCTCGAGGCCTTTGCAAAAAAGTTTTTAGAGCTCGCGCGTAAAGCAG
Source organism: Kingdonia uniflora (assembly GCA_014058105.1). NCBI lineage: Eukaryota > Viridiplantae > Streptophyta > Magnoliopsida > Ranunculales > Circaeasteraceae > Kingdonia > Kingdonia uniflora. Next base: position 1,257,728 of record JACGCM010001588.1, on the reverse strand, counting down.
ACAATCTCGATCAGAAAATAGCTGTTATTGCTTTCACCAACGAGCTCCAGCTCGACTGCAAAGCCAAAGAGCACCTCATCCTCAACAAACCTGCAATCATGGAAGATATGATCGCCAAAGTCAATAGTTACTTCGAGCTGGAAATGATGATGTTTGAAAGACATAAATATACTAAATCCGTCCGTATCACGAAAGGTCCATCTACAGATCAAAGCACTAAACTAAAATAAGATCAGGGTAACCAAAAGTGCTCCAAGGGAAATACTGGCAACCCTAGGAAAGGCAGTTCACAAATCAAACTGGTCCTCCTGAAGATGAATGTTTGAATCTCCACAATTTTTCCAATCCTCTCGAAGGATAAGCTCTACCGTTTCTCTCAACCATTGGAACCAATCGAGAACCGACCATACTGCATGGATCATAAGGTAAGCCATTATTCTACTGATAATTGATATGCTTTATAGAGGTTGCCCGAATATATTTTCAAGAAGGGATGGATGTTCAAATATATTGTCGACTTAGAATCATACAAGGATGGCAACTATAAGAAGCAGCTTAAAGTTGTCTAGGTCAAAGATTAAGTTGAGGAGAAGCATCTCTAGCATATCCTCCATAATAACATGATCGAAATCTATCAAATCACCAACTCTAAGAGATTCAAGCGTAGAAGACTATCAGAATGTTGCGATCTCACATCTCAAGACAAAAAATCCAAACATCTACCTGAGTCGAGCAATCGGTGGCTTGGAATCTTTCGAAGATTACGACACTAGTCATGTCAAATTTCTGCATCATAATGCATTAGTCATAATGGTCAAGATGAAGAAGTTTGTCATGCACACGATGATGATCGATACTGGCAGTGGTATTGAGATTCACTTTTAGAACACTATCAACCAAATGGGATTGGCCGATCAAGTTATTCAAAGCGACACCAATATCAGTGGATTCAATGGATCTAAAAAAGACTGAGTATGCAAGATCATCTTACCTATTACTACAGGACCAGCCACAATCGACGTCATCTTCTATGTGATTAATGCCAAATCTTATTATCTTGGGATTATGGGCCGCTACTGGATTCATAACATGGAAGCAATCGCTTCTCACCTATCATCAAACACTTTACTTCAAACACAACGATGGTATCTACGAGATCAGGGATAGTCAAAAGCTTCCTCGAGCTTACAAAAATACCGTCTCTGCTATTCTAGATACCTTTGACAGATATGCAGCATAACAATTACAGTTTGCCGACCACCTCGATGATCAGCCATCCACGGAGGAACCCACAGAATACATCAACATTGATGGATCTAGTAGAGGTACTTTCATCGGTACTACGCTGGTTCAAAACAAAAGAAACACTCTCATTCAGTTCTTGCGGCTAAATCAAGACGCTTATGCGTGGTCTTTCAAAGAAATGCCTAGGGTCGATCAGGCCAAGGCATGTCACAAATTGTCCATCAACGCCACGGCGGTTAACATGGAGATCAAGAAATTAATAAAAGTAGGATTCATTCGAGAAGCCAAATATCCATATTGGATATCCAACATTGCCCCTGTCCCAAAGAAGAATGGAAAAGTCCAAGTTTGTGTAGATTTTACCGATCTAAACAAGCATACTCCAAAGGATAATTTCTCTCTTCCCAACATTTATCAGATCCTTGATTCTATAGCAGGTCACAAACTCCTATATATGATGGACGTTGCTTCTGGATACAATTAAATTCCACTATTAGAAGAAGATCAAGAAAAGACCACTTTCATTACTGAAAGAGGACTTTACTGCTACAAAGTCATGCCCTTCAGACTAAAAAATGTAGGCGCAATTTATCAACGGTTGATGACTACTATGTTAAGCATATCTTGCGAAAGTTGTGGAAGTCTACATTGATGATCTCTTGTACAAGAGTATACAGTCCACCAATCACATTTCAGATCTCAACATAATATTCAACATTCTTCGCTCTTCGCTCTTACAGGATGCATCTTAATCCTGATAAGTATCAATTCGGAATACATTCAGGTCGATTTTTAGGCTACCTCATTAGCAAGAAAGGGATTGAGGCTAATCCAGATTAGATTCGGGATTTCCTCATTATGCATTCTCCAAAAATGATGAAAGACATTTAAAAACTTGTTGGCAAGATTGTCGCTATCAGCCGATTCATTTCAAAATCCTCAGACCGCTATCCTTGTTTATTCCTACTACTCTGCGGTTGTACCAAATGAGGAAAAGTTTAGCCAAATGTAGAGGTCCAATGGACATCAGAATGCAAAGCAGCCTTTCAGGATCTCAAAACATATTTGGGGAGGTCTCCCATAATGAGCACCTCAATAGATAATGAGGAACTTATTATCTACCTAGTAGTCACAGATACCTCACTCATCTCTGTTCTTATTCAACTTGAAGGAAAAATCGAGAAATCAGTCTACTTCATCAGCAAAACCCTTACTCCAGCGGAAATGGGATACTCTAAAATTGAGAAACTTCTTCTTACTCTTGTTTATACTTCATATAAACTCAAGCACTACTTCCAAGCTCATTCAGTCAAAGTCATGACAAACTACCCATTTCGGGAGGTTTTGTCTAAAAAAGAAAAATCAAGGGGAGTGCAACAATGGTCAGTCAGTTTAGGAGAACATGATATCAAGTTCAAGCAGTCTCATTTCGAAAAGGGTCAGGCCGTTACCAATTTTCTCGCAGATTTTTAAGTGGAAGATCCAGAGTGGGAGGAGCACGATCCTGACCTTACAGAGGGAGTTACAGAACATCTACCCACCAAAGTATTGGACGAGCAAACTGAATAGATTACAAGGAAAGGGTGGCGACTTCATGCAGATAGATCAGCTGGACCCGTAGGGTCAGGAATTGGAATTGTATTGATTACCCCTTCTAATAATAGAATTAAGAAATCAATCCGCTTAGATTTTGAGACCTCAAATAATGTCACCGAGTACGAACCTCTCATTCATGGACTCAACCTCGCATTTAAGCTAGGAGTCCCAAAACTCTCAGTTTACACAAATTCACTACTTATCGTCCACCATTACTCTGAACAATACAAGAAGAATGACGAGATTATCGAATACGCAGCCCTCGTTGCAGATAGGATGGGTAAGTTTGTACAAGCAACTCTCAATTATCTTCCTCAAGGTAAAAATAGACACTCCGACTCCTTGGCATATCTAGCCGGGGTCTTGGGAACAAAAGCTCGATATCTCTAGATTGAAGTAATTTCAACCCCCAGTATTGATTGTATTTTTGTATATATGCACGATCAATACTAGGGGCGATAATGGGGAAGATGACGATTGGCAAAAGCATTTCCTAGCCTATCTCGGTATCAACAACAAATGCAAAGGACCACTTCTAGTAGATCCGAAGGAGCGCCGACAGCTGATCGACAACTCAAAGCGCTACACAAATCAAAATGGTACCTTATACCGCCATTCAGTCATGTGAAGGAACTTGTGGCTCCCACGACGCAGATCGATCACTAGAAAATAGAGCAATTATATAAGGAGTACTGTGACCAGGCATGTGAAAGCAATCAGAAGAGTACTCACGCAAGTGTGACACATGTCAATGACATGGACAAAAAATAAGCGCCCCGGCGCTCGAACTCCACGCAAGCAAGATGTTTTGGCCATTCAAACGATGGGCACTCGATCTTGTCGACAAATTTCCTAATTCTCCAGGTAACCACCATCACCTACTCGTAGCTACCGATTATTTTACAAAATGGGCAGAAGTAGTTTCCCTCTGTCAAACCAGAGAAGAAGAGATCATCTTTTTTTCTGGGAACACATCATCACTCAGTTTGGGTGCCCCTACCTAATTCATATCGATAACAGTCCCCAATTTGTTGGAGAAAAGGTCATAACTTTCCTCAATCAACACAATATCATCCACTCACCATCTAATCCCTATTACCCTCAAGGCAATTACCAAGCTAAAATCACTAACAAAACCGTCATGAATAGACTCAAGAAAAGACTTCATTCATAGAAAAAGGGAATTGGGTTCGAGAACTTCCTCATGTCTTATGGGCATATCGACCACTCCACGTCAATCAACAGGCTGTACTCCTTTCCTCCTTGTCCATGGCACTGAAACCTTCATTCCTTCATAATACTATCATCCAGCTAGATATTCGATCAGCTACATAAATAATTCATCAAGACGTATGCTCACAACAGAGACAAAGAGATGAATTTATATTCCCTTATTAGTCTTAAACAGTCACACAGAGAGTAGCTCGAGGCTTTTGCAAAGAAGTTTTTGGAGCTCGCGCGTAAAGTTGACAATCTCGATCAAAAAATAGTTGTTACTGCTTTCACCAATGCGCTCCAGCTCGACTGCAAGGCCAAAAAACACATCTTCCTCAACAAACCTACGACCTTAGAGGATATGATCACCAAGGTTAATGGTTATGTCGACCTGGAAAAGATGATGTCCGAAAGGCATAAATCTACTAAATCCGTCCTAACCACGAAAAGTCCATTTACAGATCTAAACAATAAACTGAATGAGGTTCAGGGTGATCAAAAGCATTCCAAGGGTAACACCGACAATCCTCGGAAAGGCGGAACATTGCTGATAGGCATGAAAAATGCTTATTTTTGTCCTTCAATTTACATTATCTATGACTAATTGAAGTATATTTGACTATTACAGGTAAAGAGACATTGGTGACCAAGCCCTCTTAAAGCCCAACTCTTACAAGCTAAAAAGCTATTGGAGATGACCAGTTGTCAAGAGCTGCTGGAGATGATCAGTTGTCAAGAGCTACGGGAGATGATTAGTTGTCAAGAGCTGCTAGAAGACTTAGTAGTCAAGCTTAGCTAAAATATCTCCACAATATATGGGTTGTTAAGGGAGAGTAGGACTTTTGTTAGGGGATAAAGATTGAGCTGTAGAGAGGAGGAGAGTTATCTTTTTCTCTAAAAAAACTACCGTAGCTTTTAACATTTTCCATTAAATGTAAGTTTATTCCAATGAATGAAAGCCATTTTCTTACTTTTTATTACCCAATTTGATATAAGAATTCATGATTTTTATCTATGCATCCCTGAAGAACGACAACCCTTTTTATATTATAACACCCGATTTGATATGGATTATCAATTACCCAAACTGATCCTCCCAAAGATAAATGTTCGAATCTCCATAATTTATCCAATCCTCTCCAAGGATAAGTTATACCGTCCCTCTCAACCATTAGAACCAATCGAGAGCTGCCCGTACTATATGCATTACAAGGTAAACCATCATTTTACTGACAACTGCTATATTTTACAAAGGTTGCTGGAATTCATTTTCAAGGAGGGACGGATGCACCAATACATTATCGACATGGAATCATATACGGATGACAATTATAAAAAGCGGCTCGAAGTAGTCCAGGTCAAAGATTAAGCTTAGGAAAAACATCTCTACCATATGTACCACAACAACATGATCAAAATCCATTAGATTATCAACTCTTGCCGATTCAAGCGCAGGAGACTATCAGAATGTTACGATCTCACACCTCAAAATAAAGAAGCCAAGCTTTAACCTGAGTTGAGTAATCGCCAGCTTGGGATCTCATTCAAATATTGTGACATTAGTCATGTCAAATTTCCACATCATGATGCACTAGTCATAATGCTCAAGATTAAAAAAATTATCATGCACACAATGATGATCGATACTGGAAGCGGTATTAAGATTCTCTTTCAGAGCACAATCGACCAAATGGGATTGGTCGATCAAGTTATTTTAAGCAATATCGATATTAGTGGATTCAATGGTTCTAAAGATGAGCGAGTAGGCAAGATCATCTTACCTATTACCGCAGGACCTGTCACCATCGACGTCATCTTCTACGTCATTAATGTCAAATCTTGTTATCTCGGGATAATGGCTCGCTGCTGGATTCACAACATGGAAGCAATTGCTTCTACCTATCATCAAGCACTCCGCTTCAAGCACAATGATGGTATCTAAAAAATCAAGGGTAGTCAAAAGTTTTCTTAAGCTTACAAATATACCGTTTCTGACATTCTAGATACTTCAGACAGGCACTTTGCATAACAATTATAGAAAGCTGGTCACCTTGATGATCAGCCTTTAAAAGAAGAGCCTACAGAATACGTTAACATTGATGGACCTAGTAGAGGTACTTTTATCTGTACCAAATTGGTCCAGCACGATAAGGATGCTCTCATTAAATTCTTAAAACTAAATTGAGACGTTTTTATGTAGACTTTTGAAGAGATGCCTGGGGTCGATCCGACCAAGGTATGTCACAAATTGGTCATCAACATCAACGCCATGACGGTCAAACAGAAACAACGACGACTATCACCTCACCTTCGATATGAAGTTAACATGGAGATTAAGAAATTTATCAAAGTGGGATTCATTCGAGAAGCTAAATATCCAGATTGGATATCCAACATCGTCGCTGTCCTTAAAAAGAATAGAAAAGTCCGAGTTTGTATAGATTTTAAAGATCTAAACAAACATACTCCAAAGGATAATTTCCCTATTCCCAACATCCATCAAATCTTTGATTCCACAGCAGGTCACGAACTTCTATCTATGATGGACGCTGCTTTTGGATATAATCAAATTCTATTCTTAGAAAAAGATTAAGAAAAAACCACTTTCATCACGGAAAGAGGACTTTATTCCTGCAAAGTTATGCCCTTCGGACTCAAAAATACATGTGCGACTTATCAACGGTTGATGACTACTATGTTCAAAACACATCTTGGGAAAGTCGTGGAAGTCTACATTGATGATCTCTTGTGCAAGAACATGTAGTCAGTCAACCACATTACAGATCTCAACATAATTTTTAACACTCTTCGATCTTACCGGATGTGACACAACTCAGATAAGTGCCAATTTGGAGTACATTCAGGCCGATTCCTCGACCATCTCATCAGCAAGAAAGGGGTTGAGGCCAATCCAATCAAATTCGAGCTATCCTCAACATACCATCTCCAAAGACAATGAAAGGCGTACAAAACCTTACCGACAAGATTACCGTTATCAGCCGATTTGTTTTAAAATCTTCAGATCGCTATCGTTGGCTTTTCCTATTACTCCGCGGTTCTACCAAACGAGGAAAAGTTCAGCTAAATGTAGATATTCAATGGACATCAGAATGCGAGGCAGCTTTTCAGGATCTCAGCACTTATTTGGGGAAGTCTCCCATAATGTGTACCCCAATAGATAATGAGGAACTGTTCATCTACCTAGCAGTTACAGATACTTCTATCAGCTTGATTCTTATTCGACTTGAAGGAAAAATTGAGAAGCCAGTCAACTTCATCAGCAAAACCCTTACTTCAGCGAAAATGAGGTACTCAAAAATTGAGGGAGTCTTTTTAACTCTATTAATACTTCACAGAAACTCAAGCACTACTTTCACGCTCATTCAGTCAAAGTAATGACAAACTACCCACTTCAGGAAGTTTTGTCCAATAAAGAAAATCTAGGAGAGTGAAACAATGGTAAGTCAGTTTGGGAGAATATGATATCAAGTTCGAACAATGTCATTCCGAAAAGGGTCATGCCATTGCTGATTTTCTCGCTGATTTTCAAGTGGAAGATCTCGAGTTGGATGAGCATGATCCTGACCTTACAGAAAAAAAATTAGAAGATTCGGCCACCAAAGCATTTGACGAGCGAGCTGAATGGATTATAATGAAAGGGTAAAGACTTCTTACAAATGGCTCAGCGGGACCTGCAGGGTTAGGAATTGGAATTGTATTGATTACCCCTTCCAACAATAGAATTGATAAATCAATATGTTTAGATTTCGAAGCCTCTAACAATGTCACCGAATGCGAAGCTCTCATTCATGGACTCAACCTCGCACTTGAGCTTGGCGTCCCAGAACTCTCAGTCTATACAGATTTACTACTCATCATCCACCATTACTCTGAGCAATACAAAAATAATGGCAAGATAATTAAACATGCAGCCCTCATTGAAGAGAGGATGATTCAGTTAGCGAAAGCAACTCTCGATTATCTTCCTCTATGTGAAAATCGACATGTCGATTCCTTGGCTTATCTAGCCGGGGTCTTGGGTACAGAACCTAGATATCTCCAGATTGAAGTGATATCAACCCCCAGCGTTTGTTACATTTTTGTATGCATGATCAATACTGGGGGTGATAAAGAGGAGGATAACGATTGGCGATAGCCCTTCCTTGTTTACCATGGCATCGACAACGAATGCAAAGGACCCCTTCCAATAGATCCAAAGGAGTGCCGACAGCTAATCGACAACTTATAGCGCTACACAAATCAAAACGGCTTTTTATATCGCCGTTCAGTCACAGGGCCTTACCTCAAGTGCCTCTCCATAAAAAATAAAAGCAGACGAGATACTCCACAATTTACATGAAGGGACATGCGGCTCCCATGCCGTAGGTCGATCACTCGCAAACAGAGCCATTATACAAGGAGAATTCTGGTCAGGCATGCGCAAGCAAGCAGAAGAGTACTCACGCAAATGTGTTATATATTAACGACATAGAAAAATGACATGCGCCCCCGCGCTTAAACTACATGTAAGCAAGGTGTTCTGGCCATTCAAAAGATGGGCACTCGATCTTGTCGGTGAATTTCCTAATTCTCCAAGTATCCGTCGATACCTACTCATAGTTACAGATTATTTTACAAAATGGGTAGAAGCATTTCCATTCTGTCAAACTAGAGAAGAAGAAGTTATCTCTTTTATCTAGGAACATATCATTACTCAGTTTGGATAGCCTACCTAATTCGTATTGATAATGGGCCACAATTCGTTGGAGAAAAAGTCGCAGCTTTCCTCAACAAATACAACATCATCCACTCACCATCCATTCCTTACTACTCTCAAGGTAATGGCCAAGCAGAAATAACTAACAAAACCATCGTGGATGGACTCAAGAAAAGGCCTCACTCACATAAAAAAGGAAATTGGGTACGAGAGCTTCCTCATGTCTTATGAGCATACCGTACTACCCCACGTCAATCAACCAGCTATACCCCATTCTTCCTTGCCTATGGAACCGAAGCTGTCATTCCAACAGAATATCATCATCCAGTCAGAGATCACGAGCTAACTTACAAAGAAAATGAGATCAAATTGGCCTGTAACCTCAATTGGATTAATGAGACTAGGAAACGCATTATTGCCAACCAAGGTTGATATCACCATATATTGGCCAGTTCGTATAATAGACAAGTCAGAAACCATACTTTCCAAATCGATGATCTTGTCCTCAGAGAAATCCTTCAACACAGAAAAGAGGCACATGCCGGGAAACGAGCAGAAAATTGGGAGGGTCCATTCCTAATCACTGGTCTCATCGGCCTGGGATCATATTACCTCATGACCGAAGATAGAGTTCATATCTCAAATCCTTGGAACACTAGGTGGCTGAAATGGTACTATCATTAAGTCCCTCACTACTCTATTTCAAATCCTCACTTTTTCTATTCCAAAAGTGAGATTTTCGTCTCCATAAATGTATATTTTATTTTATTCAATGAAAACTCCTAAGTTTTTTCTACACGACTCTCTACTTATGTAGACAATTCATTGATTAAAGCAAAGGTAATACTAGCTTTCAATCGACCTCTATTCTGGTTAAAGCAAAGGTAAAACTTACTTTGATCGACTCTATCATACTCTGTGATTAAAACAAAGGTAATACTAGTTTTCAATCAAAGAACTCTACCAGACATAAGATAAAACAAAGGTAAAACTAGCTTTCATCTCTCAATATGGATGTGATTATTATACTTTGCGATTAAAACAAAGGTAATACTAGTTTTCAATCAAAGAACTCTACCAGACATATGATAAAGCAAAGGTAAAACTAGCTTTCATCTCTCCATATGGTTGCAGCAATTATACTCTGTGATTAAAGTAAAGGTAATACTAGTTATCAATCAAAGAACTCTACCAGACATAAGATAAAACAAAGGTAAAACTAGCTTTCATCTCTCAATATGGCTGCGACAATTATACCCTACGATAAAAATAAAGGTAGTACTAGTTTTCAATCAAAGAACTCGACCAGGCATAAGATAAAACAAAGGTAAAACTAGTTTTCATCTCTCAATATGGCTGCGGCAATTATACTCTGCGATTAAAATGAAGATAATACTAGTTTTTAATCAAAGAACTCTACCATACATAAGATACAGCAAAGGTAAAACTAGCTTTCATCTCTCAATATGTCTGCGACAGATACTTTTTCAGGTTACATATACAGCCACTACAAAGGATTCTTTTCTACTGTTGGGAGGTCGGCTACATTTTCCCCTACAACAGGAGGATGATCAACCATAGATTCTTAAGCCCGAGTAGTCACAGTGACCTTACTGTGCTTTACCAAGTCAGGAGGTCGAGAACCAAACTCCATTTCTATGGAGTACATACAGTTTCCTCGATCTATATCAGCTCTGCAAATACATCCTCTATCTGACAAACAGTCATGCAAGGTATCTCTCTCAAACTCAAGCCTTTTCAACTCCTCAACAAAATAGGCGATCACTGCCATTAACATCTATGAGCACGATGTCTCCGGCACGACCATCTTAAAATAATTATATCGTGCCGTTTGAAGGTTCTCTTTCAACAACTTGTACCATGTTTCTTGCCATTCTATTTGACTATCTGCGTGGGACATAAATTCGATGTTCTCCTTTGCCTTCTCATCAGCTTTAACTGATGCAGCTTGATTCATCGCCCTCAATTCCACCACCTTAGCATGGAGTTCCTCGAGCTCCCTATCTAAATCTTCCCCAGCAAGAGATTTTTTTAACAGTTCATTTTTTTCTTTATCAAGATCTCCTTACCTCTAATAACCCACTCTAACTCTTGTTCCCTGGAAAGAGCGGCGTCCAACTTACCTTGGCATTCCTATAAGCGTTCATTTCCTTTTTGTACATGACCTTGAGTTTGAGATATATTTTCCTCCAGCTCTGTGATTCAAGCTGATAGGCTAACTACATCCCCTTGAACAATAAAGACCTTGGCATCACCATTATTCTTCCTCGAGCGTTCTTTATCCTCGGCATTTTTGGCATGTGAATTGGCCTGAGCCAAATCGGTCGTCAACTGTGCCACCCTTTCATTCAGCTCTTCACATTTCCTTTACACCAACCAGAACTTTATATCTTTAGCAGGTGAAGCTGTAGTCAACTGCTCAACCACAATTTTGGAGTTAGATAGGTCATCCAGAGCTTTATTCAGCTCATTATCTTTCTCAATCATTTTATTCTTCAACTGCTCCAGTTCACTCCTAATATTCCCTAAATCATCTCGTGTCTGCTCTTGTTCGTTCATTTTGTTGTTTATTTAGTTCTTCAGACTAGACACAAAACGACATAACTCTTTCTCTGACACTTTTAACGCTTGTATACGGTATAGGACCATGTCGGTCTCCTTGCTCTTTACCATCAAGGCGTTATTCTGGCTTTTGAGTTTTGCTACCTTTTCCTTCGTCTCCACGAGCTCTTTTTGTCCTTTACTAATTTTGACATCCTTCTCCTCAATTTTCTGAGTAAGGTTATTAATGGTTTGAGTTGCCTTAACGTACTTGAAATGTACCTTTACATGTTGATCTTCCCTATTTTTATTTCTCTTTCTCCTTCTATCAAACTCCATCACAAACTCTTGGTTACGTTGGCGTGCCTTTTCTTCGCTCAAACGAGCTGACTCCAATTCGACCTACACATCATAGATACAATATATCAAGTTTGATTCATGACACCCACTCAATACATACATCTTATTTCAAACAAAATTTATACTTTTGACATCTATTGTGTGAAACTGATTTTAAACTTAAGGTCGAAGTATGATCTCAATTTGATGAACAATAACATAGACATTCAATTCCAAGGTACACATTCTCTACATTCTAACTTTTTCAACACTTTGATATTATCTATGCACATTTGAGTGTCATTGCCCCTAAATTGTTAGCAAGTTTTTGGTCTATCTCTACACTCTAATTTTTACTTTGTACCTCTAAAGTAATGAAGCATACAAGTTAAATATTTATTGCTCTTTTCGAGCCTGAAGCTTTACTTGTGAAGACAACAGGGATGCTGAGGCGTCTTTCTCCTTAGCGAGCTCATTCTCTAATTCTTTTATTCTGAGGCGCATATCCTTATGTTTTTACAATAAGGTCTGCAAGTACATCTTAGCTTAGAGAAGTTTATCCAACAATAAATGTTCCATTAGATTACAATATTTCAAACCCTTCGCAATTACACAATCATAGAGTCAACATTCTACTCTACCTTCTCGTTCCCTTCCTCTGGACGCTCATTGTCATCCCCTTGGTTGTCTCGCACCATTTGAGGAGAGACACCATCTAACACATCTGCGACTCCAACTGTGACATCTTCCACATCATCATCTTCCTCCTCTTCAACATAGGTGTCCGTCATAATGTCATTCACCTCAGTTTTGGAGTACCCCATTTTAAGGAGGTGGCGCCCAAGTCTATCACGCTGGATTGCCACCTCCTCCAGATTATTTCCTACTTTCGCAGTCAGCTCATTTATTCCTACCTTTCACTCAGCTTTCATAGAGTTTAATCGTTTCCCCTCCCTAGCCAGATCAATTTTCAAGCGAGCTACCTTCTTCTCAAGCTCAACCTTCCCCTTCTCGAGCTCAGCATTTTCCTCTACCACCCCGAGGCAGATCCCCTTCATCAAATGAGCAGCCTACAAAAACACGACAAGCAACAACCACATTGTTAGTTCAAATCTGAATTCAGCATATGCTCAAATCATCAAACTTACCATTTTACTCATTTCCTCCTCACCATTACGAACTGCAAGCTTCGCTCTATCCTCTACCACTTTCAATTCATCTTCTTCACCAAGTCGATCATCTAAGGTCTTTGCCCCAGTTAGTTGGGAAGAAGGGTCAACCCTTCTCTTTTTTGCCCCTTCTTCAACCTCACCACTTCCTGCAGTTCTAGAGGTCGAGCCACGCTTCAGTGTCCTCTTCTTTAGAAAGGCCTGAGCCAACTTGCTCGACGTAATAGATTCAGGCACATCTACAAAATCTACTCCAGAGGCCTTTGGCAAAACAACACGTCTCTCTCCATCAGCTCCCCCATTCCTATTGCTACCAACACTCGTTATTAGCCTCGTTGCTTGATACTTTTGAACTTTCTCAGACCTGCTGTTAGCTCACTTCTTTCTACTAATGCCAAGTTCTTTTAGTACAGCCTCAAGCTCAGTCCCTTCTTGACCAATAGTGTCTAACAGGGACTTCTTCATCTTCACCTTTGATGCAGGACCTGTCAATCATCAACTCATTGTCAGCAACAGAATAACATGTGATTTCAACATTTCAATATTATACGTTATTATACTTACTTTGCTTCACAGCTCTACACAGAAGTTCTATGAGATCTTCATCATCTCTCTGAAGGATATCACCCTTAACCCATAACACATTATCATTCCACATTCGACCTGCTGAATTCAGATCGAAGAAAGAGGTCTAGTCAAACTCGCAAAAAAGTATGCCCCTCCACTTACAGAATAGTTTTTCACACCATAAAATTTCAAGACATCTTTAGGAGATATCCTCTTCTCAGCCTCATCCTCCTCCCACAACTTATTCAAAAACTCACAAACATTTATTACCTCCCACACAATCCCGTATAACTGAACAGGACATGCCCCCATGATATTCATAATCCCTTTCATAAGATTGGTAAGAGGTAGACTCAACCCATACTCTAATTGAGATAAGTAACACAAAAAACCCTCTTCCAAGTCGCCCTAGACATTTCTATCATAATACTCTAAGGAGATTTACTCATCTAACCCCCAATCAAGTTTCTCCTTTTATAGCTCAGCCAACAAAAAGAAATGTTCCTCACCAGATTTTACAATACAACTTCTAAATTGCATATCGGCATATTCAACAAAATTACCCCATCTTCCCCCTACAGAAGCTTTGGCTTTACAAAACTCCCAAAACACGTCAGAATTTGAAGGATATGATACCAATTTCCCAGGGAAATCTGGAAATTGAATAACTCTCACTTCATCCACCCTATCAGATACTACATTCTCGGACTCAGACGATCGACCAGAGGTCGACGCCTCATTAACATGTGAAGTTTTCATATCAACTACAACTTTACATATGAGGTTTGATCCTACACAAAACTCCTCATGTTCGTCCTACATGCAGGTTCAGGTATTCTGCCATTATCTTTTACATATACATCACCCACATACATATATCTTTCATATCTCATTTTCTGAATATATCAAGCAGATTTTTTTATAGATTGCTATAAACAGTAATTTTTAGATTTGCATACCATAAAAAAAATTAAAGAAACATATTCACAGTATCAAAAATCATCTACTAACCTTCTATGTCAAAATATGAATCTGACACAGTACCAAATCCTTCTCTCACTACGCTGCTATATAACTACCTTCATGACTCAGTCTCTGTAACACTCTATCTCTCGCTTTAATTGTTGATCACTCTCGATTAATTTCTAATGAAATTCTCTGCTATTTTTTCTCTTTCCTCTCTCACTACTCTTCAAGTTTTCAGAAGTTGATAAACGTTTGAATGAAGAAGATGAAGCATTATTTATATTTTCTCTCTCTTACTACTGGCAGTTATTAGGCCTCGCACGAGCCGCCCTCAGTTTTGGAACCGAGGTATCCCATCCATAATTAATGTTAGACATCTTGCACCTTTTCAGTGAAAGCACCTTCCCATCATTGCCCCTTGCCCTATATTTTAATATATTTTCATCTCTTTTTCCCAAATCTCCCTCTGACCTCCCCACACTCATGATGAGTCAATGCTTACACACAATCAAACTTTCACAACAATTGCACCAGAGACAAAATCAAAGCTGCCTGTTTTGTTTTTTGTTTTTACTTCTTCTACTTATAGAAGTCTGACATCATTTCCAAAGCTCTCAATATTTCAAAAATATTTAAATTCATTTTTTACAACAGTCATAACAACATTTGAAATAAAAGATGGCAGATTCAAACTTCATTCTCATTACATTTCTTTGTCAGTTATTCGAACTCATACAATTCACTCCCTTATATATAATCACAACTGAAACATCCTCGATGTCCTGGGGAGTCACACCTAATCAGTTTGCCTCTAGCAATCCTCACATCTTTCAACTCGATCTCTTCTTCAGCAATTAGTCTCACAACCTCTTTTCGAGTTAAAGGCTCCATAATCACTTCTCAGAATAGCTCTTCGTAGAAGCGACGTTCGTACTCAAGTTCCCTATCCATTCAATCTAAACCTTTAAACTAATACTTAGTTACTGGCAAATCAGAATCATAGTCTAACAAGTCAAAAATTCACTCTCATACTTCAGTTATCTTTATTACTAACCGTCCCTCAGTGGCATAACGAATTTTCTCAGATCGAGTCCACACCATTTCTATTTTCTTCCACCTGCTTAAAAGCTCATTTCCCCTATTTATGTAATTGTCTTGATTACTCTAGATCCCCCACAATTCGTCATTATATTTTGTTTTTTCACAACAAGAAGCCCAAGTATCCTGAGAAAAATCATTTAAACTTATCTCTCTACATCGACCTCTGTGAATTCGACCTATTCCATCTCAAACTTATTCTTTCCAAATCAAATATTTTAGATCGGCCTCCCTGAGATCGAATTTCCAATGCTTATATATTCTAAAACTTCTACAGTTGTCTCTATCCTGCAATAATTTTAAGTCATTCAGCTCAAAAAATGATTCTTTCACATCTTTTAGGTTACAAACATATTTTTACAGCTCGATTACTATAGTATATTTTGTAGTTCTAATCTCATACATTACATTTCACCCTCTATTCGTAAATCTTCAAATTATTCATAGCTCAATTTCAAGAGTAATTTTATATATCAACGCAGAGTTTGAATAACCAAATTTTATTAAGCTCGAATATAAATTACATGTACTTTACAAATATCGAATCGTTCAGTTACTTTACAGACAGCAAGTCTTTCAGGTACTCCGAAACAAAAAATTCTTTAATTCATCTAACTTTAGTGATGTTTCACTCAAAGAATCTTCTGAAGCAAAGCATGCATTGGAAGTCACCAGACGCCCTTCTCCCTTCACACCAGATTACGCTGACCAAAAACTGAGTTTGGAGGAAGTCTGGGCATGAAAGCAGAAAGAGTCAGTGTTTGAACCAACTCTTCAAACAGAAGGTCTTCTTAGAACCAAGAAACGATGATGGTGCAGAAGCATACTTTCATTCACCATCTCCCTTCCCCACTACCACCGTCGCCTCCTCTATAACCACAACCATCAGAGAGTTGGTAGAGATAAAGAGTGCCCGACCTTATAATATAATCCTATGCAAGACATGGACGAAGTTGCCCCACAGTTACGCCAACCCCCATATCTGATCACTAAAATATCCAAGGAATGGGGGTGGGCATCTCCAAGGACTGATCACTAAAATATCCCAACTTCAATTTCTGCATCTCAACAGAAACTCTCTTCGTAAACCATTCTCCGGGTCTTCACTATTGTCAATCTAGACCTCCAGAGAATTTTGTAACAAACAACGTACTTTGCCACAATCCTCGGAACATGTATTATTTATATAACCCTAATAATTAATGTACAGGTACATTTCCCAAGCCTCATCATTTAAAATAGAAGAAACTCTTAAAACCCCAAGCAACGCGTACATCAATATTCTCATCATCATTCAATGCACAAACATCCCCCCATAACAAAATATACATTTTCGATGCAGTCAAATCCACAATAATACTTCCTTCCTTTTCAAATTCCAAAGCCCATATACCCACAGATTCTCTCTCAACCAAAGCTACTCGTGACTTCAGTTGTGAGGGGGCGATTGTAGGGACCTATCCCTCGATCTAACCCAATTCAAACTATTTCCAATTTGAACTACCTCCATATCAGACCCATGCATTTTACATGTAACATAAACAGTCAGCATTGACACCTACACCTCAAACCGATGAAGAACGTAGGTCGAGCACAACAGAAAAGTATGAACAAGTCAAAAATACCTATCTCTCACGAACTCAACAGTTACTCAGTCAACTGTCACTTACCACATTGTTCGGAGAACGAGCTTCAACACGATAAAAAATTGTGGACAAGGCCTATATAAAGAAAAGGTTTCAGAAGAGACAAGGGCCACAAAAATATATGAGAAATCACCAAGAAAACCTTTTTTTCTAGATTCTCAAACACCAAAATTCTTATTTACAAGATCAAGTATTTAAAATTCGAGAGATCACTTGTAATAAGATATCAGCCTCAAGTAATAAAAGTTATTGCTACTTAAACCCTTAACTGGAGGTGGAGGTTTGTTACCTATTCAGAGGTTTTCTACGCTAAATCACCTGTGTCATTTCTTATTTCACATTAGTTTTTGTCACATGAATATTGGTGTAAGAGCTAATTCCGAGCTATTTCGAGCTTACGGAATTAGGCCATTACAATGTTTTTATCCCATCGAGGTAAAATATCTGGTCATCATTCTACATTCAAATGAGTTATCATATGGCCCTTTTTCAATCATCTCAAATACTTGCTCCAAAGTAACATTTTGCATATTATCTCGATTACTATCTAATGTTATCGATTTTGTCAAATAAAAACACTTAGCATCAATTTTACAAAAAAACTATGCATCAATTACTTTCAAAATATTCTTCGTCAAAACGTCAACATAAAGCAATCAATAAATAACAAAATATTGTTTCGGTCCCATCGACAATTTTTACATCATTCATATAAATAAACACTTTCAAAACATCATTTACTCTGCAGGTGGATAGATTGGAACATCAACTTTCATTGGTACACCTGAAGTTAGCTCATATAATATTTCCTTGATAAGAATACCCTCGGGAATAGTCACCATAGGAGTTTTAGGTGCTTCAGGCACCTCAGGTACTTTGGGCACTTTAGGAACTTCGTCATCCGCGTCTGAATCAAGGAAGAATTGATTGTCAATAATAGCCAACCGTTTATAAAGATCTTTCCTCTCCTCCATCTCCCCGAACTGTCCAACAAAATTGGCCATCATCTTCTTGAGCGCGTCAAGATTATCTCGAATAGCTTAAGCCCTCACCACCTCCAAAACCTTAGCGTGCTCCACCTTCATCACCCTCCGAGCAGAAATAATCTATTCGCGAACATCACTCACAAAATTGGTTTTCTGCAAAGACAATGCCTCCTCTCTTTCCTTCGTGAGGTCGGCCCTTATATCCTAAACCTCTGCCTTCTTCTCCATAACCTAAGTTTTCTTTGCCTCACAGATAGCAACTTCCTCACCTTCCCAGCTTCAAGTTTATACTTGCCCAACCTCGCCTCAAATTTCTTTTTCTCCTCAATCAAATTCTATTTCTCCGTCACCAGTTTCTTCTCGATATTCTTATATGCCAGAAGCTAGTTTGCCAGAGTACCAACACCAAGAATGCAAGGTTTGGCCTCGATCAACAACTTCTTGATCTGCATTAGAGTTATAATATGAGTTTTTGAATGAGACACTAAATTCTTTGATCGAAGCAAAGCAGAAAAAATCTTAACCTTATTAATGATTCAGTGGCCCTCGCTAAGAAAAGTAGAAAGGCTTTCTGCCCCCACCAAATAATCATCAAATTCCTCCTCCAAAGTAGTCATCCCAGACAAATATACCTCCATGGTCTATTGGACCTCAGTTTCTGACTCCTCGACGAACTTCTTCTTCGTCGACTCAGAAGACACTTTCTTCTTCGGCAACAAGTTAGTAGTTGATTTAGGAGGTTGACCATCCGGAGCACCAGATGGTGTCACATCAACTTTCTCCCTCTTATCAGTAGTTAATCTACGCGAAGCCCTCTTCGGGAAAAGAAGGAGCAACAACTTGGCTGGCGGCCCTCTTTTTCTTTCATTTCCCAAAGGTTTCCTTCAACATAACATCTCTTTTTGCAGTTGCAAAATCTATGGTGCAACTACTAAGTGACAGATTCTTGAGGGGCAAGCTCGAGTCCGTAACTCTCTTATTTCTCGTAGACATCTTTTCGTCGATAACCGTAAATTTTGTCCCTTTTGCCCAAGTTTTCTTTAAAATGGCTTCTTGAAATAAACAGTCCACCTTCTTTTGGTCAACCACCAAATTGTCGATCCGACCGAAATAACCCCTCCTGATATTGTACAATTTTTCATAAATATCCAAATTTCTATCAATCTCCTTCAAAGCTGTACGAAGACAAAAAACAACCAAAAGTTAGAATACTAGATTCATACAAACATATCAAAACTTTGATATGCATTTACCTAACCACAAACCTAAATAGAAAGTCTTCCTTTTAAGAGGTTCCCCTGAATTTCTCAAATCAAATTCGTAATTCCCCAACACAAGGAAACATTCCTCGAAGTACTGCTCCCCTGTCGATACCATCTAATAAAAAAGAGGTCTCCTCAAGACCCTCGCAAATACCTGTACCCTAACTTCGATAGATTTTATTTAAGTGTGTAATACACACATAAATTATCCACAGTGATTAACTCTTCCCCTCTCGCCTTTAATCGACCGTTTATCACTCCACATACCCAAAAGAGGTCATACACATTTAGGTTAAACTGACCAGGCGCAACATCAAAAAATTCAAAAACTTTTTCTGATCAGCTCGTAGAGGCATCTTCAAACCCTTTTTTATCTGTTCTCGATGGACAAGGATGTCATCCAACAATACATCTTGGTTTGTCATTTCGTGATGATATTCCTCTAATCTAATATCCTCAGGAATACCGTACTTCACTTTAAAACATAAAATCTTATTTGTTTTTGGACCCTCTCCATAACAGACATCAGCGTTATCATCCTCGACATCTCCCCCCACCACTACCTTTTCGATCACTTGTCTGCGGCTCATGATCCATGTTGGTCTCGGTACCCTCATCGTCCGAAACTTTCACAACTCTGGGTGTCACCTTATATTGGTCGACACTCGCCACATCCACACTACTCGACCCCACCCTATACCGCCCGCCTAACTTTTGGACATATGTTGTCACATCAATTAGAAGGGGATCTACATCTGTAAGGTTCTTGAAGATTTCTTAATCATCAATTTGAATAGGTTCAGCCATATTTATGAACCTGAAATCAAATTCATTTTTTAAAAGAATTAGTATATATCATATTTGATACATTATATACGTTCATATGCTAATATTCGTATAGTTGTTGAGATTTATCTCCAACACATCATTTTTTACATTATTATCTGACTACACAATTACTACATTTAGTTCTCGATACAAGATTTATTTTCAATTTTTTATGAGTCCTAACATCGGCAATTATCTCTCTGTCACTAACGTTTCTAATCAAAGTTCATGACCATAAGCTTCTCGAAGACACTTCAGCAGTACCCTGCTTCCCGCCAAAATAAGCAAAATCCCAAAATTTAGAATTCCGCTCTCTCCGACGTAAAACCCAGCCCATTTCATAGATAATCTGGTGCTCCAACTACTAAACTTCATCCCATTTCACATATCACAAATAACACAATCACAGTCGCGCCATATTTACAGCGACCCCCAAAAAACAAGTCTATCCACTCGTCATCAACCCTTTCCATAAACTATTTCTCCATAACATCCCTTCAACCCTTTCGACACCATTGCTCCATCAGTCACCCCACCATTCAGATGATATCACAGAAATTATATCACAAACCCTAAATTTTTATGTTTTTAATTACTTCCAATACACCCATCTAAGCTACAATTACTCCCTATACTATCACCACCATGTCAACATCTACAAAGGGTTTTATCATAATAAATAAATAACAAACGAGTGTAAGAAAAATACTAGCCATGGAATCGCGTTGCCTCGGTATCCCTCTACCTTGCAAGTTTTTCCCTCTCAATCAACATACTAATCTCCTCCTTCCCTATGGTTGAGAATGACGTAAGAGATGAGTACAGAGAATTAGCACTTGAAGAATTTTTTTTTGGAATTAGTGGTATATGAACAGTCGCCAACAATAGAGTTATTTATAGGTCCCACGCGACTGTTCATTGCACCCCTTTGCGACCGTTCGAGTACTCGAGCGTAATGCCTTATTCGTCTCTTCTCGAAGTATCTGATCCTTCGTCTTCTAAATGCCAACAAGCCCATGCACTGTTGCTCCAACCCTTCCATATCTCCTTTTAACTCCTCTGATGTATCCATCCTCGCCAAAGTAACTCTTATACTATTAAAAAGAAATTTTACATCCAATTCTTTGTACCTCAAAATATCACCTACAAGATAGCACCTAGTCATTTTTCTCCAACTACCTAAACACATCTTTCCTTATTTAAATCCTCTCATATATTCTCGGGCCAGTTGTAATAACAATTTAAATTTAAATTTTATTCGACAACTAACTACCCGAAGGTCAAGATATCATACATTAACATACCAATGCTTACCATTTTGAATCAATAAGACTTCATTCGTTCAAAAAGGCCCAACATATTCAAGAAACAATTATCATTACATACATCGATAAAACCATCTGACACAAATAAATTCATTTATTTCAAGACTAACACCTTACAACTTTCTCCTTTATTATAAACCAAACAATACTCAGTCCACTTTTCAACCTCTTCGACCGGCTACAACATCTTCTTTCTTCATCAAAGCCTTCGCTTGATTTCTTATCTTGCCGACGCGCTCTGGAGGCATCGGAAATTACAAATTACAATGAAATGCATACTTCTCCTTTGCCTCCTTCACCTCCACTTTACTCAAATCTTCATACTTGGGGGCCACTGGTACCAATGGTTGCCCGTTTACATGGCTCTTACTGAAGTATCGATCAAGCAAATCCAAATACTTCACACACACCCGGTTGGAATGTTCATCCTCCTAAACCTGAGCTCTCATCCTCACCATCTCTAATCCTACAAAAACACTTTCAGATTACCAAAGGTATTTATATACAGCAAAAAATAAACAATCAAACTCACAGTCAAATTCTACATTCATTTTTCATTGGAACTCTACACATCCCAATCAAATCAAACTCCTAGGGAACCATCTCAGGCCCCACACAGTCAACAAATTCTAGTTCGAGATCTAATAACCTCAATATTTATATACAATCAAGAACAACTATCTCGACATCAACATGAATCGAGCAATTATCTTTGGATAATAGATTTTATTTCCTTCGAGATCACCATATATTTATTCGACACAATTTCAACAACAAAAGTCTATTCATATGTTAAGCGTTACATTTTACATTCGACAATTCTTTCCTTCGATTTCATTAAATCAACCTACAGGTTACATATTATCCTTTGACGTAGACTACTCGAAGCTACATTCTTCTTTTCACCAGAATCTGGCATATCCTCCGGCGAAAGAAAGAAAGCCACCCTCCTCCTCTATAACTACCACCATCTGTGACCCTTGGGGATTATAGAGACAGCAGTATCCGCCGACACCGCTATAAGAAACCTTGCCCGCCTTAGCATCATCACCTTCAATATGGGCAGTGGCAACTTATCCAGACAATCGATGCACTTCGAGGCCTTCCACAACACAAAATGACATTGATGGCAATGGACACACTGCCGTTTGACGATAACCATCTTCCTCCTCCATCATTTCCTCCAATCTCATCACCACTGATTCTAAATAATAGAACAACTACAACAAAGAACTGAGATAAACCTCTTTGTACTTACCGTACTTCCCATCCACAAGCTCCAAGAACTCATTATGCAATGCCTGGATCGGCGTTGTCACCATCCAAACCTATTCTACTTTCACACACCTGCCGAACAATAGCTCCTTCTTTCTCCTTCTATTTATAACCCACCTTCCAAAAATTACGAAGTCCAATATATATCCTGTAATAAATGCTCCTTAAAAACGAAATTGACCATATTCATTTGACTTTTTCCTCGAAAATTATAGAAGAAAGACTTCTACAAACATTCGTCAACCGTTTCACATTCCAATGTTCTTCTCGACACAACAACAAGTAATTATATCAAGAACGGGGTGATTGTAGTAGCATATTTCCCAGATTCGACAAAAAGAAGCCAACGGAATTTAGTCGAAGACATTCCATCATTCGAGAAGATGCCACTTTTGCGACCACAGTTCTCAACCTACTAAAAGTAGCCGTTATGTTTGGTCAAATAGAACCATTGGGAGATCCACGAAGTTCGCCCACTACCCCTAAAATAGAAAACTATTTTTCTTTTTGTAAACTGCCTATATCTACTATAAATACAGGTAGAGAATGTGTTATTCTGATCCGTAACTTTACTATTCATTTATCCTTACTTTCTTACTGAAATAGCAATTGTAATAACTAGTAACTTATTAGATTTTCTACCAAAACCCTCCTCGAGGTCATGGTTTTTCTCAAGCTTTACTGAGTTTCCACATAAAATCTAGTGTATTTACATTTATTGTTGTATAAACCTTATTAAAGTATTGGCAAAGATTATCCTCCTTTAAAATATACCATTACACTACCCTTAGAGCACCTCTCCAACATAATCATATCCGATTTCGGTTTACCATACTGGTATTCCAAAATTGCATATTGTTTAGAATTATGTTTTTTTTCTCTTGAACGCTAAACAGTTCAGCACACAACAGAAAACATCAAATGATTTGTGCTCTAAACTATAAGAAAAATTATCGTTTTATTTGTCAAAACTCAAATCTCTATGACCCCTCTCTCTTAATTGATTCAAGCGTGTTGAAATCATCAGACAATGTAGATACTCAAAAGTGCTTCAATGGCAGAGATTGCCCCTGTTGTTGTTCAAGAAATTGGAACTCGGTAACTGGTAAAAACTCTATTCCAATAACTCCAAACTTCAATTCTTATTCATCTTTTCTCTTTCTAATTTGAAGTTATTGTGGGGGTGGATCGATGGTTCAATTGCGCAGCAACTTGAACTTCTTCAAATCGAAGTTGGTCAACGAAGATCTCAACTGCTTATTTCGATTTACAATGTTTGTTAAAGAAGAATAACCAATTACTAAGAGCATCACCAATAGAGTGGTATGTTGTTAAGGTTTTCCCATACTCTTGCAAAAAACCCATCCAACATGGGTATGGGGGTTCAGTATACTCACCCCCATACCATCCCAAGTATGCGAAACTTAAACTTGGCGAGGAGTATATGCATATCGCCTAGGCGCTGAACCGTTCAGCGCGCGTAAGTTTTTTTTCCCGAACTCTAAACGCTTTACTGAAGAGCGCGTACACTTTGTAATCCAAACTCCCCTCTCCAAATGGCTAGTTTTTTTAAAATTTCACCTAAATCTCTTCAAATAAAAGTAGTTTCTTAAATTCCCTACCATCTCAAGCTCTATTAACTCTTTACCATCTCAAACTCTATCAACTTCAAATGGATAACAAATTCTCCAAAAATTCATACTCTCAATACATTTCATCAACCCAACTTTCAAAATCACCAAACTACTTCATGCCCATGCATTCCTTTTTTCGCGCCACCCAACGTGTTTGTCAACGAAAAGAAAGGTGATAATAGTCGTTGGACCGACCTTGATGATCAAACGCTTACCAAATATTGGGTAACACACTTGCCAAGACTCTTCGTTACCGCCTTACGATTTTGGCGTCGGGCGGTGTGGTTAAAATCTTCTATTAATTTTTGCGTCGGTGTGATTATAATCTTGCAAGACTCTCTCGTTACCGTCTTGCTTGATTATAGGTTGTATGAAATGATAGGGGAAGTGAAGTATGAATGAAAGGGAAAAGGGAATGAAGCAAGAAACGATTACCAGACGCTAGGCACTGAACCATTAAACGCTTAAGAAAAAAATATAATTTGCCGTTGGACCAACACTTGGGCGCCTATTTTATTTTTTTAAAAGAAAAAGAAAAAATTTCATCTTCCGAATACCCATAACATGTATTTAAGTAATTATATATATATTTTTTTGTAGAGTTTTATATAAATCAAATACTCATAACATGTTCTAATGCATATCATATTTGCAAATAGTTGAAATATCATACGAGAATATTACATAAGCATAATTAGTTAACCTTAATATAATTATTTATAGAAAATATAAAGCATCATAGTAACCTTAACAAAAAATTTATCTCGCATAGTTTATGACAGTTTCAACTTCCGAATTTTAGTACTATTAAACTCCTCAGTTACAGTCATGATTTACAAAGAGAGAGAGAGTTATCTCATATATAGAAAGAGGGAGGGAGTTCAAACTTTTCTTTCTTCTTTGTTTTGATAGAGAGAAAGAAAGGTTGGGAGGGGCTCTGGTTGTTTATATATAGTATAAATCAGCCCCTGCATGAGTTAGGGTATTTTAGGTAAAGTTTAATACTCAGCAGTCAGCAGGATGGACAAAAGACGTGTGAATTACGTGATCGGTCTTTTTCTGGCCATATCTACCAACAATCTCGACTCTCGTACGGATGAAGTTGCCCGCACCGCCCTGGCCATTTGATGAAAATAGGGTTATAGTTAAGAACAACCCATTTGGCTCAAAAAACAACTCTCCTCCTTCTCCCCAATAGCTTCCCGCCATCTCTATTGATTTCATCATCACCATTAGAGCTGAGAGCAAGAAATGGTACAATTTCACGAACATATAATCTCAGACCTCCTCGAAGAACAACCAAACCCTAATCCTAATAGCAGTTGTAGTTCTTTAGTTGTTCTCTCATCAGGTCTCGCTCTCCACAAACTCATCTCATCTCTCCTCCATCTCCATTCATCCTCGCAAGGCACTCTCCTTATCCTCTCCGCAACCTCATCGCAGAAATCATCAATTATTCAATCCCTCACCACCCAAAACCCTAATTCTAACTCTAATTCCCCCAATCAGACTAACCCCCCAATTGAAATCACTTTCGAATTCTCTGTAACCCAACGCCACTTTCTCTACTCATCCTCCTCCATCTTCTTCATCACCTCTCGTATCCTCATTGTCGATCTCCTCAATTCCAAAGTCCCCACGTCGAGAATCGCAGGGATTTTGGTTTTGAATGCTCATAATATGTCCGAGACTTGTACTGAGGCTTTTATTGTTAGGGTGTTTAGGTCCTTTAATTGGAAAGGGTATGTGAGAGTGTTTTCGGATAAGCCACAAGGGATGGTGTCTGGGTTTGCCAAGGTGGAGAGGATTATGAAGTGTTTGGGGTTGAGGAGGTTGCATTTGTGGCCGAGGTTTCAGGTTTATGTGTCGCAGGATTTGGAGAGGGATCCGCCGAGTGTGGTGGATATTAGGGTGTCGTTGTCGCCCTTAATGAAGGGGATTCAGAAAGCAGTGCTTGAAGCGATGGATGCTTGTTTGAAGGAGATGAGGAAGAGTAATAAGGTTGATGTGGAGGATTTAACTGTGGAGAATGGGTTGTTTAAATCGTTTGATGAGATTGTGAGACGGCAGTTGGATCCCATGTGGCATACTTTAGGGAAGAAGGCGAAGCAGCTTGTATCGGATTTGAAGACGTTGAGGAAATTGTTGGATTATCTTGTTAGGTACAGTAGTTGGAAAGTTTGTTCATTTTGATTGATATAGATATATTTAGTTGGAAATGATGAAACTTTGAAGTTCGAATTGGTTAGGTACGACGCAGTGACTTATTTGAAGTATTTGGATACTCTGAGAGTATCTGAAGGAATTAGGTCTGTTTGGATATTTGCTGATTCGAGCCATAAAATATTTGAGTTTGCAAAGAAGCGCGTTTATCAGTTGGTGCGATCAGATGGAGAGAAATTGGCTGGAATGAGTAAGAAACCTGGCAGCAAAAAGAGGAAAGCGAAAGAAAATGCTGATAAAGAGAAAGAAGGTACTCACAATATACTGAGAAGAAAAAAAATGTGCATTTTGATTATTATAATTATGCTAAATCGGATTTACTTCATTGATTTTTTTTGTCGAATCTGCAGATGTAAGTACAAGTAGTGGGCTAGTACTGCAGGAAGTTTTGGAGGAAGCACCCAAATGGAAGGTGTTACGTGTGAGTGAGTGAGTCTCAATTTGGTTTTTCATGGAATCTTCCAACTCAATTTACCTTGTAATTAGCAAATATTCATGAGAAGTTTATAATACTCTATTTTCTGACATTTGTGTACTAACCCACCTATGCCCCCTTAGGCATCTGAGCCTTGTTCATCCTGTATTTTGTTGTTACCTTCACAAATACAGTCCAAGTTGCAACCCTAGCTTGAGCTTCAGAATATCAATACAAACATCACGCTTTAATGAGTCACCTTGGGATCCTTTTCTTTTCCAAAGCATATGTTGGGGTTGGTCAGACCCTCTATCAGTTATATTCATAACAATAAATTTCAAGGCGCTGGCTTATCTTTGAGCTCATGTTGTGAATGTAGTTGTGTCATGTTGATCTTCTCAACAGTTTGTTATATGGGGTAATGGAATTAATAAAGCATACGTGAAGGTTATTAAACATGGGGTAATTCAGAAAAGATGATACTTTGGGAGAAAATTATATGGGATAATGGAATTAATAAAGCATACGTGAAGGTTATTAAACATGGGGTAATTCAGAAGAGATGATACTTTGGGAGAAAATAAAATGAAGTAGAATCTAAAGCAAAGTGGCTGAAAGGAGATAATAACACAAAGTATTTTCACTTGGTAGTGAATGGGAGACGGCTGATCAAACATGTCTAAGCTACAAATTGATGAACAATTATTTTTGTCGAGTTTTATTCGGGTTTGATATAAACTAATTAGCGGAAGCTTAAACACTCATACGAATCAAATCAAACAAATTGACTCACTATCTTTTATTGAATTAAAACCCTAATTTAATATCTTACTTTCTTTCTTTCAAAAACACCACCACCTAATCCCTAGCCAACCCGTTTTTTTTATTATAGAAAAAGGGTTTACAATCTCTCTTCCTAATATTTCTCTAAACCAAATATTCTGCCCAATCTTAGGAATTCTAATATATTTTGAATTCCCTAAAATAACAACTACAATAAAACAAAACAAGGCCTAAACTAACTACAAGAGAAAGTGAGTCTTCGGAATAGGTCCAACTACCACGGGGCACCTCCACGTGTTCTATCAACTCTCCCCCCTCCATGAAAAAATTCATCCCGAATATTTAAGAACCCACTTCATGGCGTAGATCTTCCCGTGCATCTTTCTGTAACGTGGTTGGGTATCCATGTAAGGCAGTACAATATTGTCACCCACATCTATGCGTTTAACGCCAAAACTACAATTGCATGCTTGCGGAAACTATTCTCAAATGCGATCTATAAGGGATCAAGAATTTGTGGCCATCTTGCTGGTTCGCGTGACTGCTGGAGCTGGATTTGGGCAGATCAAGCATGGCACAAGGCTAACTGCTGGAGCTGGTTCTGGCAAATGTGGCCTGTGAGGCTGTGACTGCCGGAGCAGGTTCTGGGCTGATCTTGCCTGGTTCAAGGCTTGCTACTGGAGCTGATTCTGGGCAGATCTGGCATGGCTTAAGGCTAATTTCCAATGTTGTACTTCTGTATATTCATCGTAAATAGGCGGTAAACCCTAATTAACATAATCAATTTATTTATTACCATCAGAACTTGGTACACTCACAGTCACCATCATGCGAACATTGGAAGTGTACATCTCTTCTTCCGACGAACACAATTTATCACCCATGGTTGGTTTTTTGGCGACTTTCTTTCCCATCACGATTTGCGTGAGAAAAAATTATGAGGAAATTCCGAGGCTCATGATACCAAATTGATATAAACTAATTAGCGGAAACTTAAATAATCATACGAATCGAATTAAACAAATTGACTCACTCTCATTTATTGAATTAAAACCCTAATTTAATATCTTATTTTCTTTCTTTCAAAAACACCATCACCTAATCCCTATCTAACCCTTTTATTTTATAGAGAAAGGGTTTACAATTTTTCTTCTTAATATCTTTTCAAATCAAATATTATGCCCAATCTTAGGAATTCTAATATATTTAGAATTTCCTAAAATAACAACTACATTAAAGCAAAACAAAGCCTAAACTAACTACTAGTTAAAGTTAGGTGGTGTTTGTTTTTCAAGTGCTGAATGCTGAATGTTTTGAAGTGTTGAATGCTGAATACTGAATTGCTGAATAAGTTATGGTGTTTCTTTTCTAAGAAGTGTTGAAAACTGGTAAACTGGTAAATGTCTTAAATACCCTTGTTATAAAAGAACACAACTTGAAGCATATTCGAATAAACAAGAGTTCGGTCTATATTTGCCCCTTTCTGTTCGAACAAAAGGACAAAATGGACAAAATGTACATACAAAAGGCATCATTGCACAAAATGGACATGCAAAATGGACATACAACAAGCATTATTACACAAAATGGACAAAATGGACATACAAAAGACATCATTGCACAAAATGGTTTATACAAATCATAAGCATTAAAGATAGTCTGAAGTACGAATCTTAAGATAACACTGCCCTTTTGGCCTAGTGGTGGTAGTACCTCTCCACCTAGTGAGAGGTCGTGGGTTCGAAACCTCATGGGGTTGGAAACTCAGGGTTGCGGATCCCTATAAAAAACCAGCTAAAAAAAAAAACCCCCAACATAGTCTAAAATAGCAAATAGTCGAACATCAACATAGTTTATAAATCCAAAAAATAAGAAAATCCAAAATAGCAATGTATAGAAAACTAAACTCCGAGAAACTGCATCAGGTAGAGTTTCTTTGATTCCAGCGTAGCCAAGCCCACAAACATGTCAGCATATTCTAGATGTTCAGTAAACTTCAAACATGTTCAGTAGCCACTCTGTCACATTATCTTCAATCTTCTTCAGGTATTTAGGTCTGCCCTCATGCCACTCACTATAAAGAGGGAATGTTACTGGAGCCTCTTCTTACTATTTGTATTCTGAAGTCTGTATGGATGAATTAGAAATGGGCATTGAAAACTGTAATGGACATTGAATTAGAAATGGGCAGCAACTTCAGACATTGAATTAGAAATGGGCAGCAACTTCAGAATTAGAAATTTGCATTCTGAATTAGAAATGGGCATTGAAAACTGTAATGGACATTTGCAGTCTGGATACACAATAAATGGACACAACAAATGGGTAACAACTTCAAATGGACATTGAAAACTGTAATGGACATGAATCTAGAAGACAGAGTATTCTTTTCTGTGCAGACTGCCCATTACACCAAGAAAATTTAATGGATGCTAACTGCCCGCCAATCTATAACAACATGGTCTAAACTGCTATTCATACAAATATCCAATAACAACTATCCATAAACAGCAAAACAACTATCCATAAACAGCTATCCATACAAATATCAGTTAACTGCTATCCATAAACAACTATAGTAGGCATAGAAACTACCTATACAAGCTTTGTAAACAACATACAGCAAAACAGTTATCCAACAACAATAAATATGGAATAATCCAATGTATAGTGGACTAACAGATTTCTCTCATTTGTAGGTAGATTTCAACTTATCAAACTACCCTCTTGAGCAACCATATTTACTGGATTAATGTGTTTATGCTCCATGTTAGTATTCTAAATAGGATTAAGGATACTTGTGCTAAGTACTTGTGCTAACCATATTTGACTACCAGATTTCTCTCAATTGCCTTGAGTTCATAGTAAGTAATGCTTATGGCCTCAGTACATCCAGCTTATCAGAACATACTAGTCCATGCACAGAAAGCAGTATAGATGATAGTAGTTTAGAGCATGCCACCATCTAATGAATCTCCTCCTCAACGCTAAGAACATGTATATTCACCTTGCACATCAACATAACCTTGCACCACATCTCTACTGCATACTCACAATCCATGAATAAGTGTTTAGTACTTTCATGGGCATTTCTGCATTGATTGCATAAAGACTGGTTCAGAATGCCTCTTTACACCAGTCTGTCTTGAGTTGCAAGTTTTCTAATAAGCATCTGCCAGGTGGTTATGCTATGCTTAGGAGCAGCAAGCGTAGCAGCTGGGTAAAGCTAACAAATTTTACTCCACTAAGCTACTACTCTTTTGTTCCTTATTGCCTTGTAAGTGCCTACAACATTAAAAGTGCCCTCACTACTTGGTACAATAAGGTCTTTGTCTACTTCAATCCAAATGGTAAGGTCCCTTAAACCAAGAGCCCCTACATTAAAAGTGCCCTCACTACTTGGTACAATAAGGTCTTTGTCTACTTCAATCCAAATGGTAAGGTCCCTTAAACCAAGAGCCCCTTCATCTTTAGGATAGCACAAATTCACTCAAACACACTGCCACACAAATTCATATCTAAACATACAATGCTCCATTTCTAGATACCCCCACAATTTAAAACAAAACACACAAATGAATCAATCACTAAATACAGCAATAAAACAAAAACACCCCCTAAGTTCCATGGCCATTGAGCTCTAGGTAATGAAGCAAACAAATAACAGATCATGGGCAACTATATGAAGCAAACAAATGTTAGCTCAAGTGGAAATGTTAGCTCAAGCAAAGAAATCTATACTATTATTTCTAAATCTCTCTGGAATAAACTCTTCTGGATTGCCCCAATATACAGGGTCCCTTTGAATTGCCCATGCATTTATCTGCACTGTGGTATTCAGAGGGACGTGGAAGCCATTCACAGTAGTTCCCACTGTGGTAAATCGAGGGATCAATGTAGGGGATTGAGGATGTAATCTTAAGGTCTCTTTAACAACAAATCTTCTCAATAACATTACCAAAAAAAATCATAAATTTTTACATGAGAAAGATCAGGAAAGATATGAAGATCAATTGCAAAATTGGATCGAATTGAGAACATTTTGTACCTGATTTTGCCCTAGCTGGAGTTCCCAAACAACAACAACAGCAACAACAAATCAAAGAGAGATTCCTTGACGAATTCGGTTCTTCAGGTTTGGCGGCGCGTTGAAGACAAGGGCAATTGAGGCATCAATTTTTCTTCAAAGTGCTGATTTTTTTTAAGCATGTATTCCTGGCTGAATTTTTTTTGCTGAATTTGGTTTTCTGAAAAAAAATTCAGCAGTGAAAGAAACATAAAACCCACTGCTGAAAAAAAATTCAGCAGAGAAACAAACACCACCTTAGTCTTCGGAATAGGTCCAACGACCACGGGGCACCTCCACGTGTTCTATCAGGGATGGAGGCACAAATTAGACGTGCCGAATTAGCTCAAAAGCAAGGAGGCTGGCTTGAAAGGGAATTCAATGATGAAGAGAGTTTGTATGCCTTGAAGAATTGAGGTAAAGAGAGCTCTGGAGTTGGTACCAGTGCGATATTTTTTTATTTGTTGGCATATCCTTTGTGGGGTGTTATAACATCAACCACAAGTTGCAATACAAAGGTTTCATTGATTGTTGGATTATACGAATTTTCTTAAACTTACTCCATATTCTTATGTTCTTGGGTAGTTAAAGAATTTTCAGTCGATGAGTCTAATCGGTTGGTTTTACAAGATTTTAACCAAGAGTTAGCAAGGATAATAAGAGAAGTGAGTTTGGTGATTTTGATATTCAAAGGGACTTTCATTTTGAAACGAGAGATCCTTGATAGTGTTCTTATTGTCAAGGAGTCAATCGACTCTAAGACAAGGGAGAGAGTAATGGGCGTGGTTTACAAAATCGATTTCGAAATGACTTGCAACCATGTAGATGGAGCTTTATATTGTATGTCTTGGAGAGAATGGGTTTGAGGAATAGTAGAAATAGTGGATAAAAGTATGTTTTATCGGCAACAAAGTTTTTGGTCTTGGTTGATGAAGTTCCGACAAGCTTTTTTTCTAGCTCAAAGGGGATTCAATAAGGTGACTATTTATGGCCTTTCTTGTTCATTGTGGCGGGTAGGCTTTTAGCAGATTGACTTGTAGGCTAGAGACTTGGGCTCGATTCATGGGCTTAAGGTGAACGAAGATGCGTCGGAGGTTACTCACCTTCAGTTTCCAAATGATACCATCTTCTTCTTAGGGCAAAATTAAAGGGAGATCAGACATCTTTGACTTATGTTATTGAGCTTTCAGTTGACTTCAAGCTTACGTGCAAATTTTATAAAGAGAAAAGTTATAAGGGTTGGAAATGGTAATGGCATTGGGAATTAACTCTTTCTTATTGATATGGTGTAGGAATTCTACCTACTACCTGCCTTGGTATGCTTCTTGGGTGCCTTCACGTTTTGTTGGGATTTTAGACCTGGTTATCGAACAACTTAGCAAGAAGTTGGCCATGTGGTAAAGGAAGATGTTATCATAGGGGTGTACCTTACGCTCATCAAGAGCATACTTTCAAACTTACCGGTCTATTGATATGCTTATGTCACCTATCAACGCTAAACATTAAAGTTGGAGATGATTGTTAGAATTTCCTTTAGGATGGAAGCTAAGGGGCTTGTAAGCTCCATCATGCGATGCAGTTTTGCATGGAAAAAGAAGTAAACGGCTTAGAATTAAAGTTATTTTTTAGAGATGAATATAATGTTGCTTAGAAAGTGGTTTTGGAGGTATTGCAACGATAAAGATGGGTTACAGGTCAAGGTGATTTAAGCAATATTTGAGATAAAGTAGTACGTTTGTATTCCGAATAAGTCTAACATTACACATGTCGTAGGATTATGGAGGTGGATCTTCGACTCATCGGACAAGTTTAAAGAAGGCATTCAATTCAACATCTAGAATGGTAAAAATATTAGTTTTGGGACGATAGATGGTGTGACTTGAACAACTTTTTTGGGTGTATCATTCTTTATATAATGTTTATGATCTTAAGAAGGGGATAGTGAAGTAATTTTACGAAATGGGCAGGGACATTACAAATTGAAATTTTCATAGTCAGTGGATCTTTTTTTATAGAGAATTGGAGAACCTTGGATCTATGATTTAAAATTTTACTTCGGTTATGATTTGGATGAGTGAAGACAAATGGAAATGGAAATGGAAGTAGGTCGAGAATGTGAAATTCACAGTGAAATGAATGTGTAATTTGGTACAAGTTAGGAGCGCAAGAGGTAGGAACCGAAGTATGGATTTCTTGAGACGCTTGTTTCGGAGGTAAGAGACTCTGTGCCTTTTTCTATTGAGAGTGGCTTGGGGTGAACAACGACTGGAGATGAAGTAAGACGAAAAGCTTTTGAAGTGCTTACTTTGTGTTATGGTGGTGAGTCCATTGATCATTTACTCTCCTGGTCGTGATGGAGGTTTGAAATCATTTTCTTAAACTCTTTGAAACGTGGCGTTGCAATTTATTTATAAGGAAGATTGGTAAAGTTATGTGGGATTTTATCCATATGTGATTGATGGGTTTTATGGAAGGAAAAGAACGGTAAACATTTTGAAATGAATACCAAGACTGTGGAAGCAATCATATTTGACATTATGCGACAATTTTGTATTGGTCATTATAGCAAAACAGAATTGATGTCACGTTACTTTTGTTTTACTTTTTCTTTTGTCTCCGGATTGTGTTCTTTCCACCTCTGAAAGGCTCTTGAGTTTTTCAGAGCATTTCCACACACAAAAAAAGTCTCAGTTTTTCATTCATTTGAACTATATGAGTCTAATCCACTTTCTTTTTTATTTTCTTTCTTACAATTCCTACCTCCTTTTTGTGGCATCTTCTCTGCTCCTGTCTTCTCATGCACCCCTTGTGTGAGGAGACAAATAACAATCTTCTCGAGCCTCGCTTGGGTTTTGGGACCTGGGAGTGCAAATACTATCATCACCTTTCCTTTTCTCTTTGTTTCTTTTTCCTTTGAAGATTAATATGCCTTCATAGAGTATTATATTAAATTTAGGACTTGCATGTCTCAAATTTAAGTAATATTTCTTTCTTCTTTTTTCTCTACCTGCTATAGATTTTGTATTAGCCATTTAACATTATAATTACTGGTTTATTCTAATCATTTTATAATTCAAAATAAACTTATATTGTATAACATAGAATTCGCAGTCAGATACACCTAAGCTTCCTTTGCGAGTAGGAACCTATTCTCTTAACGCTTTTGACTACATCATCCGCTAATTATAAATAGAAAATTATGGAGGCTAAGTTGTTTTAAACCATGTTGGTGCATGCCAAGTGCGACGCAATTATGGTTTTAACCAAAATAATTTATTTACAGGAAGTACTTGAAGAAATAGAAGAGGAGAGACAGAAGCAAATTTTGCAAAATGAAGGAGACCCAATGGTTGAAAATCTTGAGGTTGATGATACCATTGTTTTAGTAGCTTGCAAAGATGAACGGTCATGCATGCAGTTGGAAGATTGCATAACAAAGGGCCCACGGCAGGTGCTTATTAGACTTTTTTCTTAGAATTCTTATTTGGCCTTTTACCTTCTTATTATCTTTGTCACAAGGTGACTTTAATGTTTGCTAGTAATTGCCACCTATTTTATCCGTGTGACCATGCTTATAAATGGCAATTGACTCAGTGTTTCTTGTTGACTTGATTACAAAACTTTGGTGGTGAAGTTGAATGAAGCTCATACTAGTAGAACAGTAGTCGCCATGTTCCAAAAAAAAAATGTTTCCGAAAGACCTAAAATCAACACTGTTACTGAAGCTACTTTTAGTATTTGAGAAGTCCTCGTATTTTTTTCTTTTGAGTTTTTCCCTGACAACCATCTGTACTTTAAAAATGATGTTTTGTGCCATTGCAACTGTATGTTTCTACACAAATTGGCACTGAGATGGTATTTCCTTCAAATCCGTGCAATTCCGAAATGCCAATATAATTAAGGCTCTTATTTGTAAATATCTAAGAATGAGTTCCTTTCCTATAGTAGAATTTGATTTAGTTGTTAAAGATCTCTTTTATAGAATTCCATCCCACTAGCTGATGATTGTTACTTGTTCTTTTCCCCTCTCTGTAGGCCATGCGAGAAGAGTGGGAGAAGTACTTGCTGTGTAAAGCAGAGTTACATGGTATACGATCACGTACGAAAAAAAAATCTAAAGAACCTAAAGGTGTTGGTATACTTAATGGAGCAGTTCCAGCTATGCCTAGAGAAAATGCAGATGCTGGCAGCATAAACAAACTAGAGCGTGATGTCCTTTTGGCAGCTGCATCAGAATTAAGTAGTATAGGCAAGGAAGACATTGTTATCGAGGAGTTGCAAGATGGAAAATCAAAATCGAAAGGGGCTGATACAAAATGCTCCAAGTTCTTAAAAAAATCTGACATCAGCCTAAAAAGAATAAATGATGGTAAATCTGAAATATATGCTTCAGAAAATGAATTCCAAAAGGGTGTTACGTTGGATAAAAGAGTTCTTCAAAAACACAAGACGGAGGTTAACACCGGGGACTCAGCACAATCTAAGCCACTTCCTCCAGTGCATTTTTATGCCCTTGAAAGTCATGAGCATATTCTTGATGTTTTAAGGCCATCAGTAATCATTGTCTACCATCCAGATATGAGTTTTGTTAGGGAAGTCGAAATATACAAAGCTGAAAATTCTTCAATGAAGGTAAAAGTTTATTTTCTGTTTTATGAAGATTCTACGGAGGTTCAAAAGTTTGAAGCAAGTATACGTAAGGAAAACGGAGCTTTTGAATCTTTGATAAGGCAGAAGTCGCTTATGATGATCCCTGTTGATCAGGTATTTCCTATATTTTCTTCCCATCTACTGTAGTTTATTTTCTTGTAGACATTTTTCTTGATACTGTATGTAGTTTTTTTGTTATTTCTCCTCTATAATTTGAGGGTATAAGATAATATCCTTTTGCATGATGGTATCTTATTTTTGTAGCATTGACACAGGTACGTGTGTAGGTGTCCGACACGGGTACGAAGTGTCGGACATGGAGGCTTTAAAATAAGTAAAAATGTGGACAACCTTTCACTTAAAAATTTAGTTTTTTCCTCGTACATTGTTTATGCTGTATCATATCATCTACTTAGTTTTTATAGGGAGATCGTTTCCATAAAGAAAAACCTCTTAAAGCACCTTTATGTGTTCCTAATAAATGAGTGTCCACGGGTCCACTCCCTTTGACTATATTCACATATGATAATAAACATTTGTTAAAATGTTACAAATACATAAGTAAAAAAACAAAAAAAAAAGCATAAATCAGATAAGTATAGGTTGATTTACTACTAATACATACTTAGAAACAATGTAGAAAATGAGAAGAAATGAGTAATATGTCTAAAAAATTGAAAACTTTCGAAGATGTCAAAAAGTTGATTTAAGCAAGGAGTACCGATTGGTGTGTCCCTTCCTCGTGTCGGTGTCTCGGAGTGTCCGACACGTTAGGACACAGATTTTTATCCCAAAGATGTAGTGTCCATGTTACAGTTTTCTCTTTATACTCAAATGACATCCACAGTTTTTGCATATTTAGTTTTCTTGTAACTTTTCTGATTACTTTTTCTTATTACTTTTTGTTCTTACCTTTTATTCCTGTTGCTTGAATGTTTTATGGGTTCACATGTATTATTTGATGCATCCAATGTGCATGAGAACTCTATATAATTACTAGATGCAACTGTCGTAACTATTTAGAATTATTTCCAGGATGGACGTGGTCTCGGATTGGAAGCTGCCTCTACCTGGCCCGAAGCTCTTAATTTACAAAACTCAGTAACTAGGAAGGCAGGTGGAAGGAAGGAAATGGAGAAAGAAATGCAGGTAACAGATATAGTGTTCCAGCTGTATGTATTGTAGTTTCAAATGTTGATTTTTCCAGAGCAATTATTTGTACTTCTACAGCATTTTTTAAGAAAGACTAATATAACGCCCTTGTTAGGTTAAGGACTATATTTCTTAAACTAAATCCTTCAATAATACTAGTTCTGGTAATTTCTTAAAAACTATCCTTGAATCGTAAAACTACTTGGGAAATATCAATATCCTATAATTTTAGAACATGAGTCATGGATGGGTACATATTTCTGTTTTGCAGGTCATCGTAGACACAAGAGAGTTCATGAGCAGCCTTCCTAATGTTCTCCACCAAAAGGGCATGCGCATTATACCAGTGAAGTTGGAAGTTGGGGATTATGTGCTTTCACCGTTGATTTGTGTGGAGAGAAAGAGTATTTCTGATCTTTATCAAAGCTTTGCATCTGGCCGCTTGTATAACCAAGTAGAAACAATGATGCGCAACTATCGAATACCCGTGCTCTTGATCGAGTTCTCTCAAGACAAGAGTTTTTCCTTTCAGGTAATCTGATACGTTGTTTCTT
Source organism: Kingdonia uniflora (assembly GCA_014058105.1). NCBI lineage: Eukaryota > Viridiplantae > Streptophyta > Magnoliopsida > Ranunculales > Circaeasteraceae > Kingdonia > Kingdonia uniflora. Next base: position 1,219,455 of record JACGCM010001588.1, on the reverse strand, counting down.
TGACTTAATGGATCATATGTGTAGTTGTGGATGTCGAGTAATCACTATGTTGCTTTGACTTAATGGATCATATGTGTAGTAGACATTATAATTTGAGTCACAGTAAATAGTAAGCCACAATTCCTTAAATTTAATGTATAGATTGTTATTGACGAACTTTGAAACGGGTATTTGGTTACCATTATGAGATCGTTGACAGGCACAATAAATTGATCGCAAGAAAGGTCTAATGTGGGGTTGTGAAACTTGTAGAAGAGAATGAGTTACGGGGTTTAGGGAGGATTTAAGATTAAAATGTCTATGCCTCATCTGGGATTCAAAATTGTTCCTTTCCTTTATCCATGAAATGAAGTTGCTTTATAAATAACGACACTATGAGTGATTAGCCAGAGGAAAAAGCATACCAAATACTTGACGTCAAGTTAAAGCAACTTATGTAGAAAAGTACCGAGTTTCTCATATTACTCACTCAATTAACTACGACAGTCTTTGACAAAATTATCCTGAAGGCATTTCAAACATTTTTGCAATAAAGTAAAAGTCCTTTCAATGTAAGTAACCGGTCTGTTTTGGAACATTTTGTGGGATTCCTTGGGGATTATACGTTGTCAGGCATACTGAGTCTTCTGTTTTGTAACGTGTGTAGCTATTATATTATTCTCTATTTTGGGGAATGACTTTCATACTAGCCACTTTAGGAGTCCTATGTTGCCTTGGTTGTTTAGCCTCTTGGTGGAGGTAGCATTGTTATGATTAGGCCGACATTTGGTTGATTATCATATCACTTACATTTTAATTTTCCAAAATACTATAAAAGCAATATATTCACAAAATATATTAGTATGTCGCAGTACAATCCCGTCATCATATAGCAAGCAATATGTCTGGATATATTGTAAGTAGGAATAACACATAGTTATTGGGTATTGTGGGATATATCACTAGATCTGAGATATTGTGAACAATAGTGACTCGTGTGAATCATTAACCATTTATTGTCTTATTTGCAGTCTGCAAGTGAGGTTGGTGATGATGTTACAAATACAAATATAATATCCAAGCTATCTTTGCTGGTACTGCATTTTCCTCGACTTCGGCTCATCTGGTCACGCAGTTTGCATGCCACTGCTGAAATATTTGCATCTCTTAAGGCAAATCAGGATGAACCCGATGAGACCAAGGCGATGAAGGTTGGTGTCCCCACGGAAGAAGGTCTTGTGGAAAATGATGCAAGGTAAGCAAACTTGTAAGGTTATTAAGAGTTTGGTATATATAAAAAATCATGATCTGCAAATAGTGGGTGAAGATTTATTAGATTTTTGTGATGCCTAAAGCCAAAGGTTCCCTTTAAAAAATGTTCCCTTAATTTTTTTTGTCTATTTTGCCAACGGATTTTTCTTACACGGAAAAATTGGAGTTGACCATTTTTTGACCTGTCAATCTAAAATTTAGGAAATAGTTACATTTCTAGATTGCCTTTCTAAGGGGTAGTACAGAAATATTCACCCGGTGTCCATTGATTAGGCCATTCGGCGTAAAGTACTTTAGTTTTATGTTTTGTTGTAATTGCATCTGAAAGAAATATCATCCTCTGAATCACAGAGCTGAAATTTACAACACGTCGGCAGTCGAGTTCTTGAGACGGCTTCCAGGTGTGTCTGATTCCAACTATAGGGCTTTAATGGATGGGTGTAATAGCTTAGCAGAACTTGCACTTCTTCCCGCTGAGCGGCTGGCTGAACTGATGGGTGGTCAAGTAGCTGCTCGAACTCTGCGGGACTTCCTTGATGCCAAGTACCCAACCTTATTGTAAGTCCTCTGAACTTCAGATCAGTCCTGCAAAATTAAAAGAATGTGCACTCATCTGTCGTAGATTGTTATGGCAATGCACGTGTCAGTCCCCTGCTATGTTTCTTGAAGACTGCCACCACAAAACAAGAAGCATTAATACCTTTCATGACTCTAGAGACTGTAAATTCTTTTTCCATTTCCCATTTTCCATTGTTTCATTTGTGAAAGTGTGGCAGAGATTGCTTGATTCATTCAATCAGAAAATATGGATTGTTTGATCTCGAAAACTAATGTGTAATGAGTGAGTTAGATGTTGTACGGGATAGGATAGAAGAAACATTTTTAATTTTAATTTATTGTAATTCTTGACTCATTTTCTTATTTGATTGCAACGCCACTCATTTAACCAATCGTTGGCAGGTTACTATTTAGAAATGAGATTCTATTATATTCTTCCTCTTGTGTATATTGATGATTGTAGTTGAAGTGCAACATTTCTGCCTAATCATTCTGCTTAGGATCCAAAGGCAGTGAAGTGACAGGAAACCTTATTTTATTTGAATTGATAGCTGGGAAGTAGGAACAAATTGACCACGTGTAACTTTCTGATTAGGGAAACAGTGTCCCCAAGGAAATTTCTTGAAACAGTGTGGGGCCTATTAACATCCCCTCCCTGCATTTTCCTCGCGGCTTATATCTAGTGATTCAAGTATTTGAACCGCTAATTGGAGAACATACGAAAGCTTTGAAAAATTATTTCCGGCAGAATAAGTTAATTGCCAAACCTCAACTTAGTTTCAGCAAACATCATCTCTTTCGTTGTTTAAAAGATAGGCCAATCCTCCACGGTGCCTTACTCCCATATCATATGCCATCTCGATAAGTAGTCTTTCATACACTTTGTAAATACCATCAGGGTAAAAGATTCAGCATTCGGCATGAATGATGAATATTTAGTGATACAAGTTTCTCACGCACATAAATGTGTGCACAAGCAAACTAGTCAATCGATATAGGAAGTGTTTTTACAGTGGACAAAGCTAAAAGTAAAAGATGCCAAAAAAAATGTCTTTCAAGTCATGAAGTTCACCCTCCGGGGTTTATTAGTCAAACGATAGTTAATAAGTTTCTCCCCACAGAGATGTCAAAAAAGTAGGATGTCCAACAATTTCCTTCCCTCTCACACGATCCCTATCCCAAGTAAGACCTTCTTCAATCTCTCCCATAAATCATCACTCTTGACAATACTACTATGGATGTTTTGTCCAAAAAATTTCTTTCTCTACCGGGTTTCAATATGCCAATCAAGCATCTCCAACGAGGTGGAAATCCTCACACTCATCCCTTAAGTAGTTAGAAAAAGCATGTTATACTATAGGGATAATTAGCTTTTAAACCCTAAATAATGACCACGAATTGGTCTAACCCCCCATGATTGCCATTTTTAGCTTTTGGGCCCTAAAACACGGTGGAAGTCTCTCTCGGAAATGAAAATTATATGAAGTACCATAAATACCCCTAACTCTACCATGTATAATTATATCCTAATGCTACGCTGTAATTACGAGTCCCGCGTATGATTATATCATAATGACACGCTGTAATGATATGCTGTAATTTTCATCAAACAGATCCAAAGGCTACTACAAATTTGGCTATTGCAACGCCAGTTACGACTATAGAACTAACTCAGAACTTCATCTTCGTCTCCTCTCTCACATTAACTACTACATCTTCTTTTGGAAATAACTTCATTTTCATAACTCAAAATGTGTGGTAGAAAACATGAAGCTGGCACACAATCTAAGGTAAGAAGTTTGTTTCGCATTTAATCAACATTATCAATTGCTCACAGTTAAATATTTAAGACACATAGAGTCTAAAAAGTAAAATTGAAACATTGGTTTTGTTAAATTTTTCACAGGTTGTTTGTCAAATGTACAATTTTGAGGGTCACATTGCATCGAAATATCCTTGGGTTTACACAAAATGCAATGTGCAATGGCATCATGAAGCTGATGATATCTCTCACTGAAAATAGCTATGAAAGGAAGTTCTTAAAATGTCAACACTAAATTTGTGGATCCTTTCAATGGTTATCAAATGTTGTTAATCAAGCTCGGGGAGCAAAAGAAGGTTCATGGATGCAAATGGCTATTTTGGATGTGGTCAAAGTAGCCATTGGGCGAGAAGCTATCCTTGGGTTAGATTTCCCTGCACTACACATGAATGCAATTACCTTATGAAAATGTTTACATCTAAGACACAACAGTCATTTGGGCAGAAGTTTTTGAAATGTGAAGATCCAATCTGTAGCAATTTTATTTGGTTAAGTGATGCAATAAGAGAAGAATCTGTAAAGAATGTGAAAATAATAGTGGGGATGTCATTAGATAAATTTGTAGTTCAATTTGCTAAAAAAGTGATAGTGGAAAAGAAGGAGAAAATGTAATGATACAAAAGTACTTTTATATACTTCTGAAATGTTGTATTAAAACAAGAAAATACATAGAAATTTGTCTTACAAAAAGAAGCCCACATGACAGTTAAACAACACCATTTTTAAACTCACAAGTTCTGTGGACTATCAAAAACAACATGGAAATAGTTAGTTGCAAAATGATCAAATTCTCCAAGGGGCCCTAACTGGTGCAGATTTGTTAGTCATTCTATTAGATGGTTTTCCTTGACTTGAAGCTTCAAACTAATGTACAAACCCTTTAGATGTCTAAGTGGCTCTATATCCACCATGTTCTCTTCTAGCATTAGGATCATGCCTATGTAATCTAAAATGCTGACCAGTTGAATGAGATGGTGGGAAATGGTTATGGGGATTAACTTGTTGAAAGGTTGAGATGGTTGTAATGATTGTGATGGTTGAGATTGTTGTGATGGTTGAGTGGCATTATTTTGTTGTGGCTGTGATGGTTGAGTAGTATTAGTATGTGATGAAGGAGTTGAAATAGGATTTAAAGGTTGAAGTGGTTGTGATGGTTCAGATGCTCTAGTACTACCTCTCCTTTTTCCTCTACCAGTCCATCTCCCTCTTCTCCTCCCCCTTATTGAAATTAGAGTTGAAGGTGTTCTAAATTCAGTGTCTAATCTGTATGCCTTTGCTCCTCCTCTCCCCATGTTTGGCTTTTTTGCAGGTTGACCTTTATAAGTTTTGTTGTTGTGTCAAAATGCTTGACACTTACTACATCTTCTTGGTTGTCTTACCACACCAATTGCCTTATCTGTCTCTCTTCTTCTTAGTGTTCTAGGTCTCCCTGCTGGTCTCAACAATGGTGGTGGTATGATATCTCTTGAAGGCTATTTCATAAGAGTAAATGTTAGTATTATGAAAATTAAGAGAAATCTATAATTCAGTAATCTAAAGGCAAAAGTAACATACTTTTCCCCAGTCTGATGAATTTGTAATTGGATTTACAGTTTGGTTGTATGTTGCTACATGAGCTACCACTCTTTGGTAATGACTACAATATATGTACATAAGCCATGATAAAGTTGTGAAATAGTAAAAGGCACAATAAAATTACGATTAGAACATATTAACTAAAAAAATGAGCACTGACCCAACCCACTCATATTTTTGTTGATCAATCACTTTGACTGCATTGTACACAAGGTAATACTGTGATCTGCCAAACATTGCAAGTACATGTATATTTTTCCAAGTTTAATATCTACATTGTGCCACTGTCATTAAGGACCAACCACTGATCCTTTTCAAATCACTCTAAACTGTAGTGGTGACTATATGTTTTTAACAACTTGATTTTCTTCATTACTCTAGGTACCAATTCATTTGATAGCACTATCTTGCCTTCAATTTCCTTTCATACATGAGTGTCAGCTGTATCAAATTTAGCTTTTCTACCATCTTGTTTAAAGGCTTGTCTCTAATCTTAATAATTCAATTGTTAAATGATTATGAGAAATTATTGGTCACATGCTCTTACTTTGTAGAAGCATCAAAGTAAAACATACGCCAAGATTCATATGACTCCCTTTTTAATCATGTTTTTGCATCTGGTTCTGCAACTCTCAACTTGTCCAAATTTTCTTTCATTACAGATTTTTTGTATGCCTTTGATGTATTCCAAGCCAATGTCATCAAATAAGTACCTCTGTATAGTTGCTTAAAGTTTTTATACATGGGCCTAAAATAAAATCTATGGTTGGAATGAATGAATACTTGTGAAACTGTCTCAACAAGACCATTTTATTTATCATATTTGAAGGTTAATTTAGATGGGCATAAGGTGAGCTTGACACTCACTTCTACAAAGAAACATTGCTATGGGGAAAACACCATTGTTTGCATCAAGAGATATGATGCTCAAACATTGGTCTCCATACTAGCCTCTCAAGAAACATCTATCTAGACCAAAAATTGACCTACAACCCTTGGTGAACCCATCTAAATCTGCCTTAAAACTAATACATATGTCTGTAAACTTAAGATTACCATCTTTCCTATTACAAGTGGTAATACTACCAGGATTTGATTTTTGAATCTGAACGCATAGTTTTGGACATAAAGCACAACCTTTATCATATGACCCCACTATCTTCTCCACCACCATATTCCTTTCATTCCATGCAGTATAATATGAAACTCTTACTCCAAATCTTCTATATACAATATCAATATCTGCATTGGCTTGGTTGTCCTTGTATTTCTTATTAGATTCTCAATCTCCTTTGCAACCCAAATATCATTTGCATTTCTGTTTAATTTATCATTCTTACCACTACACTCATGTATAAAATGCCATTTTTAAGCGTCATGGAGTGGCCATCATTTAACCTTGTTATGAACACCCACCAATGAAAAATTTCTTCCTCTTTACACACATATATGATCCTCTTGCTTTCCTTCTTCTTTTGTCTAAATGTGAACCTGTTAGTAATTATAAAATTTCTCATAAATGGCCTACACTCAGATATATTTGGCCAGTCCTTCCCAATTATCAAGATAGAATTTGGTGTTTGAAATGGCAGAAAGGGTTCCTCATCTTCGTAATCTTCTTTCTCATACAAGTTTGAAGAACCAATCACACAATCTCTATTATCAGCCAAACCTTCATGATCTTCTATGTCATCAATTGTATGAATCATCACTATCCTGTGATATATGATTACTATGAAATTTCTAATCACTTGAGATTAACCGATTTTGATTAATTTAGGTCTAAAGCAATAGGTCTGAATTCCTTTAAATTAATGTTCTAACTTTAACCTAGTTCAAATTGATTCACTTAACTAGTGCCAACAAGCAATTGGAAATGAAAAACAGGACTAAAGAATTTTAGCCCTGTGTAAAACCTTTCTCAGGAGAAAAACTCACAGGTCGCTGTCGAATCACCCGACAACTAAACAATCCATTATTAAAAAGAAATTACAATAATTCAATTACTTACAGACTCGATAAATACATCCCGTAGTTACCTCTCTTCTAATTGAACTCCTCATAATCAATTTCATATTCTCACAACGCCTCTTCGTTCTTGCAATGCCTCGCTCCAATATCTCATCGAAGCTTTCAATCTTGAATCGCACAAGTTTTTCAAATCATAATTTGGGTTTCTTGATCAATGATTGATTCAAGTTTGAGTTGCTAGTTCTCTCTTGAATCTCTCAAAGAAGTCTCGTCTCTCTCTAAAAATACAACCCCTAAAAAAAATAGGTTTTGGAAGAGATGAGTTATGAAAAAAGAAAAATTATCTTATATAGAAAAACAAAAAATCCGACCTCTTTTCTAATATAAACAAAATCAATTCGAATAGGATAATTATTATTCGAAAACACCAAAATTGTATTCGAACAAATAAAGGCCTGAGGCAATTTGTTCGAATAGAGAAAAAGTCTATTCGAACAAAACAAGTTTTATTCGAACATAACAAAAACCCATTCGAACAAAAAAGTTCCTAGAAAAAGTATTCGAACAAAGAAATAGTCTATTCGAATAAATATTGTTCTGAGAGAAAATATTCGAATAAATATTAAATTTTATTCGAACAAGGTCTTATTCGAACAGAACAAAAGCCTGTTCGAATAGAGACCTATTTTTCTCAAATAAGACATATCACTTTACATACTCTGTAAAATACTAAGGGCTTGACATTTAGAGCAAAGAGATTCAAACCCACTTACCAGCTCAATGTCAGTCCAGCTGTAGTCACTCCATGTACAATCTCTGACAACGAGTAACCACGAGGAAGTGTTGACGCTTATTCTAGACACGGAATGAAACAAACTCCACATATTGATATTTCGATCTCCCCCTTTGGTTCATTTCGTGTCAAAACTAGAACTATAAGAAATAAAAGTACAACTCAATGGACTGACTCAATCACTGAACATCTAGGCTCAAAGCACCACTTTTATCTTATAGCATATACTCTAAAATCCCTACACACTACACAAGATACATCACGTAACGGTTTAAATAAAATAAGGGATCCGGAAAAAACAAAACTTACCTGACTTACCTGTCAGGATCATCTCTCCCCCTTTTTGGCACAAATGAACAAAGGGTAAATAACAAATAAAATGAGAATAAAACCAGTATTACAAACGACCGTGGAGTTAGGAAAATACTAAACCAATACCCCAAAATCAGATACAACTCCATCTCAAAATAATGGTAACCCCCTTAAAATAAAATAAAAGGAAAACATATACGGGGAGTGTCTTTGAAATAAGCAAGCATAAGAAGACAACACTCCCCCTAACAGAAGGCATGATAGAAAGACAATAAATCAAAAATATTCTATAAAGACCAAGACATCGCCCATGTGTTATAAAACAATCACTAAATGAATTACTTGGTGTGTGTGTGTACATAGTCAAATAGATACTCAGTTTTCAATGTATTACTCAACTGCAGCTAAAATATTATATTAGAAAGTTGTTTCAACTTAGGCCTCACTAGGGTGGTCACTCAAAAATCATTGAGAATTGACTATCAAACACTCTCTGTGAAATATGAATATGAGTATGCGAATAATTTTTTTTAAATTTCATCAAATAAACTGCGCACTGTAAATTGAAAGATCTCACGGACAGGAAATCAATTGTCATAGATGGTGTTAAGTTAACTAACAAAGAATCTCTATCTCTTATCTCAACTAAACTGACTATGCTAAACTCAAGATCAAACAGGTCTTAAAAATGTTATAATATAGGTAAGGGAAGAGACATGACGGTGTAGGTGTTTTGTTGGCTTTCTGAGAGTAACAGTTACACTAACTCCCCATCTTTCTATAAATTGAGTCCACCTTCTGTCATTCTATTTTTTTATTAAGTACGCATAGAATAGAATACTTCTTCCCCTCATCTTTTTTTCACTGAAAAGTCTCAGAACAAACGGGTAAACTAATAAAAGTTTTGGGTAGAAAAACGAATGACATATTTTAAGGCACAAGGGGCTGGAAGAGGATAAAATTTTGGGTAAGCACAGACAAAGGCAAAAAAGGTGTAACAATAAAAAGGCTATTATCATATTTTCGGTCTCACATAGTATCTTTTTCGTCTCGAATCAAGTATAATGAATGTTCTATTAGACTAACTTGAACTTGAAGTTACCATTGGCAATTGATTATAAAAAAATTAGATCGGAAATAAAAATACTGAATCTGGAAAGAATTTATGAAATAACACTCGAAGCTTGTAAAAAGGCGAGATCCTCACATAACATTAGGTACGAAGTCTCTACAGTTATCCTCACGTTGTTCTAATCACGATGAGCTTTTAGTTTAAACAAGATGATCAATGACTATTGTGAGTAGTAATTTTACCAAATTATTATTTCATGAATGAATATAACACAAAACAATGCCCAAGTCTAGCAAGAATATTTCACATACAATAGCTCCTAAAGTGCAAAGTGGAAATAAAATCAAAACAGTATCTTACTGTCCTAAAAAAATATAAAAAAACACTAAAAACAAACTAAAATAGGGTAAGAAACATACCTAATCAATGGAGTATGCTGATAACCCTTCTCAGTTGATATTCATTACCTTAGCTGTGGCGACAAGTCATCCTTTCGTACCCAAATAGTCCAACTAACCTTTTGAGGTGATGTTTCTTGAGCAAACTACCTACTTACATTCTCACTTTTCACATTAGTAAAAATCACATTTGAGATATATCTTTGCCAATAGAATGATTGAGCATATAGTTGATAGGATCCAACAAATCTACAATAAGATGCAATATGACCCTTTTGACTACATATTCCACAATAATAAATATGAGAGTACGACAACCTCTTAGCTTGATTATTAGTTGAAGATATTATATTATGTTTGGGCAACGACATAGTAGTAGTTGCTTTCACAAATTTTGTGAATTGAGGAGTCTTGGCATTAGAGAGATGTTCCTTATATCCTAGACCCCATTTGTCAGTATCCGTATTTCCCATACATAACATCTTATCAATGTTCTTAGCCCCATGACATAATTTTTTAAGTTTATGCTGAAATAAATCTACATCAAACTTGGCTGAATGAAGTTCGTCTAAAGTAGATTTCATTTTCTCCTTCGCATCATAAAATTCTTTCTCTAAAATCATAACCTTGTCATGGAGGCATTGTTTCTACTCTTCAAGCATTTTTATCTCTTGACTTGTATTCTTAGTTTTTTCTAGAAGTTCACGCATGAGTGCATTAACTTAGTTTTTCAAGACTTTGTTAAGTTTACCAAGTTTAATACACTTTACAGAAGTCTGGGCATACAAGACTTCAAGATTCAGGTCCTCAAATTAATTTTTTCATGATTACTTTGACTTTGAATAGAATTCTCAAGTTTGAAAGTATCAGAGTTATCATTACTACAATTTAGAAAGCAGGATAAGCACAATATTGTCCATTCTCAACTACTTGGGGATGATCTTTATTATTATTATTTTCATCATCACTGTCATCCTAAGTAACACTAATGTTCATAGATTTTTTACTAGTTCCAGATTTCTTATTGGGACAACTGTGAGCATAATGACCAAACTTGTGACACTTATAACATTCAACTTGATTTAGGTCAATGACAAGGTTGGTCTGCCGGTTATTTGATTTAGGTTGATCATGAGTTCGTGACTTGTAGTTTCCTGCTTATAGAGGCAATCTATGAACCCGTATCGGACCCATCATCATTACCTGAATCAGATGAGTTATTAGCTTCTTTGGTACCCTTAGAAGAAGAAGAGTAAGGTAAAGATTTAAAAGAAATATAATTGTTCTTCTCAAGATTTTATATTTTCATCTCGAGTTCAAAAGTTTACAATTTTCCAGTTAATGTATTTGGTTTTATTTTCTCAAGATCCTGAGCTTCCTCGATAGCATCACGCCTGGATCTAAAGCTCTTAGGAAGAGATCTTAGACCATTGATTCCTAGGTCTTGACACACCCTACCAACAGCTTCTTTTCATCCTTAGACCATTAATTTATAGGCTTAAAGACCTCTTCAGATTCATCACCTACTCCTTTCATCATGGTAGGGTGTGTCCATCCATCCTCGATTGTAATCCAGACATCTTCTCCAAGTGATTGTAAGAATGCAACCATTCAGACTTTCTAATAAGGATAATCTTTACCATCGATGAGGGGTAAACGATTTATGGGACCTCCAAATCTTTCAAAATCTATTATTCTCAAGCAATCAATATAAGATCCATACTCAGGTTGTTAATCCTCAAACTGTGACCGCTTTGATACCAATTGAAATGTCTAATTACTTGAGATTAACCGATTTCGATTAATTTAGGTCTAAATCAATAGGTCAGAATTCTTTTGAATTAATGTTTTAACCTTAACCTAGTTCAAATTGGTTCACTTAACTAGTGTCAATAAGCAATTGGAAATTAAAAACAAGACCAAAGAATTTTAGCCCTATGAGAAACCTTTCTCAGGAGAAAACCTACAGGTCACTGTCGAATCACCCGACAGCTAAACAATCCACTATTGAAAAGAAATTACAATAATTCAATTACTTACAGACTCGATAAACACATCCCGTGGTTACCTCTCTTCTAATTGAACTCCTCGTAATCAATTTTATGTTCTCGCAATCCCTCTTCGTTCTCGTAATGCCTCGCTCCAATCTCTTATCAAATCTTTCAATCTTGAATCCCACAAGTTTTTCAAATCATGATTTGGGTTTCTTGATCAATGATTGATTCAAGTTTGAGTTATTAGTTTTCTCTTGAATCTTTCAAAGAAATCCCCTCTTCCTCTAAAAATATAAGCCCTCAAAAAAATAAGTTTTGGAAGAGATGAGTTATGAAAAAAGAAAAATTGTCTTATATAAAAAAACATAAAACCCGGCCTCTGTTCGAATAGAACAATTATTATTTGAATACACCAAAAATGTATTATAACAAATAAAGGCTTGAGGTAATTTGTTCGAATAGAGAAATAGTCTATTCAAGCAAAACAAGTTTTATTCGAACAGAACAAAAACCTATTCGAACAACAAAGCTCCCAGAAAAGTATTCGAACAAAAAAATAGTCTATTCGAATAAATATTGTTCTGAGAGAAAATATTCGAATAGATATTAAATTTTATTTGAACAAGGTCTTATTCGAATAGAGCAAAAGCTTGTTCGAATAGAGACCTATTTTTCTCAAACAAGACATATCACTTTATATACTCTATAAAATATTAAGGGATTGACATTTAGAGCAAATAGATTCAAACCCACTTACCTGCTCATTGTCAGTCCAGCTGTAGTCACTCCATGTGCAATCTCTGACGACGAGTAACCATGAGGAAGTGCTGACACCTATTCGAGACACGAAATGAAGCAAACTCTAGATATGGATGTTTCATACTATGATAGTCTTCTTCAGCATCCACATTGTCAAAGCATGGTTCCTTATTATCAAAGAACGAATCCATAGTTAAGTCTTCAAACTCATTGTTCCCAAATTGCCTCATAAGTTCCTCTATTATCCATCTTGCAACTTTCTCATCAACATTATCTACATCCTCTTCCTTAATTTCAACTTCTTTTTCACTGGCATTATCTTTGGTTAAATCATAAAACTCTTTCTCAGAAAGGTAATCAGCCATGACCTTCTTCACCCCTTATGTTATTGTTATTTGGTTTTTGTTTTTCTCTTTAAGGATTCTGCATTAAAAGCCTTAGGCACTTTTAAAGGTCTAACTGTTTTCTCTAAATGTCTAGTATATTTTTTTTCTTGATTTTTGGTGGATCATATCCTAACTGTAATGGTGATTCTTCATAAGGGATTGGTACTATTTCAGGTATTTCCTCTATTTCTATGAGAACTCTGTAATACCCATGAACTGGGTCTTCCTCAATGTGCCTAAACATCAACTTAACTTCTAAATCATTACTAATGGCATGCAAAATACCATCTACAATAAATAACACCAATCAACCCCCCCCCCTTACAAGAATAATATTATCTGGACCATGCTTGTCGTCTATCATTGTAGCAATTAACCCCAACAGTTCCACAAAACTAATATTTATAGGCATAGTTAAGACTAAACAACTGCCACCCTTGTTTGACTCACTTCGTACCTACTCTTACATGGTTTATCCCACTCCCCGTCATACTCAATTATTTGGTGAAATACCTCATAAATTTCATCAGACATGGTTTCAAATGGTAGAGTAAGAAAATTCAAATTTTAGATTACCTTGTACTATAATGACCTTCCATTTTGCCTTGATTCAACAATCCATAAATTATATTTGGCAATCGAGTTGTGTCTTATGTGCCCTAAATTACTTTGCATTGATTCTCACATGCTTCTCACATGCTCCCAACGTACAGGGGTCTAAAAGTTAAGATTTTTTAAACGCAGAGAGTCTAAAAGCCAAATCACTAAAATAGGGTAATTATGGGTGGGACTAGAGTTGTTACGTGGGGAATTGAAGTGATACATCGATTGACGTTTAACTCCCTGTCAGTTTCAAAACTTGTATAACCCCAACCTCTCCATCTCCCTCCATCATTTTTTTCTCTCTTTCTCTCTCTCTCTCAAGTCTCAACAATGTCTGACTACACTCTACCACTAACACCCTCAACATCTGAATACAGCGATGATGAAGGAAGGGAAGACCCATGACCATCATCAGAGTACAGCGACACCTCGGAAGAAGGTGATGAAGACGACTATGACAACGAGGTGGATCGTGAGTTGTTAGATGATGGTGGCGACGAAGATGATGAGGAAGATGATGATGACAGTAGTGGTGATGTTGATGATGAAGATGATGAACCTCCTCAGAGAAGGAGGTTGTACTAGTTTGTAGGTTTTGTTTTTAGTTATAGCGGGGGGGGGGAGAGATTTTTGGAAAGTGATGATGATGAAAGGTCAATTTTTTGGGTTTGTTAGATTTTTTTTTTTAGGTTTCTTTTTGGGTCTTTTTTGTAATGATGTTGGTTGTTGTTGATGATGATGTTGTTGTTAATAGATTCCTGTTTTAATTTAATTTTGATTTTTATTTTATTTCGTAATTTTTGTATTACTTTAGTTTTAGAACTTCAATGGCGAAGAAGGTGATGGAGTTCCCGCTCAATCCAACAAAAGCCTAACAACTCTAGGGTGTTTTAGGGTCAAAAACTAAAAATGACAATAGGGGTTAGATTAATTCATGGTCATTATGTAGGGTCTAAAATCTAATTAACCTATTATTATTAATTATACATTAGAGAACATTGTTTTTCAAATAGACAAATTTGCCATTGTCTCAAAGATAAAGAGGGGATAGGATTTGTGAAAAAGAGATAGATAAACGGCCTAGATTTATTCAACTCTTTAGCTTATGGGTACTTTAGACATAACACATAAAAGGGGTAGTTTAGTCTCTCTCTTTCCCATCAACTAAGCCTGACTCTTCTTCTACTTTACCCCATCACGTCTCTCCATCTCACCCATTAGTGCCTCCCCCTCTCTCTCTAACCAAGATACTTATCTCTCTTTCTTTTTATCTTTTTATCTCTCTCTCTTTACTCTGTTGTTGTTGATATTCTTACTTGCTATTTCAAACTTAGGGTTTTGATTGTTGTTGCTATTGATGTTCTTACTTACTGTTGTTGTTAAGTTTGATTGGTACTTATCTCTCTCTCTCTCTCTCTCCCTCTATCTTTACTCTGTTGATGTTCTTACTGTTAAGTTTGATTGTTGTTGCTGCTAAGTTTGATTGTTGTTCTTACTTGCTGTTGTGAGTCTTGATTGTTGTTCTTACTTGTTGTTGTGAGTCTATTCTAAGATTTAATGATTAAACTTGATTCCTAACTTGAATATGGAAAATGCCATGTCTTCATTTGAGCCCGTTAGTTACGGCTGAGCTCAAGGTATTTTTATGAATATCAATATCAATGTTATTGGCGGAGAGGAAGGATTGAAGAAAAGGAAACAAACCCATGTATTGTGGCTGATATTAAAGGAAACAAACCCATGTTTACAGAGAAGAAAAGAAGTCCTTTTGTCAAAACTTGATTCCTATAATATTGGTTTCTCCCCCGGTTCAATCACTCTTACATTCTGCAAATTTCGATTACGTTTTATCAAAAATTTTAGACCTTATTTTGCCCCATAAGGAAATGACAACTAAGGAATTTGGAAACAAATTCAGCTACCTCACGCTTCATATTGTCCTACCAATAATGCCTCTTCAGGTCCTTGTACATCTTCGTATAGCCTGGATGAATAGTGTATCTCAAACCGTGAGCCTCGCTCAACACCTCACGCTTCAGTGCCTCGGAGTCTGGTAAGCATAATCTGCCTCTGTATCTGATGTTGTCATCTGAACTGATTGTCCAATCTGGTCTGCTGTCGTGTGCTGCCCAAGACTATAATATATCATCCTGTTGTTGTGCCTCTATAATTCATAAAATCAAGGAGGGTTGAACTCTCAGATTAGAAATAAAACTACCCATACTCTATAAACGCAAACTCAGCCCAGAATTTGCTATGTCGCTAAGCATCGACCACTCACGAATCATCAGACGTGCTAGAAATCCCCTAGGCAAATGGCTCAAAGCATCAGCCACCACATTTTCTTTCCCTGGGTGATACTGCCAGTCGATATCGTAGTCCTTCAGGAATTCCATCCATCTGTGCTTCCTCATATTAAGCTCTTTCTGCGAGAAGAGGTACCGTAAACTCTTGTGATCCAAAAAGAGCTTGAACCTCTCTCCGTAAAGGTAATATCGCCAAATCTTCAGTGCATAAACCACTGCTACCAACTCAAGGTCATGAGTAGGATAATTCCTCTCGTGTATCTTAAGTTATCTGGAAGCATAGGCCACCACCTTGCCTTCCTGCATCAGCACGCAACCCAGTCCGCTAAGCGAAGCGTCACTGTAAACCATATACTTCAGCCCACTGGAAGGAACAATCAGTACCGAGGTTGTAGTCAATCTCCCCTTCAGCTAGGCAAAAGCTGAAGCACATCTGTCATCCCAAAAAAACCTAATGTTCTTCTGCGTCAAGCGGGTCAAAGGAGCTGCAATCCGCGAAAACCCCTCAATGAATCTGCAATAATAACCCGCCAAACCCAGAAAGCTGCGAATCTTGGTAACACTCGCCGGCTGTACCCAATCTGAAACGGCTGCAACCTTAGAAGGATCAACCGCAATTCAATTCTTAGACACCACGTGCCCTAGGAATTTCACTTCCTGTTGCCAAAAATTACACTTCTTGAACTTCGCGAACAACTCGTTCTCCCTCAAAGTATGTAGTGCGACCCTCAAGTGTTCCTCGTGCTCTGTCTCGGTCTGTGAGTAAATCAGAATGTCATCCACGGACACGATGACGAACCGGCCAAGAAAAGGGCTGAAAACACGGCTTATCAAATCCATAAAAACTGTGGGCGTGTTCGTCAACCCGAACGGCATAACCAGAAACTCATAGTGCCCGTAACGAGTCTGAAATGCTGTCTTCAAAACATCTGTTGTCCTGATCCTCAGCTGATGATAACCCGATCTGAGATCAATCTTCGAGAAGAATTGCGCTCCTCGAAGCTGGTCAAATAAGTCATCGATCCTAGGCAATATATATTTGTTCTTGATTGTGACTTTGTTTAACTCGCGAAAATCAATACACAAGCGCATCGAACCGTCTTTCTTCTTTGCAAAAAAAAAACTGGCGCTCCCCACGGAGAAGTACTAGGCCGAATGAATCCCTGATCCATCAACTCGGAAATCTGACCCTTCAATTCCTTTAGCTCAACAGGTGCCATAGGATATGGAGCTTTAGAAATCAGTGACGTACCTGGCAAAATATCTATGCCAAAATCAATTTCTCTCATCGATGGTAAACCGAGAATCTGCTGGAAAACATCAAAATAATCGCACACCACCGGGATAGAGCTAACGTCCACCCCCAATGACTCTAACTCTAAGAACGCTAGCCAGCCGTCCCCTGACTGCGCAGGTTTTGAACTGGTGAACACGAATTGCTTCTCTCCAGGAATACTGAAGGTAGCCGTCTTCACGAAACATTCCAAGGTAACCTGATGAGTCGACAACCAATCCATACCCAGGATAACGTCGAACTCCTGCATCGATAATACTAACAAGTCTGCTGATAGGACGCGACCACAAACGACAATCGGGCAATCTCTACAAATATGTGAGATAGACGTCGAAGAACCAATAGAAGTACCCATAAAAATCTCATCTAGTAATAAAGAGGATACAAAACCAATCGTGGAGAGGAAAATGTATGCTATGAATGAATGAGATGCACCAGAGTTGAAAAGAACACGAGCTGGAGTATAAGAGATATGTATCGTACCTTCCACCACTGGTGAAGCATCACGAGCACCTCACCTCCCCACTGCATACATCCTACCGCGGCCTAGGCCCTGGCCCTGCTGCTGACCAGGATACTGCTGTCTCTGACCACCCTGCTGATCCAACATAAGCTACCTCTGGCCACCCTGCTGACCCTGAGCAAACTGTCTCTGGCCATCCTGCTGGCCCTGAACATACTGTCTTCCCTGAGGACCCTGAAGCTGCCGCTGCTGAACCTGTTGAAACTGAGGTCGCGGTTGATGAGCCTCGAGACCCTGGAACTGTCGCAACAGCTGCTGGTCCCCACCAAGTTTAGGGCAAAATCTCCTAGCATGCCCTTTCTCCCTGCAGTTCCAACAACGACCAGAACTAAGCTGTGATCTCTCAAACTGCTGCCCCTCAACAACTCTGGTTGGTACAATACTATCAAAACCCAATCTCTGCCTCTTGGAACCTGAACCACCAAACTGCTCCTGAACGGCCTTGCCCTTATCGGGCCTCAGATCCTGTCTCTGCTGGCTCCTCAAGTCCTTGGACTTGCGATCCTCTAGGTCATTCTGCTCCAATGCCAATGCCTTAGACAATACATCTGCATATGTGTTGGCCTCTGAGGTGATCAAGAATCTCCTGAAGTACGGACGTAGGCCCTTAAGAAACTTCATCTTCTTCTGCTCTTCATCATAGACAATGAACAACACGTCACCGAAAAGCTCGTTAAACCGCTGATTGTATCTGGCAATACTCATATCACCCTGCCCAAGCGAGTAGAACTCTAAGATGCAGGCGTCTCTGTAACTCTGCGGCACATACTGTCTAAACAACTGGTCCTCGAAAGAAGACCATAGAATAAGGGTATCTGAAATGGTCATCTTGGTTGTATCCCACCACCGGTCTGCCTCTTCCTAGAGTAGATAAGTAGTCAGTGTCACATGCTGCTCGTCTAGACACTTTATCGCGTTCAAAGTCTTTTCTATAGACTTGAACCACGTCTCAGCCTCAGAAGGAACTAGTGTGCCGGAAAAAGTCGGATGCCTATATTTCTGAAGCTGCTCCAGGTAATTGTACTCTCTGACTGCTGGGATCCTGGCCTGCTGAAAGGATGCCGTAAAACTCTCCATAAACTGTCTCATCTCGGCTGAAATCCCTAGAACCACTGGAGTAGGCAAAACTCCAAGTTGCTCAGGAACTACCGAAATAGGAGGAACCTCCTGCTGAAATTGATCCCCTGGTAATGAATCCACGTCAACCCCAGCCCCTAAAATTGTCTGCTCTGCCTGACTAGCCAGAACTGATACCACACTCCCCTGGCTAAG
The DNA here is from genome assembly GCA_014058105.1 of Kingdonia uniflora. NCBI lineage: Eukaryota > Viridiplantae > Streptophyta > Magnoliopsida > Ranunculales > Circaeasteraceae > Kingdonia > Kingdonia uniflora. The sequence goes on along the minus strand of JACGCM010001588.1, from coordinate 1,200,566 downwards.
TGTTGGCTTACCAACTAAAGTTCTGCCTCTACGGCCCCCACGCCCACGACCTACGGCGCGGCCTCTGCCTCTCCTGCCTCTAACCATCTGATATAGGATAGAAAGGCACACATCAAAACAGGAAAAGAACGGAAGAGATAAAATACATAAAACCGAAAGGAATCGATCCTAACTCCATTACTCGTCATGTGATTGGAAGAACAGAGATAGGTGTTAACCTAGCGCTTTGATACCAAGTCTGTTACGACCCCAAAATCCAATAATCAGTACCTGAATCGATTACTGAAACTCGAGGTTGCACAGGTTGGGATTCCAAAGATTTAACCCACGAACGATCGAGCCATAGCCAAATTCTGGCTCGATCATTCACTTAGCAAAATCATCAGAGTAAAATAAGAATGAACAACAATAGCGGAAGCAAAAGACATATATACATCAACTGAATATATACAATGTCCTGAATAATATACAGAGTCAAAAGCTAAGATCATATACAGGGATGTCTAAAACTATGAAGATCTGCAACAGCCCCAAAATCAGCTCCAATCCAGCTGGAATCCTTGGCA